>QEPC01008974.1:115365-132106 GCA_003113815.1 Sphenodon punctatus
TTTGTGATTGCCACATAGAGAGAACTGGGGGTGCAGAGCAGCTACAATAAGGCAGAGAGCCATACCAACAAAGGGGAAGAATTTGTCCTTGTCAATCTAACGCACAAGAAAATTCACAGCAGAGCAGGGACTCCCCCCACATCCCCTGGATCAGCATCAGGAGCCAGGCACACGCTCATTGCTGCTGGGGCTGGGGATCCCTGCACTCTAAGCGGGACAGAGACTAGTGCACAAGGAGGGACAACAAACAGAACAGCACCCAGAGTTGAGCTTTGAGGGAGGGATCTTTGTTATCCCTCCTTGCACACTAGTCACTGTCTCTGTCCCACTTAGAGTGCAGGGATTCCCCAGCAGCAGTTGGATTAGCCTGAAAGTCCCATTGCTGAGACTCTCTTTTCCTCTGTCAGCTCCAGGAAACAGCAATCCAGATCCGCTATCGCTTCTCTGGTTGTCAAAATCTTTCCAGTCTCTACTGCACCATGCTGAGCAGAGCTGCATCTGGCCTCTACTCTCTAGCACAGCGAGCTAGCAACCAACTCCCAAAAGCCCCCCTGTGGTGGGCCCCTCTGTGTGGAACTCCCTCCCTCCAGATGTTCATCTTGGTTCCTCCCTCCTCACCTTTAAAAAGCACCTGAAAACATATTTATTGTCTAAGTACTTTTAGGATCTACTGATGGTTTCTTCTTGGTGTATGCTTTTCTCCCTATTTACCTTCCCTTTTTAGATTGTTTTTTAAAGGCTATGTTGTTTTATATGCTTTTATTATTTTATTACTGTATTGTGTGATTAAGCAGCGTACCACTTGGTGGGGGGGCGGGGCTCTGAGTGTCTTTGGTGGTGGTGGGGCTAGAAAAATAAAATTATTATTATTAAATTGGCAAATAAAGGTTAAATCATAAGAACATAAGAATATAAGAACATAAGAAGTGCCATACTGGGTCAGACCAATGGTTCATCTAGCCTAGCATCCTGTCTCTGACAGTCTGTCTCAGCCAGAAATTACCACAGTGCCATGGAAACTGGGGGGGGGGGGGCGGCGAGTAAGCAGCTGGCTGGGATTGCCAGCCTTGGCTCAGCTTGCAAAGGCAGGGGTGGAGACCAGGCCTTCTGTCCTTGAAGCGGTAAGGCCGGTCCCTCCCAGCTGTCATACTGCATTCCTTCCTGCCAGGCCCCCAGGCAAGCCATGACGGTGGAGGAGGCTTCTGTGCAACTCCAATCTGGGGCAGCACTCACCTCAGGAGCCACCGTACTCCCTCTGCGAGGTCCCCCACCCCTGTGTCCGAGCTGCGGAACTCAACCAGANTGGCGTCACTTCCTGAAACGCCCCCCACAAAGCTGGACCAGATGGGGCCTCCATCACCTCGTGCTCTCCACTTACTGCCCCCAACCCAGCATCAAAGTTGCTCTGAATTCGAGCAATCTTGTCTGCAAAGTAGGTGACAAATTCCTCACGGTGGGCCTGGGAAAAGTCCCCATCCAAGCAGAGGGAGGCCGGACTGACCAGCCCCCGCACCACCTGAAACAGCTCCCCCGGGCATGACTTTGCAGATGCTATGAGGCCAGCAAGAACTCCTTCTTTGCTGTCCTCATAGTCTCAACATAGGACCACAAATGGGCCCTATGGAGAAGTCAGTCAGAGTCAGAGCAAGTCCGACACCAGCATTGCTCTAGCCCCCTGCATACATGTTTCATACACTGCAGCCCCTCAGTAAACCAAGGGGCCCTGCGGTGACGAGACAGAGGCAGGGGGCATCTCGGAGCCACCCTGTCAATGGCCTCCCCCAGCAAGCTGTTCCAATGCTGGACTAGCTCATTGACAGAATTAGGGACAGAGTTAGGGACAGCTGTTACCGTGCCACCATTCCATTCCGAGAACTCGGCACTTAATGTGTCTTGCCGCCAACTTCCCCTTGATATTTCCGTGATTCTGCATTACCTGCTGCCAGTATCTGCAGCTGCAGCATGTCTGTAGCTTGTGAACACAGGCGGTTTTATGCCACCTTTCGCCACTGAGCACGAGTCCCTGATGCACTGTGATGCTGAATAATAGATCATTGAATGAATGAACTTAAGGTGACTCTGATTACCTGCTTCAGAGTCCGCTTCAGGGGTGTAGCCACTGTTGCGCAGGGCGGGGGTGTGCATTTGTGCCTGTGCCCTGCCCTGGGAGGGACCAGCAGTGATCAGGGCCGGCCCCAGGCATATACGGCATCAGCGGGAGCAAGGAGTCCCGCACCTGAGTCCCGGAGGAGTCTCTCTTGCACCACCGGCACCACCTTTTTAAACAGCTCAGTTGTAGCCTCGCAGCGCTGCTACATGGGTGGAGGAAGAGTCCCCCCTGTCCCCTCCTTCGCAGTGAAAGTTGCTGCCTTGTAAACAAAGTTCTTCTTCGAGGGGTTCCTTCCATTCTCACTTGTGCGCCCTTCTCTTACCAGCATATACCAAGTTCACTAGCTTAAAAAAAAAACCACGTGATGTCCACATGCCCCCACCCTATATAAGGTACCTAAACCCAACGCAGTTCCTTCCAACTCTAAGCCATAGCCTGGGAGGGGGGCGTCAGGCAGGGCGCAGCCTGCTCTGGGGGGTCCATTCAGCTGGGGGAGGGTTGGTTGTTCAGTGCTGTCTCTGTTAGAAGGATGGACAGATGCTCCCTCTTCCCTTTGTGATCACCCCATAGAGAGACATCAGGGTGCAAACTTTAAGCAGCTACAATGAGGCAGAAAGCCATCCCAAAGGGGAAGAATTTGTCCTTGGCACCCTAACGCACAAGAGAATTCACAGAAGAGCAGGAACTCCCCCCCCCCCCACATCCCCTGGATCAGCATCAGGAGCCAGGCACACGCTCATTGCTGCTGGGGCTGGGGATCCCTGCACTCTAAGCGGGACAGAGACTAGTGCACAAGGAGGGACAACAAACAGAACAGCACCCAGAGTTGAGCTTTGAGGGAGGGATCTTTGTTATCCCTCCTTGCACACTAGTCACTGTCTCTGTCCCACTTAGAGTGCAGGGATTCCCCAGCAGCAGTTGGATTAGCCTGAAAGTCCCATTGCTGAGACTCTCTTTTCCTCTGTCAGCTCCAGGAAACAGCAATCCAGATCCGCTATCGCTTCTCTGGTTGTCAAAATCTTTCCAGTCTCTACTGCACCATGCTGAGCAGAGCTGCATCTGGCCTCTACTCTCTAGCACAGCGAGCTAGCAACCAACTCCCAAAAGCCCCCCTGTGGTGGGCCCCTCTGTGTGGAACTCCCTCCCTCCAGATGTTCATCTTGGTTCCTCCCTCCTCACCTTTAAAAAGCACCTGAAAACATATTTATTGTCTAAGTACTTTTAGGATCTACTGATGGTTTCTTCTTGGTGTATGCTTTTCTCCCTATTTACCTTCCCTTTTTAGATTGTTTTTTAAAGGCTATGTTGTTTTATATGCTTTTATTATTTTATTACTGTATTGTGTGATTAAGCAGCGTACCACTTGGTGGGGGGGCGGGGCTCTGAGTGTCTTTGGTGGTGGTGGGGCTAGAAAAATAAAATTATTATTATTAAATTGGCAAATAAAGGTTAAATCATAAGAACATAAGAATATAAGAACATAAGAAGTGCCATACTGGGTCAGACCAATGGTTCATCTAGCCTAGCATCCTGTCTCTGACAGTCTGTCTCAGCCAGAAATTACCACAGTGCCATGGAAACTGGGGGGGGGGGGGGGGCGAGAAAGCAGCGGGCGGGGATTGCCAGCCTTGGCTCAGCTTGCAAAGGCAGGGGTGGAGACCAGGCCTTCTGTCCTTGAAGCGGTAAGGCCGGTCCCTCCCAGCTGTCATACTGCATTCCTTCCTGCCAGGCCCCCAGGCAAGCCATGACGGTGGAGGAGGCTTCTGTGCAACTCCAATCTGGGGCAGCACTCACCTCAGGAGCCACCGTACTCCCTCTGCGAGGTCCCCCACCCCTGTGTCCGAGCTGCGGAACTCAACCAGAGGAGCGGTAACTAAGTCAGGGGAGAGGGAGGGGGAGACCTGTGTGTGTGTGTGTGTGTGTGTGTGTGTGTGTGTGTGTGTGTGTGTGTTTGTTTGAATATTTTCTCTATGTGTCTGAGTTTGGGTGTGTGTGTGAATATTCTGTGTGTGTGTTTGTGTGAATATTTTAATAGATTTTAATTGTTTTAAATGGATTTTAATTGATTTCATTTTAATTGATTTAAATTAAATTTTAATCAATGCAAATTATTTTTAATTGATTTGGATGTGTGGCCTCTGGCACGTTTGGGGACCGACAATGCGGCCCCTGGTCTTAAAATGTCCCCCACCCCTGCTCTACCCTATCCCTAATGCAAAATTAACAGAGGGGGGTTAATACTATTGCTTATATCGTACTGGTGAAGAGGCACTAAATTGCTCGAAAGGTCCAGAAAGTGTCATGAAATGATGGAAAGTGTCATAAATAGATGGAAAAACCTGGACATTTATGAAAATTGATGGAAATGATGGAAAATAGCAGGCACCAATCTCGCAATGACAGAAACATAAAATCAGTGACCGGTGATTGCAAGCACTCCTGAAAGTTAGGTATTTCCCCATGATAAGGGAACACTTGCTCTCACCTCATCTCTAGCTAAGAGCTTGGAGTACTGAGGAGAACGATGTAACATATTCAGAACAAAGCAATGTCATTGTAGTGTCTGAAGGTGTAGGGCCCATCTGGTCAATACATCAAGCAGTACCTCTGTTGCCCTGCAGAATTATGATTTGGAATTGAAAGCATGTGATATTGAATGGTTTAAATGTCTTTGGATTCCTAAATGACATCAATGAGTGATTTCAGATGTTACGGGCGGGCGGTTCACCGCAGTGAACCCCCAGGGGGTGAGCAGCGCAACCACGCGTGGGGGTGGAAAAACGACCCAAACAGACGTGCCGGGAAGGGGACCACGGGCCGGAACCGGGCCGAACCATCGCGGGCCGCGGCAGCACAACAGAGGTGCAGCCGAACCCCCGCTGGGCGCAAAACTCCCACAAGGCACCGGGCAGGGGTGGGACACATACATGGCCGACTGAGGGCAAACGAAGCCAAAAGGCACACAAGGGAACGCCCACACAAGGGAAACGGGAAGGGAGGGGGGAAGAGGGAGAACAGGCTGACAGCCGGCACACACAGCGGACCCGCAGCGGGGCACACTGCACGACCACATGCCCGGGCACACACACACACACACAAGGGAAAGGTCGGGAAGGGGGGGCAGGGGCGCCCGGAACACACCACGAGGAACAACGGGAGGGACGAAGGGGGGCACCACCAAGGGGCAAGGCACAGGCAGCAGCAACCCCCACCCCCACACCACCCCAGTCCACAGAGGCGCCCCCACAGCAACAGAGGCAGCCTTGGAGGGGGGGGACGGACCCGCGGAACAAGGCACGATGGGGGCCCCCAATGCACAGCAAGCCCGGCACAGAGGGTCCAGGAGGAGGAAGAGGAGGAGGAAGGGGGCCCCACAGTCACAGGGGGGCACATGGAGGGCAGCTGGGTCCGGTGGAGCCCCTCTGCAGGTCCAGCGACACTCTGGCAGCACCCACCCGGGCAAGGGACACGGTCCGGTCCGGTCTGGGAGGGGGGCCTACCCCCAGGTCATGCAAGCACCCAGGGGGTGTGTGCAGTCAGTGCCAGGGCCAGTGGGAGAGGACCGCTAGCAGCACATGGGTGGGTCGGGAGGCCACATGGAGCACCCCACCCAGCCACCAGGATGGGCAACCGGGATGGAGGGGGCCCAGGGCTATGGGCAGGGGCAGCAGCGAACAGCGAAGCAGGCGGGAGCTCACCGAGGTGGAGTCACCAGGGCGGGAGCAGGCAGCGGGGACCAGGCCCCCCCCGGACCGGGGCAGGAGACCACACGGGGGCACCACACCGGGGGGGCAGGGAGGTGATGCAGCTGTCACAGGCCACCGCTGGGGGCCCCAGAGGCCCCAGGGCCCGGGTGCCCAGCCCGGTGGACCAGATGGGGCCAGTGCAGCATGCCCCGGCGGTACCCCTGCAAGGACATGTAGTGGGCGATCAGGTAGTAGGCCTCGAAGGGATCGGGCATGGTGAGAGCCAGCTGCACGTCCACACACGCCCACACCGCCAACAGGGACAACATCTCCACCGCGGAAGGCTCCGGCACACAGCAGGCAGCAGAAGGGGGCCACGGAAGGTGCCCCAGCTCCAGAAGGCATTGGTACACCGCCCCACGGGTGCGCTGGTACCCACGGGCCCCGTGAACACAGGAAAAGTAGGTCACGGCCAAGGCAGGGCCACCCTCAGCCAGGCACTCCGTGTAGGCGCCCAGACCACACACCACCAGCGCAGACACGGTCTCCGAAGCGCTCCAGGGCACATGTGCGCACAGCATCTCCGGGATGCGCCCCTCAGGGAAACGAACCAGCCCCAGGGCCTCCGTATGCAGCCGGCAATCACGAGCGCTCGCCTCATAGCCAAAGTAACGGAGTCCAGAGCTCAGGCTCTCAAAGGCACCCACACGGCTTCCCGGGGCGGCCAGGAGCAGCTGCACGGCAGGGGTATGCCACAGGTCGCAAAGAGACATGGTCTCGCGGAAGGCCCAGATATGGGGGGCCCCTTGGGGGCCGGGCAGCGGGAGCCCCGTGGATGGGCAGCCAGCCATGGTCCGGCACGACAGGGAAAGGAACACGGAGCCCAGAGGGCACACAAACCGTCCAGGGCCGGGAGGGGCTCAGGCTGGCCCCCAGGACAGGGAACACGGCCCTGGACCGCAACATTGTAGCACAACAGAGCGAGGCGTGGGGTGCGGGCCCGGCACAGCTGCAGAACACAACAGCGAGCACACTGTCCGCCTAATCTCACCTTCAAGGCCATCCTGCTGCAAACAGCGTGGGGAGGGGGCCCGGGGTGCCGGGGGAGATAGCAGCTGGAATGCATCAGCCCTGGGCGCGCGCAGACCCGCGAGCCCATGCAGGGGCGAGGCCTGCGGCTCCGCCTGCCAAGGCGCCCACCTGCAGGCCCGCACGCCCCGGGCCCGCTGGGGGGGGCGTGCCCGGCCAGGTGCCCGCCCCCCGGGCAGCCCCACCTGCACAGCCCCGCTATAACTGCTCCCTGCCCCCACCGGGGCCCCAACACCATGGAGCGCGATAGGGCAGGTGCCAACTGGATGTTCCTCGCGCTCGCGGCCGAGTGGCACCGTGATCACACGGAGCAGCTGCGCCTCCTGACCGAAGAGGTGCACCTGGCCGCCCGCTTGCGCTATGCCTTGGCCCTGACGGCCCCCATGCGCCTCCGGGGCCAACACGCCCGCAGGAGAGCCCGTGCCCGGCTCAGGGCACGGCGCATGTCCTGGGGGGCCTGGCAGGCTGCCAGCCGGAGCCTGACCCGGCCCGCTGTGCTCCGCAGGGCCGCGAGGCGCCTCCTCTGGGCAACGGAGACCCTCCGCCGGGCAGCCCTGCTCGCTATGCCCATAGCGCGCAGCCTATGGGTCGCAGAGCGCCCACAGGCGTGGTGGGAGCGGGCCCTGGCCCACTGGGAGGAGGCGGATTGGAGGGCCCACTTTCGGATGGGCAAGGCCACCCTGCTGCGCCTAGCGGAGCTCCTCACACCCTGGCTGGAGCGGCAGCACACCTCCATGCGGGTGCCCATCCCCATGGTCCAGCGGGTGGCCATTGGGGTCTGGGCCCTCGCAACGCCCGACTCGTGCCGGTCCGTGTCCCAGCACTTCGGGGTGGGGCTCAGCACGGTCGCCTGCATCGTGCGGGATGTGTGCGAGGCTGTGGAGGGCGTGCTCCTCGACAGGACCATCCAGCTCCTGGACCAGGGCGCTGTGATGGCTGGCTTCGCGGCCGGGGGCTTTCCGAACTGCATCGGAGCCGTGGACGGCACACACATCGAGATCCTGCGCCCGGCCGCGGGGGAGGCCCTGGAGTATGTGAACCGGCACGGATACTACTCCCTGCACCTGCAGGGGGTGGTGGACCACCGGGCCCGCTTCATAGACATCTACACGGGCAACTCCGGCCGGAGTCACGACGCCAGGATCATGACCATCTCCCCCTTCTATGCCCGCATGTACCGGGGGGACTTCGCGGACATGGGCATGAGGTGGATCGAGGGTGTTCCCATGCCCCCCTGCATCCTGGGGGACCCCGCCTACCCCCTGACCCGCTGGCTGATGAAGGTCTACCCTGTCCCGAGCACCCCTGCGGAGCAGGTATACAATACCCGCCTGTGTGCGAGCCGGACCGTGGTGGAGCGTGCCTTCGGGGCCCTGAAGCAGCGCTGGAGGAGTATAGCTGGCCGCCTGGACTTCACCGTCCCCACCTCCGCCCTGGTGATCGGTGCCTGCTGCGTTCTGCACAATGTGTGCGAGACCGAGGGGGCGGCCCTGGAGTACCCCGAGCCCCACCGGCCCCCCGGTCCTGTTCCCCTGTACGTGAACGCAGGGAACCCCCGGGAGTACCGGTATGCCAAAAGGATCCGGAACGCCCTTGCAACCCACATCGCCCGGGGGGGCCCGCTGTGAGGGCCTTCCCGCCCCTGGGGGCCCCACCCCCCGTTCCGTGCCCATGCCCCTGTACACGCGGTCCCACAGCCCTGTCCCCCCCACAAACGGGCCGGGGACAACTGTCTCTTTACAACACTTTATTGCCCACACAGTGCACACAATCACCCTGTGCCCCCTCCCCACCCCCGTGCCCGTGACCCCGTCCACCACCCGCCCTCATGTGGCCCTCCCCCTCCCCCCCCTTCCCACCATCCCCCCGCGTTTCCTGGGCCGACCCCTCGTGCGGCCGCTTGGGCCCACCGAGCTCTGGGAGCTCCCCTCCCCCCCACTGTCCGTGTCCCCTGCCGTGTCCTGGGCCGGTCCCGGCCCCGGCAGGGGGCCGGGCGGCGGATGGGCAGCTGTGCCCGGTGCCCCGGTCGCGCCCCGGGGGGGCTGGACCCTCCGGAGGCCCGGGGGCACTGGGAGGCGCATGCGAGGGCCCTGGGGCCGGGGGGGCCGCAGGGGCACCAGGGCTGGCCCCGGGGGCGCCGAGGGGCCCGGCATGGGGACCTGGGCGGGCAGGGCGCCCGGAGGTGCGCCGGCCATCACGTAGGCACACATGGTGCCCGCATGCAGGAGCAGGGAGGTCCCAATGTCGTGGGACCTGTCCATCTTTGCACTGTGCTCCCGCACCATGCCCTGTATGTCCTGCCGGAGGCCCCTGAGCAGCCCCTGCTGCCGCTGGTGCTCCCGGCGCTCCCGCCTCCGCTCCAGGCGCACCTCCGCCTCCAGCCGGCGGTCTGTCTCCAGGGCCTTCTCCATGGACCGCTCTATGGCCGCCTCCATGCGGTCCACGGAGGCGATCATGCGCTCCCCCTGTTCCTCCGCCCTGCGGACGATGTCCTCCGCTTGCTCCTCCCTGCGCCTGCGGACCCGCGCCCGGTACTCCCGCATCCGCTGGGCTGGGGCCGCGGCCGGCGGAGGCGCCGCGCGCGGGGGCTGCCCTGTGGAAATGGGCGGGTGGGTCAGTGCAGGGCCCTGTCCCCTAGCGGGGTCGGGTCCCGGGGCCCCCTGCCCCCCCTCCCCCACTGAGGCCAGAGGCCCCCCTGGGCTGGCGCCCGGGGGGCCCTCCCGCAATCCCAGCCCTCCCGCCTTACCTGGGTCCGGCACCTGCTCTCCTGTGCCCTCCGCGGGGGCCTGCACCGTCTCGCTGGCCCGGTCCTGGGGCTCCCCATGTCCTGCGGGCGGGAGAGGGGGGAGCGGGTGAAGGGGGCTGGTTGTGGCCCCTGCAGCAGGGCCCCCACCCCCGCCCCTGCCACCGGCCCCCTGGTCGTGCCCCCCCTTGCCCTGGGGGCCCGCTTACCCTCTATGTCCGTCTCCGAGCCTTCGGAGGCCGGCGCCTCACCCTGGGAGTGCTCCCCCTGGGACCACTGGCTGAGGGTGGTGAAGGTGCCGACCTCCGACTCCGCCTGGCCGGCCCGGCGTTGGGATGTCTCCGGGCTGCTGCTGGGGGGGGGCCTTGGGGCTTCTGCGGGTCCCGGGTGGTCCTCCTGGGGGTGGGGGTCCCCTGAGCTCGTGTCTACCGGGCGGGCGGCGAGGGGAGGGGGTACCTCGGCCCGCTCCCTGCCCTGGACCACAGCGCTGCCCACCAGGCGTGGGGCAACTATGGAGCCCTTCATGTGAAGGATGCGGTCCAGGGCATCGTAGTAGGGGGCGGTGCGGGCCCCGTGGCCGGAGCGGCTGTTATTGTCCTTGAGGGCCTTGTACCCCCTCTTGAGCTCCTTGGCCTTCGAGCGACACTGGTTGACAGTGCGCTCGTGCCCCGCCGCCTCCATGTCGCGCACGATGTCCCGGTAGACATGCTCGTTTCGCTGGTTTATTGCGAGCTCCACCTGGTACTCGAGGGTCCCCCAGATCCGTATGAAGTCCCGGGTCTCCTGGAGGCCCCACTGTCCCCCTCTGTGATAGGCCTTCCTCCGGCTGGGCCCCTGCTGTTCCTCCTCCCGGTGCAGCTCCTGCTGCACCTGCCTCTGCTCCTCCTCCACCTCCTCCTGGGGGTGCGCCTCCGGGGGCCGGGGGCCGGGCTCCTCCTGGGGCTCGTCCGCCCGGGCCGACTTTCGTGTCTGGGGGGGGGAAGGGGGGTGGTTGGTTGCTGGGTGAGGGTGTGGGCCCTCTCGGGGGCCCCCTGCCCCCCTGCCCTCCGCCCGGGGTCCCCCTGCCCCCCTGCCTTCCGCCCGGGGTCCCCCCGGCCCCCTCCACAGGGGGTTCCCCTGTGCCCCCTGTTCCCCTCCCAGTGGGTGCCCTTACCCGTTTCCTGGGTGCCTCCTGTGGGCCTGTTCCGGCCGCTGTCCCCGGGGCGGCGCGACCCGGCTGCAGCTGTGGTTGGTGTTCCCGGGGCGCCTCCCTGGTCGGGTGCTCCCGTGTGCCCCCTTCCTGCACCTGTGCCCCCTCCGCCTGCATCGCTGGGCCTGGCTGCACGTCCTCCGCCTCCTGTGCCGCCGCTGTCGCTGTTCGTGCCTCCGGTCTCTTCCGCTTCCCTCCTCGCTCCATCCCGCCACGCTTGCTTGCTGCTGCTCTCGCTTTAAATCTCCCTCCGGTGTTTGTGTTGGTGCTGGTTGCCTGGCAGCGACGCTGCGTGCCTCGTCCCCGGCCGGGGCTCCATTTTTTTGGTTCCGCTGGGGGATTGGCGTCCAGACGTTACTTTTGCTTGGTTCCCTGTGGGGGTTGGTTTGACCACGCTTCCCGAGACCTTCCCCCGGCTAGCCCGGGAAGCGTGGTTGAACCTGACCCCATGTGGGTATTGAGCGTGATGAACATCTGGCGCGCGCCGTTCAGACGTTCCGGGCCCTTTGGCCCCACGGGGGGGTTGAGCGTGGTTCACTGTGGTTGAGCGTGATCTCGTAACATCTGAAAACACCCAATTTCTCCTGGTTTGAGAAGGAAGGGGCCAAACTTGAATGAACCAAAACAAGCAAAACTCATTCTGAGATCTATGCAAATCTAAATTGCTGCCCATGTTATAGCACTTTCCTTACCTCTATATCCAGATCAAAAACTGGGTGGGACAGATGGGGTGTTGGTCCACAATTTTTGCATGGAGTGGTGCTTCATATGGGTGGCCCCATGCATGGCCACCATGTCCATGCACCACCCACCCAGTCCGCGCATGGGGAACTCCAACTTTTCTCAGAGCGTTCCATGCTTGGACTGGGTGGACAATGTGTGGGCCATGGGAGTGCAGACCCCCACACACTGTATTCAAATGAGACATCCCCCACATGAACGGTGAATGTCCATGCATGGGGGTATCGCATGTAAAAACACCCAAAGTCTCATTATTCTTCAAGTCCCTTAAGAAAACATTTTCACACTTGACTACTTAAAGTCAGGAAGCCAAACACCTTTAGAGAGAAGCTAAATTTTCAGATGCCCAGAGAGCCCATGTTCAGATGTCCAGAGAGCCCATGGGTAATTTCAGACGTGATGGGACATTTGGCCCACCACGCTGAACCCTGGACCAGGATCCATCTCAGATCCCGGTCCATGATTAGGCAGGCCATCCTTTAGACATGCTGACCTGATCCCTACCAGGGACTGGGGAGGGAGCGGGGTTGCATGGTGTGACGTGCGGCCACATAGCTCCACCACCACCACCACCCGTGCTTCCTCAGCCGCCTGCCCTCAGGGAGATTGGCAGGTGCAGTAGCCAATCAGACCACTGCACCCGATTCCATATCGTGCTCAGGGCCATGATCTGGGATGGGCCAAGGTAACACGTTACTTTTGGCCCATTCCGTATCGTGGCCACTCTAACCACGGTTCTCGACCCCTGGCCGGCTGGAGGTCCAGAACCGTGGTTAGCTTTGACCCCTGCCAGAGATTCACTGTGGTGAACATCTGGCGGGGGTCAAACAGACATGCACGGAAACGCCTCCACCACAGGGAATCCACTGGGGTTCACTGTGGTGAAAGGCATTTTCATAACATCTGAAATTACCCCATGTTCAAATGTCCAGAGAGGACAGGAAATGTTTTAAAAGTACTTTGGGAAAGATTTTTCATCCCTTTCTAAATAGTTGTATTTCTCCTTCTGCATTGAAGAGCCATTAATCTTAAATTATGGTGGCACATAGTGGAAAAATACCTTAGTGCCACAGCTAATGTCTCTTCATTCTTCACACATGGAAGGAAAGGTCGTTGTAGAAACAACTGTTTTGTCAATAGGGTAGTAATGTATTTACATGATGATACGCCTCACATCTTGGGTAATGTGATAGCAGCAAAATATATTTGGCTACTGACTGGTCTTAAGATACAAAGAAGAAATCGATACTTGGTGTTAGTATTGGTAGGTTTGTATTTGTGAATTTTAAATGTGCCGATTATTGTTCTTTCTTTCTGCCTCCTTTGTGATTTGTATGATTATTTTTATAAGGATAAAAAAATGTAAAAGAGGATATATATGCTTGGAGACTTAGTTCAAATTACACACTTTGGTTATAGAAATAATATAGGATATAAGGCTGGAAGAGACAAAGGATCACAAGGACAGCTCCTGATTCTGAAACAAGGCAGAAGTAACTGAAAGAAACTGAAATGAGGACAAAAATAAAAATAATAAAACCAATAGGTAAACAACACATCAAGAATCCCCAAACAGCTTGGGTACTAACCAATATTTGATTACACTTCATTGGGTATCTATTTCAGTTATTCAGGATGTTTTTATGGGAGGGTTTTCAGTTTGGTTATTTGGGTCATTTTGATATTTTATTTATGTAATTTTGGNGTGTTTGTTTGAATATTTTCTCTATGTGTCTGAGTTTGGGTGTGTGTGTGAATATTCTGTGTGTGTGTTTGTGTGAATATTTTAATAGATTTTAATTGTTTTAAATGGATTTTAATTGATTTCATTTTAATTGATTTAAATTAAATTTTAATCAATGCAAATTATTTTTAATTGATTTGGATGTGTGGCCTCTGGCACGTTTGGGGACCGACAATGCGGCCCCTGGTCTTAAAATGTCCCCCACCCCTGCTCTACCCTATCCCTAATGCAAAATTAACAGAGGGGGGTTAATACTATTGCTTATATCGTACTGGTGAAGAGGCACTAAATTGCTCGAAAGGTCCAGAAAGTGTCATGAAATGATGGAAAGTGTCATAAATAGATGGAAAAACCTGGACATTTATGAAAATTGATGGAAATTATGGAAAATAGCAGTCACCAATCTCGCAATGACAGAAACATAAAATCAGTGACCGGTGATTGCAAGCACTCCTGAAAGTTAGGTATTTCCCCATGATAAGGGAACACTTGCTCTCACCTCATCTCTAGCTAAGAGCTTGGAGTACTGAGGAGAACGATGTAACATATTCAGAACAAAGCAATGTCATTGTAGTGTCTGAAGGTGTAGGGCCCATCTGGTCAATACATCAAGCAGTACCTCTGTTGCCCTGCAGAATTATGATTTGGAATTGAAAGCATGTGATATTGAATGGTTTAAATGTCTTTGGATTCCTAAATGACATCAATGAGTGATTTCAGATGTTACGGGCGGGCGGTTCACCGCAGTGAACCCCCAGGGGGTGAGCAGCGCAACCACGCGTGGGGGTGGAAAAACGACCCAAACAGACGTGCCGGGAAGGGGACCACGGGCCGGAACCGGGCCGAACCATCGCGGGCCGCGGCAGCACAACAGAGGTGCAGCCGAACCCCCGCTGGGCGCAAAACTCCCACAAGGCACCGGGCAGGGGTGGGACACATACATGGCCGACTGAGGGCAAACGANTGACCATGACCCGAGGGTAAATAGGCCCCTGGGAGATGAATTGTGGGTGGGTGGGGTCTGAAGGCCCTATGTTTGGGTAAGGGAGGTCTGGGGTTTTAATATGAGGTGGGAATTCTGGGGTGCTGAAATTCCAGAGGATTTGAGTTGTGTTTGATTAGCAAAGTTGTGATTCTATGTCAAACCTGTTGCAAATTTGCTTCCCAGCATGCATAGTTATGCAAATCAAGGTAATTATGCAAATATTAATGCTCACGGTGAATTTGCAGAATTTGGCTTCACTGGTTGCAGAATTTAAGATTTTTTGGTGCAGTCAACTCGGTTCCCTGCCCATAAGAAGCCGCCTCTAACCAAATTTGGTTGGGAGAGTGTGGGGTATAAATTAAAGATGAGATGAGAGAGAGATGAGAAAACAATCTTCTAAAACATCAACAGCTCCAGAGCAGTTTTTTAATGTGATGCTAATGATTTTACCACTGAAACTGTAATTCAGTTACTCGATTGTGGATAATGAAAACTTTTGAATGTAGTGTATGGGAGTGCATTAATAAGGCAACAGAAACGTTGGCTGTTTTCTCACGTCACCTCATGGGGAGTGAAGGACTTCTGTGATGGCAACCATGGCAGTCTACTCTCATGGGAATTAACGCACATAGGAATGTGCTATTCTGCTTTTCTCCTGCGAGAACACTCACATATGACTCGGCCCTTAGATGTAGCTCTTACAATCATGGGTGTTCTCATGGGAGAAAAGCAGAATAATACATCCCTACATGTGCTAATTCCTGTGACAATAGATCCGCGATCTCCCTCACAGACATTGCTCACCCTCTCCCAGGTAATGTGAGAAATCAGCCTTTTTGAGCCTCAGTATAGTTATAGAGCCGAGAGCCGGGAAAGTGATGCCACCAGGGCATGAAAATACTGACAAGTCCGAGGAGGTACTGAAAAAATGACAAAGTACTGGAGAAATATTGAAAGTATCCCCCAAATTTTGGAAGTTGCAAAAAAATTGTCACCTGCAATCACCAAAGCAGTGGAATTGTGAAACTAAGGCTGAGGTGAGAGCAAGTGTTCCTGTACCATCTGGAAATACCTACCTTTTGGGAGCGCTTGCAACTGTTCATCACTATTTCCTCCATATTAATTGATTTAATGTTTCCACTATTGTTAAGATTGGTGCCTGCCAATTTCCACTATTTTCATCTATTTCCATCAATTTCTGTCAATTTCCAGTATTTCATCAATTTCTGTCAATTTATGTCACTTTCTATCAATTTTGCATCACTTAGCCAGTATATAAACTATAGTGTTAGCAGTTCATTTAATTTTGTGTTAGGGCAGCACACTGACAGATTAGGACAGATGGACGGACAGATGGACAGACAGACAGATTTAGTGGGGTGCTTGGAAATTGGGATGTGGGGAATTTGGAGGAACATGGTGAGTCTGTGGGGTCTGAAGTACTAAACAATTGCGCTTCCCAAATGGGAACTAGCAAAAAATAACAAACAAACAAACAAGCAAAAAACNCCCCAAACAGCTTGGGTACTAACCAATATTTGATTACACTTCATTGGGTATCTATTTCAGTTATTCAGGATGTTTTTATGGGAGGGTTTTCAGTTTGGTTATTTGGGTCATTTTGATATTTTATTTATGTAATTTTGGCAATATGACATAACATACTATATATACATAACATACTACACATACTATACTATAAATACTATACATAACATAATATAGTATTACATACTATGAATGTGCAATTGCTAAAAACGACATAATCGAACACTAATGTAACTGAAGTGAAAACTAAAAAAAATGGTGATGATGATGGGGGAGAGGAGGAATGAACTTGAATACCTGATAAAACAGATACATAAGTATTTATTTTGGTCCCTGGTATTATTTATATAATAATTTATAAAAATAATTTCTACCCCACCCCTCCTGCTCCAGGCAGCCTAGGACTGCTCACATCATAAAAACATATAAAACACATAAAATAAAACAGCAACATTAAAAGAGAAAGCAGACAAAACCAGAAACCCCCCCCCTCACTAAACCCACCCATCCTATGCCCCAGCCCCATCTCCTTCGTCAAAAGCCACGTGGAACAGCCACGTCTTACACATACAGTGGAAGGAAGGGAGGCCTGGGGCCAACCAGGCCTCCCCCAGGAGGGTGTTCCACAGCCTAGGTGCAGTCACAAAGAAAGCCTTCTCCATAATGGCCCCCCTAGGCCACACGGGAGACCTCAAGAAGGGTGTTCCTGGTGGACTTCAGAGGTTACTCCACAGAAGGAGGAATGATGCGATCTCGCAAGTAACGTTGGGCAAGACCTTAGAGGGCTTTATAGGTAAAAAACAACACCTTGAATCAGGCCCAGAAGACTATATGCAGCCAGTGCAGAGCCTGGAGCACCGGTGTAATGTGCTCACGGCGACCCAACCCCATAGGAAGATGGGTTGC
>QEPC01008974.1:163883-192835 GCA_003113815.1 Sphenodon punctatus
CTGTGGGGTGAAGGGTGTGGGCATAGAGTGGGGGTAGGGTGGGGTGTGTGGGGGTAGTAGAGTGGGTGTGTGAAGTAGTGTGGGATTAGAGGTGGGGGTGGTGTGAAGGGTGAGGGGGTAGAGGTTGGGGTGGAGGTGAAGGGTGTGGGGCTAGTGGAGTGGGTGGTTGAATTAGTGTGGGGGGGTAGATTTTATGTGTCGCTTACCTGGCAGTCAGCTACTTGTGCGTCACGTCTGACACTTTGCCAAAGTCATGTCACCAAGGCGCTCCAATGGCTTGGGTTTTGAAAAGAAAAGAAAAAAATTGACCTGTCACAACCTCATATGGTACAAGATGGGTCATACAACACAACACAACAACCCTGGCTGGCTGGCACACAGCCACATTTCCCCCCTCCCCCATTGTCAGGGCTTTAAAAGCCTCCGCAAGCAAGCAACATGTGTGCTCCTCCCACTTGGCCTGGCAACTGGGGCACCCCTTATCCCAAAACACCAGATGGGTCACACAACACATGACACAACCCTGGCTGGCACAGCCACATTTCCCCCCTCCCCCATTGTCAGGGCTGTCTCAGCAAGCCAAGAGCAGTATGCATGCTCCTTCCACTTGGCCTGGCAACTGGGGCACCCATCACCCCAAAACACCAGATGGGTCACACAACACAACATGTCCATGACAACCCTGGCTGGCACAGCCACATTTCCCCCCTCCCCCGTTGTCAGGGCTTCAAAAGCCTCAGCAAGTCAAGAGCAGCATGCATACTCCTCCAAGTTGGCCTGGCAACTGGGGCACCCCTCACCCCATAACACCAGATGGGTCACACAACACAACACGTCCATGACAACCCTGGCTGGCACAGCCACATTTCTCCCCTGCCCATTGGGGCTTCAAAAATCTCTGCCACCCCAGGTGCTTGTTGCTTGCTTTGCTTGCCATGTCCTGGCCACATGGCATGCATGCATGCAGCTCTCCCACACACCCCCTGGATCCCAGGAGACTAGGTCCCCATTCCATTTCTCCCATCTCATGAAACACCAAAGGAACCCATAACTTAAACTTTACTTACCAACAGTCGCACACTCGCACACCTCCAGCAGTATTGGAGTCCTTTCAGATCCCAAACCTGCTGTAGAATGGCTTCCTAAGCCCAAGGTCCAGAAGGTCCCAGAAGGGAAAAAAAAATCCTACATTACTATTGGCCACTCCAGCCAGCCACATCCCTACCCCCTCTAAAATCTTAGGAAAGAACCTTCAGGATTGGATGCCTTTTTTGAGTTTCAAAAAAGGCAACCAATCCAAGACAGGGTTAAGAAAAAGTGCCAAATGTAACACTTTGCACCACAGGGAGGGGGCAGGGATGGAAAACAAGGGCAAAAAACAAACGAACAAAAAACAGTGCCCAACTGCCAAAGTCATTTTAAAAAACCCAAGATCCGAGACCAATGCAAAAAAATGGTACGGTCAGGAGTACCGGATATCGGATTTAAAACCGGTACTGCTAAATACTGGCAATATTGGATCTCTGTGGATCTGGAATTCCCACCCCTACCTCCTACCCATCATTCCTGTCAGTCCTGTTTCATTCCAGACATTTCCTTTGGCCTCTTACCCTTCATTCAAGCCAGGCGTCTGAAGTTGAATCCTGACAAGACATAGTTGATGCTGGTGGGTGGGCTGGGGGAGTTGGTGACTCCCATCATTGATGGGGTTTGCCCTGCCCTGGCCCCCCAGGTTTGGAGTCTGGAGGTGCTCCCCAACTCATGACTTTGCCTGGATGCCCAGGTGTTGGCAGTGGCAAGGAGCACAGTTTGTCAATTACATATGATACATCTGCTTTGACCATATATTTGAGACTCGGACCTGGTCACCATCATCCATACCTTCATTACCTCAAGACTGGACTACTGCAATAAGGTTTATGTGGGGCTACCCATGGTGATGGTTCAGCGGCTGCAGCTGGTGCTAAGAGGGGACGGTGCATGGAGTGCATATAAAACCAGTGCTCTGTTCTTTGCACTGTCTGCCTAAAGTCTTCTGGACCTGATTAAAGGTGTTGGTTTTGACCTTTAAAGGCCTATATGGTCTGGGCCCTACTTACCTTCAGAACCCCCTCATTCCATGGGTTCTGGATTAGACCCGGTTGTCAGCCGGGAGCGCCCTTCTCTGAGACTGTGGGGAGACTGCAGGGAGGGTGTTTTTGGTGGCATCCCTGAAGCTGTGGAACTCCCTCCCAGTGGAGGTTTGTCTGTCTCTGGACCTTTCCTCCTTCTGACAACACTGTAAGAGCTGGATGTTCCACTAGGCTTTTGGTGGGGCGATGGGAGTGGGTGAGGGGTTGGGGCAGAAGGGAGGGTATTCTTTTAGCTGCATTGCTTTGTATTTGTATTTATATTGATTTTATATTTTTATATTTTGTGTTTTATATATTCATGTTTTAAACTATGTTAGCTGCCCCAAGCTGCCTGAGAAAGTATGGGGTATGAATTTTTAAAATAAATAAATAAATTCCAGCTGCTCCCTATGACTTCCTGTCATTGAACCCAGTCCTACTATATTACAGCCACCCCAGTGACTTTTGACTTAACATTTCACCCATCCCTCCCTTCCTATCCCATATCATCATCATCATCATTATTATTATTATTATTATTATTATTATTATTATTAATTAAGCATTTATATAGCACCAGCAATGTACCTGGCGCTTTACAAAGTAATGGAATAGACACGGTCCCTACCCTAGGGCTTACAATCTGAGAGACTGGGTGGGGGGGAGACGAAGGAAGGGGAACAGAGGGAGAGACAAGGACTGTCACATTCACAAAGATGCGAGGTGTCAGGTGCGCGTGCTTGGCTTGGTTACATTTAGAATGATGGCTGGCTGGTCCGTGTGGTGAGGATATGAGTACACAGACCTCAGGTAACAGATTGTACTGAATGGAGGGTATCAGCAGGAGTTAGGTGAGGGGATCAGAAGTTAGGTCATGGCAGAGTGAAAGAGGTGGGTCTTGAGGAGGTATCTGAAGGTACAAAGGAAGGGGTGAGGTGGATGTGGGCAGGGAGGGAGTTCCAGGCATGGGGGGAAGCTAGGGAGAAGGGACAAAGGTGGTTAGGGGAGCAGGGGAACTGTGGGAGGATGAGAGAGGGGACAGAGGAGGAGTGGAGTTCACGGACTGGTGTAGGGAGAGGAATTAGTGCAGAGAGGTAGGGGGGAGCAAGGTTGTGAAGATCTTTATAGATGAAGACTAGGAGCTTGTGCAGGATTGGTTCAGGAAGAGGGAACCAGTGAAGATACAAAAGGAGGGGCTGAACATGATCGAAGTGACAGATGAGGTGGATGAACAAGGGTCAGGGCATGAACAAGGGTTTTGACAGAGGAGACAGAGAAAAAGGGTGAATCATAGCAATGTTATGGAGGGAGAAGCAACAGGATTTGGCAACAGAGTCGATGTAGGGTTTAAAAGAAAGAGGTGAGTCAAAGATGAAGGGCTTGGGGCATGGGAAGGATGGTGACCCCATCAATGAGGATCAACAGGGAAGAGGGAGAGGAAGGATGAGGGGGGAAGATAAGGAGTTCAGTTTTAGCCATGTTGAGTTTGAGTTGTTGTTGAGACATCCAGGTACAGATGTCAGAGAGACAGCTGGCGAGGCGAGCTTGAATAGATGGAGAGAGAGAGGGAGTAGAGAGATAGAGTTGAGTGTCCTCAGTGTAGAGGTGATATTGGAAGCCATGGGAGGCAATGAGTTTGCCTAGGGACAGGATATAGATAGAGATGAGGATAGGGATGTGCAAACGCGGTTCGGATGTTCAGAGTTTGGGCCGAACTTGGCCTGTTTGTATGACCGAACTGAATGTCCGAACTGAACGTTCGAATGACCGAAGAGTTCAGAAAAGTTCGGATGAGTTTGGATGAGTTCGGGGGTGGGAAAAACATGACTTTGGGTGGGACAAATGTGTCTGGAAGGGGGAGGCAGCTGAGGAGCAGACTTCCTGGCACCAGGGGTGGAGACCAGGGGTGGTTTCAGGGCCAAATGATACCGTTACCGAATCTTTTTTTTCCGATTTCGGTATTGGGATTGATAGTGTTTTTTTCTGATGTTTGGCCGAGTTCGGCTGAACCGAACTCCGCTGAACCGAACAATTGAACCCGAACTTGGGTTTTGAACCAAACGACCGAACATCCGAGCATCCAAACTGCGTTCTGTTCACTCATCCCTAGAAGAAGAGAGGACCAAGGATATAGCCTTGGGTAACACCAATCAAGAAGGTAAGGGAGGAGGAGGTGAATTTCGCAAGAGACACATTGAAGGAGCGGTCAGAGAGGTAGGAGAAGAACCAGTCAAGGATGGAGCCACGGAAGCCAAGGGAGTCAAGTGAGTTCAGCAAGAGTGAGTGGTCAACAGTATTGAAGGCAGATCAAGGAGGACAAGAATGGAGTAGAGGCTATTAGATTTCACCACAAGAAGATCGTTGGTGATCTTAGCGAGAACAGTTTCAATAGAGTGAAGGGGGCGGAAGTCAGATTGGAGGGGGTCAAGGGAGGAGTTGGCGGAGAGGAAGTCGAGGCAGTGGGAGTAGACAACACATTCAAGAAGCTTGGAAGCAAAAGGAAGGAGTGAGACAGGACGGTATCTTTCCATTTCCTCTTCATGGTTTCCTCACTCCCCTCCACATCCTGGTCTTTTCTAGTTCCCTCTCCCACTCCTCTTCTTTGGCATTTCAGATCCTCTCCACTGCTTTTGTTTCAGATAAGCACTAGGGGTGTGTACCAGGCTCCCATGTTTTTTATCATTGTCGTTATTGGTATTGGTATCACTTCAAACAAAGATTTTATTTTTGGTATCAATATTGTTATCTGTATCATTATGGATTCCCATGCGATTCTCGTGCGATTCCCATGCAGATGCTTCCAGCACCATCTTGGAAATGTCTGAGCATGCCCAGCTTTTTCTTTTCCCCTCAAACATACCCAGTCTGGAGGAAGTCATGCATTGCCAGAGCCCCTACAGATGGTGAGTACTCTACCCCCTCAACCCCTGCTAGGACCCCACCGCCTTAGTACTCCACCCCTGAACCTATTTTCTCCCTGGCCAGAGGTGTGAGGGAAGGGGGAGCAAGGGCCTAGAACCAGCCTCCAGCCCCCTTCCCCATACTCAGCTGAGGACTTTCTGAATTCCAAAGTTTCGGGGGCCATTCTTCAAAACTTCAAAACGGAAGTGATGTTGGTTGGCTGGTCCTGTGACCAAAGGGGGGGATTGGGGCACCCATCAGTGATGGGGACAACATTACCTGGTTACTCAAGTTCACAGTATTGAGGTGCTCCTGTATCCTGACCTGAGTCTGGAACATCAGATTGCAGTGGTGGACAGGAGCAGAGCTGCAATGGATACTAAAACTAGTACCTTCTGGTAATGCCTGAATTTTGGGGCATACAATAGGGCACACGATGGGATACCTGAAGAACAATTGTGTGCTCGATGCCAGAAAATTCAGGAGTTACTCAAAGAAACTGAAAAGCCCCAGACTGGAGCGCAGCAGATCCTCACTCCGCAGCACTCCAACTGAGGCGTGTCAGTTTCAAAGGTGGTCCAGGGGTCCTCCCCTCCCCCACCAGCCCTATGATAAGTGCTGTGCCCTGGAAACTAGTTTTGAAATTGAGAGCACTGTGGCACCTGACTGGCCTTGAATGCCCTGGCTAGCCTTTGAAAATGACAGGTCCCAGTCAGGACTGCTGCAAAGCCCAGCTCCACAAGGGGCCTGGTCAGGGCCTGTCAGTTTCAAAGGATAGCTCCCCCTCCCCCATACCACAGTGCCTCTCACCTGAGGGGTGACGTAGGGAGGGAAGTGCTGACCAACTTTTGAAAGTGACAGGCCCCAGTCGGGGCCTGTCACTTTCAAAGACTGCTTTCCCCCATACAGCGGCTCTCACTTGAGTACAACACCATGGCCATCTGAGAGGCGTTGTGAGGGGTGGGGGCGTGCTGGTCACTGGCCAGCCTTTAAAAGTGACAGAACCGGACTGGGGTCTGTCACTTTCAAAGTCTAGTTGGTTCTTCCCACATACAGAGCCTCTTAGTGGTCATCATCTGCTCCCCTTCTTTGGCATTTCAGATCCTCCCCACACACTTGGATTCACATAAGCATTTATTTATTTATTTATTTATTTATATATATTTATATAAATCTGCAGTTTTATTGGTTTATTGCCCGTTAAGGGCTATTGGCATCCACAAAGCCCCATTACTTCCAATTGTCATTTGTGTTGTTTCTGTTGGTGTCCAATTGACATTCTTTGTCATTCAAATTTAGTATGTCCCCAGTTGTGGGGAGGTCAAAGATCATTGATGACCTCCCTCCAATTGGAGGCCATGGTGTACTGCACAGCATTCTGGAAGAATTTTCAGACACAGTCTTCTGATGATGTACATTTCCCTAAAGCCCACTGCGTGGCGCATCTACTCACTTTGGGTGATTTCAGAAGTGACGTGGTGAATGTCCACCACAGTCAACCTCAGTCAAACGTGGGGGTGGGGGGTGAAAGCACCGTGCATGTCTGTTTGCTCGCATCCAGATTTTCACCACAGTCAAACACGGCCCGGGGTGAAGCTAACCACGCTTCATGAGGTCAGGGCGGGAGGAGGTCCAGAAGTGTGGTGAATGGTCACCACGGCAGGGGTGAATGAAAAGTAACTTCTGAACGGAAACTTGCCACCGCGGTGGAAGGAATTGACCCCAGCCACGGTGTATTCTCCACTTTTGTTTCCAGGAACAAAGGAAAGCAGGGTTAGCTAGCTCTTCCTTCTGTTGATCTCCTTGCTGGTAATAATTTTCTTTAAAGCTTTGAACATCCTTCTTTTTCATCACCTCTTCTAGGCTGAGTCCAAATGTTTTGCAATTAGGAAGGAAGAGGTTATAATTGTTGATTATATCATGAAAATACAGATATATGGGAAACACCTTTACAACCGTAACTATTTCTGTGTGACTCATGCTATTAGTATGCAGCTAATAAAATACAGGAAATGGCATTATGGCTGCACGACATTTGTTCGTTTCAACATAAAAATTATTTTAGTTTGATTGCCTCTGATTTTTTTTCTGACCAATACATAATGCCTGGTAGGAGGGAATATGTTATAAAACAGAATATGGGGCTCAGATTATGAATCCTTCCAATTATAGTCCCCAATAAAAATAACCAAGGATGTCCTAAGTTTGCCTTTCCATAGCATGAAAAGAACAGAAATATAGAAAAAAGATGTTCCCATTACTGGTAGCCCCTGAAATTGACAGTAAATTATTATTATCTACTGTCAACTTGTGTAGTGATTTTGCGTATGGATGGAATGTGCAATGGGGAGAAAACAGGTTTTGCAGTATCTCCTCTTCTGGGGGTACATCCTACTAATCTTATTTATGAACTACTAAATAATGTTTTTTAATTGGCTGTTGGGTTTTTTATTTTCTCATCCCATTTCAAGAGGAGAAACATCATCATTACTGTACCTCTAAATAATCTTAGCTCTGTTTTATATGGAAAAGAAGTCTTGTGTAATAATGCTGTGTTTGGGTTTCTTATTAATCATTTTTGATCCCACCGGCCAATTTGAGCCAAATTTTTTACAAGGGCACAAAGTCCTGACATAAATGGTGACCCAAAATTAAATGAAAGTAGGTGCGTCTAGTGGGGAGATAATGGCTTAGCTCCTTTTGTAGCAAAAAAATCTCAATGGGTAAAAACAAACATATGGTCGGTGGGACTGCTTCCTGGGCTGCCCCAGGGTGGAAAATCGTGGGCAACACAGTCTGGGATGGGTTGGAGAATTTTCCAGGCTGGGGAAAAACATTACATTTAACATGTGACCAGCATCTTGTGTTGGGCCAGATATTGTGGCCGATCCTGTGTCCTGTACAAACTGAGTGCATTCCGCGTGCACATGTACTCGCAAATTGCACGCATTTCCATAAAGATTACATTGTGCTGCATGGAACCAACAGGAAACCCACATGGATCCCATGTGGATCCTGCTTCCGATTGTGGCCATTATATGCGATTGCCCCATGGTTATCATGACAGCCATGAAATCCTGCTCTGTTCTGAAAGGCTAGCCTCAGCATGTATGTTAAAATCACCAAAGACAAAGGGTGTTTTAGATGGACGGGAAGCCTGTCAGAGCCTGGAGCTGCTCTGAGGCCCACCCCCACGGCCACCAGTTATCATCTCCATCGGGGCCCATATCAGATGGACCAGAGGTGTATGTGGGCATATGTCTGCCTGACCGGGATGCACCCCTAAACCATAGCATTGCAGGTGCTCACTTGATGGTCTAGGCTGGCGCACATGACTCCATGGTGCTGAATGGACCAATGAATGGATGGCCATGGGGGCTACACCGTAGGTCCCGTCAACAGATGGGCAGAAGTGTCACCACATTCTGCTGTTGCTCCAGGTTTGGCTAGCCCACTCCATGTGGCGTGCTTCTGGATGTTGCAGAGCACATCATACTGGGCTCATCTGGCGAGCACTCTTTAAATGGACTGGTTAACCTGGGGGTAACAGGGGCAGCCATGGACACTCTTGGAGCTGCCGTCCATCTGTTTACAATCAATAAGTCTGGATGATCTCAACACCAACTCTGAGACCAACTCAGCTAGAGCAGTCAGGGAGTCTGTTGTACAGTAGGGTGGTCGATTCACCAGCAGAATCCCAAGCCTATCCTGGGCCTCAAACACAAGATAGATATACACCATCGAGGAGCATGTCCAAACTGTGAACCTGGGTAGCCAGTGAAGGGTGAATCCCTTCAATGATGGGAGTCACCACATCCACTGCCTTACCCGCTACCATCATCTCTGTCTTGTCGGGATTCAACTTCAGTCAGCTCGCCCTCATGCAGTTCCCCGCAATTTTCAGACATCGGGTAAGCACTGAGACTATTGGGTCTGGGTCAGATGAAGAGGAGAGGTAGAGTTGGGTGTCATTAACATAGTGATGACGCCGCACCCCATACCGTCTCACGGCCTCACCGAGCGGCTGCATGTACACGTTGAACAGGAGAGGGCACAGAATGGAACCTTGCTATACACCACACGTGAGGTCTCGTGGGGATGAAAAACAGTCCCCAAGCACCACACGCTGAGTTCTTCTGGTCAGGAAAGAGAAGAACCATTCAAGGACAATCCCACCCACCCTGGCTCAATCCCACAAGCGAGCCACCAACATCTCATGGTCAATGGTATCAAAACCAGCCAACATATCTAATAGAATTAGCAGGGTCAAACAACTCTGGTCTAATTCGCGGTGCAGGTCATCAACCAAAGCCACAAGTGCAGTCTCAGTGCCATAACCCAGATGAAAGTCAGACTGTAAGGGATCCAAATAACCAGTGCAGTCTAGATGCTCCTGAAGCTGCTGAGCCACTACCCGCTCAATAACCTTCCCTTAAAAGGGAAGGTTTGAGACCGGCCGGTAACTGGCGAGGGAATCAATGTCAAGTGATGGTTTTTTGAGTAGAGGCTGCTCCACCACCTCTTTGAGGCAGCTTGGTACTCTGCCCTCCTGTAGGGGGTCAATGATCATCCCCACCAGCAACGGCCCCACCGTCTCCCGGCTGGCCTTAAACAGCCAGGACGGGCATGTCTCAAGTTCACAAAAAGTGGCCCTAACAGCCCCAAGAACATCCTCCACCTCGGTGGCCAACACCGACTGGAATTTATCCCACGAAAACGGACCCAATGGGGCTTCCACAAACTCTGGTTCACCCCTTGCGATAAGTGTGGCATCGAAGTCATGGTGAATCCAACCGATTTTCTCTGCAAAATAATCAGCAAATGTATCACAGCAGGCACTAGATGACTCCTGTTCCAGGTGGAGGGAGGGAGGACCAACCAACCAACCTCCTCACCATCAGGAAAATCTCCACTGGACGGGATTTAGCAGAGGCTATATGGGCAACAAAAAATTATTTTTTGCTGCCCTTACAACTTCGGCAAAAACAAGTAAACTGGCTCTAATGTTGCAATCGGTCTGCTTCAGTACCAGAACAGTGCCACTGTCACTCCAATCGCTGCACCTTATGCTTCAACAACCTGAGATAACTCCCCAAGAGCATTCTGGAAGATCTAGGGTTCCATTAGTCTCTGGGGGCGAACCATTCCGAATTGGTTCTACACACCTCTGGGGGCAGACATGTACCAGGAGACGTGCTCGCAGGTGGTAATGATCCATCCATGACAAGGGCTCTACTGTCAACTGTCATCCGTCCATGTCGAGGGCTCTGTCAGGACATGCTCCTGGATCCACAGCTCTGCCTGGATTTCCAGGTATGGGCTGTGGCGAGGAGTACGTTCCACCAATAACATCTGGTGTGACTGCTTTGGCCGTATGTTTCAGATAGTGACCTGGCCACTATCATCCATGCTTTCATTACCTTGAGATTGGACTACTGAAATGCAGTCTATTTGGGGCTAACATGGTGATGGTTCGGAGACTGCAGCTAGTACAGAATGCGGCAGATCGTCTTTTATGGAGTTGGGCCATCATGAGCACATTACACCAGTGCTCTGGGCTCTGCACTGGCTGCCGATAGTCTTCCGGGCCCAATTCAAGGTTTTGGTTTTGACCTATAAAGCCCTATATGGTCTTGGCCTGACTTACCTGAGGGATTGCCTCACTCCCCATGATCTGGAGCAACCTTTGTGGTCCACTGGGATTGCCCTTCTCAAGGTCCCATATGTGGTCAGGGGGTGTTCTCGGTGGCCGCACCTACGCTGGGGATAGGGATGTGCTAACAGAAAGCAGTTTGGATGTTCGGCCATTCGGTTGTTTGGTTCAGAAACCGAGTTCGGGCTCAGTCGTTCAGTTTGGGAACGGAGTTTGGGTTCGGTTGTTCGGCTCGTCAGAGTTCGGTTCGGCCGAACATTCAGAAATCGATACCAATATTGTTACCAATATCGATACCTATTTCAAAGATTTTATTTTTGGTATTGGTATTGTTTGGCCCTGAGACACTTAAGTTTGTTATTTTTTTGTCTTGTTATATTGTTAATGTTTGTTTTTAAAAAAGTTAATATAAAAGTTATATCTGTTACCAGCTGAGTGTGACCTTTTCAATATTTTACCCCTCTGTGCTGCTTCTGGCAGGTGACAGAATCTCATTGTATGTTTGTATATACAGCTTGTCAGATCCCTACCTAACAGCAGCAGCACATGTAGCATGTTAGCCCCATGATGTGCCAGCAGGGTCTCAACTTGCAGACAGTCCTCCAGGAGGATTGCTGGCGATCACATCAATAATGGGGGACATTGGTGGCCCTGGAGGAACATCATTTCTCCAAAAATCATGACTATGGAGTTTGGAGTATATACACAGGGATGGTGGGATACAGACAGCTCACAACAAACAACACAGGGAGGGGTAAAAAACTGAAATGAAAGCTAAATCAATCTAATCCTACTCTAAATAAATCCAAAAACAGGGGAAGGGAATCAGGGATGGAATATATAGTGGAAGGAGGGGGAGGATTCAATGGAGGGTAGGGAGAAAGAACACAGGGATGGGTAAAAAATAAAAATAACGCCTAAATCTATCTAATCTAATCTATTCAAATGATACTAGGGAGGTAAATGTGTGGTGGGTGAAATAGGAGGAGGATGGCAATGGATTGGGAGGAACACAAACTGCTGGGAGAGGGACACTTCTAAAAATGCCTGCTGACAGGATCATTGACTAGCTCAGAAGGTGTTGGAAGAGGGGAGGGCAATGACTTTTGTTACTTGCTGTGCCCGCCTTACCACAAGCCCCATTGGCTCTGTGCAGCCTAGCCCCCCCTTCCCCCATGTCCAATTGCAGACTTCGAAGCCAGTGGTCTGAGGAGAAAAGGGATGGTGATTGGGCAGGCTGGCTGCAACTCCAAGTCTCTCCACTCCTGATGCCAAGATATCTGCTCCTCAGCTGCCTCCCCCCCACCCCCGGGCCTTCCAGTCATGTTTTTCCTGCCTGAACTCATCCGAACTCACCCAAACAGTACCGAACTGTTTGGTCATTTTTGAGTTCAGATTGAGTTCGGTTTGGTTGGTTTGGGTTCGGTCCGGAAGTTCGGTTCGGTCATCCGAACAGACGGAGTTCGGTCCGAATGCCGAACATCTGAACCACGTTCACACATCCCTAGCTGTGGAACTCCCTCGCGGTGATGGCCCGGTTGGCCCCAGACCTCCCTTCCTTCTACTATATATTCAAGACCCGGCTCTTTCATCTGGCTTTTAGTGAGGAAGATGTGGTGTAGGATGGGCGGGTGGGAGTTAGGGAGGGGATGGGTTTCTTTTTGGTTTTGTTTTCTTTCTCTTTTACTTTGTTGTTTGATTTTATGTGTTTTATATGTTTATGTGTTTTTATGATATAAGCCGCCCTGGGCTGTCTGGAGCAGGAGGGGCAGGATAGAAAATTGTTTAACTATGTTGGACAAGTCAGACACAGGATAGCTTCAATAGACCAGATTGTCTTTTCAGAGCACTGCCACTCCAACTCCCTGGTCTCCAATTCTAGGCTGATGCTGTACTGAGTACCCAGGCAGCACCAACACAGGCCAAGAAGCCTCATCCAGCCAGGTCTTGGTAATATATACAAGATCAGCAGCCTCATCCTAAATGAGATCATGGATAGTAATTGTTTTATTAGTGACTGGCCTCACATTAAGCATAATTAGTGATAGGTCAAAGGTTCCACTGACCTCAACCCCCAAATGCCCTGAGATCTGGGGAGAAGTGGACAGTGGAAGAGACATCAAGTGTTTACCCCTGTATCCATGATGACTCTCCTCCCCGCTTCCTGTCATACTTCCCCATGCCCAACATGACCCCAATTTGTTCAGCAGCCGCTCCGGCTTCATGGCTTATCCACCACAGAATAACTCAAACTATTGTAGTGCTTCGTGTTTAAAAATAAATGTTCTGCATCTTGCAGATATGAAAGGTCAATCATGTCCTGTATGTCCCTTATGTCTATGTGTTTGGAAAAGATTTCCAGTGACATGCTACCCTGTCTGTCATGGAGACCTTGCTGAACTGGAAGTGTAATCATGCCACAGGGGTTTTCTCGGCGAATGGGGGATGACACATTCCATGACTGTTTCTCTGAATCCCTGGGCTATGGCTTGTACATTGCTGGTGGTAGCATCAAGCCGCATCTGCACTCATGGAAGGGGTATTGCACAAGCTGTGGCTGTAAGGTTGCCAACTGCCTTGTGGAAGAAAACTGACTACTGGCAATTTGCATCATTTTACATTAATTAATTATGTAAATTTATGTAAATTCAAAACAGGCCTCTGTCTAGCCTTCAGGATGAGCTAAAAAAAAATCCCACAACAGAAGTGGTGGTCGGATTGATATGGAAATGAACACTTTGCAGTTGGACAGCGTATCACTGAGAGTAAACACGGATGCTTACAGAGGTAGTCTACTTTTTCATATTATAGGATTACCTTTGCTGCAAGCTGAACCACCCACAACTGTATTATCAAATTAACCTTAAGTCCATCTAAACAAATTACTAAATTACAATTCAATGGAAGTCTAAATTACTCCAAGTTAGTTTAACCTCAATAAATAAAAACAAAAACAAAGTGAATGCATTGAAAATGAAGGTTTTTGTATGGATTTAACTTAAAACTTATTTACTTGTAGAAGTATTCTTATACTTAAGGTTTAAACAGTGAACACATTTATATGTCTCTTTCTCTCTCACCATTTTTATACGGCATGGCTGTGGTCTGGTCTGTGCATGCCACATGGAGTGCACACTCACTTCCGGTGAGTGTGGGGGAGGCATCAGATGGGGTGCGTATCTGATGGGTGTGCATCCCTACTCACACATTCCCCATTCACGACCCGGCATGAAGCATGCTAGATTTCCCCCCGATGCTCCATGTGTGGGCATGAGTGGGTAGTGCATGGGTCACAGGAACACGCACCATCCCACTCTGCCTTCAGATGGGTGCCTTAGTGGGTGGAGGATGGTTGGACCTCCATTAGTGTGTCCCGTGTAAAAACAGCCTCTCTCTCTCTCTCTCTCTCTCTCTCTCTCTCTCTCTCACTGATCCAATACATTTTCTGTGCAACAACTACAGCACATGAGATGATGAAATGAATGTAGACTGTTTGACCCTTTCCTCATTTGAGAATCCATTAAATTGGAAGACAAACAAGTTTAATTTTTTTAGTGGATTTGGAGTCATTAGACTGCCCTCCTCCCAGCCCTCTGCCCCCAAACCACTACAGGGTTAAACACTAGGGGCACAATCAAGCTTCTAGTGAAGAAAATGGCTAAACTTCCATTTACTTCAGTGGGAGATGGATTGCACCTCATGGCTGCAACCCTCAATGGCAATACTCTATTGACTTTTATAAGCAAGGATTACACCACTAGGGTGCACAAATTTACGAAGAATATTCTGTATAATCGCCATCAGATGACACGTATACATATCTTGCTTCCCCATTGATTAGGACAACTGAAACTATTGCGTGCACAGACATTACAAAGTGAATACCTAACCCAGGCCCTTTTTAAATGGGCTGTGAGTGTGGGGGGGATGGGTGTGTGCATGGCAATGTGGGCGGTGTGGGCTGGTGGCGGTGTACATGGGCACACACGGATTCCCCCCGCATCCCCACTCACAGAGCAATTGCTGTTTTGGCCAATTGCTCCGTAAGTGGGTGATGGATGGTGGCGGGTGGGCATGCGTGTTTTGAGGGAGCACACATGCATGCCCACCTACCCACCGCAATGTTTACATGGGCGGCACCCACTCATACTCACGCAATGGACCCACATGGGCATGAGTGGTGGGTGTGTCTCGTGTAAAAAGGGCCCAAACATGACCTGCAATTGGAGACAAGAGATTATTTCTTTACATAGGAAGTCAATACAATATACTTCAAACGTCATTGTGTGCTAAATGTTGACATCAGAACTGCACGACAGCATCCCTGAAGATCACACTCCTGGTATAGTGTAGAGCTGAAACTGTTGATTTATGAAGATTCTGGTGTCTACACATGAACGGTGGTGAATGGATCCTCGTGTGGCCCCATAACACACAGAGCTCGCTGTGCAGTAGGCAGAAGGGGCATGGCCACAAAGATTGTCCTGCCCTGGATTGCCCTACTCCAGTTAAAGTAAGGATGCTCCGCGATGCGTCCGCATTCGGAGGATATGTCGTAGTTAAACATCTGTCTGCCACCACCCCCACAATGCACAGCATTGCATGACCCAACTGCCCAGGGAAGGGTGAGGCTAACTAAGGTGTGGTAACCTCCCCTCCCTGTTTCATCTGGAAACACCCTCTGTCTCTGACAGATCTGTCTATTCTGATCTGGTTCCAATGAAATGGGGACTGACCATGAACTGCTCCCTAAGTCATCAGATTCAGATTGACTACTTCAGCTTCTGAACAGCAGGATAGCACTACTTGCACATGGTCAAAAATAATTTTGAGCACTGAGCATGCTCCAGATGGCCCGTTCTGCTTTTTTGGAAACCAGAGCAGCAGAATGGCACCATCTTGCATGTGTTCAGTACCCCAAAATGTTTTTGCAGATGCACAAGATGGGGTGAAAACACAAGGAATGGCAGAACGCTGTCATTACAAGCCACTCTGTACCAGGAAGCCTCTAGCAACCTGGTCAGGATCAGGTCCACCTGCAGAACAAACATTTATACAGCCAGGCTGGGGGTGGGCATGGGGAAAATGTGTGGTCAGTCAACCCTGCCCCCATGCTGCGCCAAGCTGCCAGCCCTGCCCTATGATGGGCACCCATGGCAGCCAATGATGGCTGGTCATGGTGACTACTCTGGACAGGGCCAGGAACATTGGGCTACCACACTTGATAGCCTATTTTGGCCATATTGGGCGGGCCATTCCTGGGCATATTGGCAACTAGCCTGGACTGTGATCCTGGTGGTATCCAGGATAACAGTCCGGGCTAGCTGCCAACATTCCCAGGAGAACTTATGGGCAAACATCTGGATTTCCACCAACAAACATGATGGTGGCCCACAGGCTGAAGCAGGTCCAAGTGGGCCTAAGATCTACCATCATGTTTGTTAACTCGCATGGTATCATTGTTGGGAGCTGGAACAGCATTCAGAACAGTACACGGAGATCCTCCTTGGTTAAAAATCTCTGCGTTGGAACTATGTGCACCTTCTGAAACTGCAAATAATCTCCATGGATTAAAAAAAGCTGTTCTGTATCAGTCCTAGAATAAGAGAAAACTGTTTTTGCAGTCGGTGAATGAGTTTGTAATTTTTACTCCATCCCAGTTATTCAATAAAGTTCCCTATGAGTTTTCTGCAAGCAAATTCCTTCTCACTGGGTGTCCAGATATGTTACGTGTTTTTGAAAAGTCTCACTCTTGCTACAACAAAGGAAAAAAGCTAGTGTTAATAGAGAAACACGCCATTGCAATTATATTGTCCATTGAGACTGTAGTGGCCATATAGACTAAGTAGAATTTCAGTGTTGGATTGCCGACATCACTATACTTTATCATTAGTCACACTCCAAGGGTCCATTTATAAATGGTTTTATAAAGAGATAATCAGTTTTGATTAACAGATTTTTACAAGCAACTTACAGACACGGGTGGTATGTGTTATTGAGGGTGACGATAACCATTGTTGAGTTTTCTGCAAGGGCATCTATTGACCTACTGAGCTCCTTAACAACCTGTAACAGACTGAGCGATGATGAATACATCTAATCATTTTATTAACCATTTAGAAATGTAGCCTGAATCTAAAGTGTGATCCTGCAATTTAAATGCAAACACCATCATGATTTGTATGGGCCATAGGTCAATACAGTTCATTTCCCTCATCAAAATGACAATGGGACCTCGTTGGTGAGCTTGTACAGTACTTAATGTAAAATGTTTAATACCAACTCAGCACTACCTCCGGGTTAGGAATGGTATAGTTATAAGTTTCTTACAAGGCTTATTTATTTATTATTATTTGTTGGGGGGGGCGGGGAAATAGTTTTGTGAATCACAAAACAACAGTTGGTTTGAAGTGGTGAATGGACAAAACCTGAGTTAGTAACCTTTTCCGAGAATTACAGTTCTGGATACACTGGGAAATGGTAGCAAACAGTTTTGAATTCCAGGAACCACGCAGCACAAAGAGTAGAATGAAGAGAAAGAAACTCTTGGGATATTCAAGGTGTTGGTTTTGACCTTTAAAGCTCTAAAAGGCCTGGACCCCTGAGAGACCGCTTTTCCTTCTGTGCTCCGTTGCGGCCTCTGCAGGTACCACCTGCTAATCTTGTCTGTATGACAAGGGCCTGCAGGAAAGCGGTTTTAGTTGCTGCCTCGGTATTGTGGAACTCCCTTCCACTGGAGGTCCATCAAAGTCTGAACCTGAGCATATTCTGGAGGCAGTGTAAAACTTTCCTTTGTGGTAAAGCATTTGGCAGGTGGGCTTGGAGAGGAGGGGGTGAGTTTTTTCTTTTAATGATGTTTTTAAAAGGAGTTTTTCTGTATTTCTATTGTACGTGTTTTTTGTAAGCTGCCCTGAGCCTTAGGGGAAGGGTGGGATAAAAGTTTTTTAGATCTTTTAGTCCAGATTCACACTGGAAATGCTGCTAGAATTAGGATGGGGACAAGGGGTCTGGGCCTCTGTCAAAACCCATACTGGTTTTGAAAGGCGTCCGGCAGGGGTGTGCTTTAGCCCCCCTATTATTTAACCTCTTTATAAGTGATCTCATCCCTGATAGCCATCTACCGAATGTGCGGGACCATGAGGTACCAGCATTAATGTATGCAGATGACATTGTGCTTCTGTCCCAAACAAGAGGGGGGTTGCAAAACCAACTGAAAAACCTGATGGATTTTTGTGCCCTGAACAGATTAGATATTAACTTTGACAAATCACAGGTCATGGTTTTGGGGTCTAGAAGGCCAAAATATAATTGGAAGATAAACGGTAGAATTTTTATGCAAATGGATTCCTATGGGTACCTGGGCATCACCTTTAGTAGCAATAGAATGTGGGCCAGACATTGGAAACAAATAGCGTTAAAAGGCTCTTTGGTGGCCAGAGGGATATTAAGTTTGGTATCCAGAGTTTCACCAGTTACAACATCCCATGTCTTGAAGATTTTTAGGGGCAAGGTTCTATCTATCCTATCCTATGGGACTGCAGTAATTCTAGTTATTGATTACACAGAACTGGAGGTTGTGCAAAACAGGTTCTTACGGAACCAGCTGAGGGTACCACAGGATACACCAGGTGCGGTGATAAGAGCCGAAAAAGGCACTCTCCTGGTGGCATGCATACGTAGGCGTTCATCCCTCTGCTACTGGTTAAAGCTGCGTACCCAGAGTGGTTCTACTTTGGCAGGGCAATGTCTGGCTGAAGAACTGTCTAATGAGGAGGTGAGGCAGTATCCATGGCTCTCTGGGATAGTTGCTTACTTAAAGAAACAGCAGATATAGCTGGCCAAGAGGATTTAGCGGGAGTAGCATCCTGGAAGGCTGCCCCAGGGTACGCTTTACTGAAAGAAGTTCATAAATTTGAGGGCTATTTAGACGAGATCAGAAACCTGAGATTACGCAGGTGTTTTACCCTACTACGCTTTCAATTATTTCGTTCCGCTGTCACTTTGGGTAGCTTAAGAGTTTGCCACACTCTCACCGTACCTGTCCATGCAATGATACAGATATAGAAGATCTCTCACATGTTCTGTTTGATTGTATATTTTATACTGATATAAGGGAGATATGGATTGCACCTCTTGTGAAGAGGAATGGTTATATGACTCCTGCCCAAAGGATTAAAAAGTTGTTATCCACTCAATCGGCAACAGAAATGGAGTGGGTAGCCACATTTGCCCTGTTGGCTACAAAATTACAGGCTGAATTGGTGGATGGTGGACCACTGGTATGGCAGTAGGGGGATGGAAGACCGGATGTCTGTCCGATATCAGTCCATAATAAGGCTCCATAGGCGCAAGGATGCTAAATTTAAATAAGCAACTTATAGTACGATTCAGACTAGAAACTAATGCAATTTTATTGGTTTGGGATATTTTATAGTTGGATTCTTTGTTTTAAGCATTTCCTAAAATTATTTTATGATTGTTACTGTAATTGTAATCTTTCTTATTATAGCTATTTGTCATTTTATTATGTTTGTTATGATCGTTGTTATTGCCTTTGGACCATGACGAAAGCCAGAGTCTTAATAAAAACATTCATTCAAATACAATACATAATAAATAATCAATAATCAATATTTTGAATGGGTACCGTGTCTCATCTGGGCAGGGGAGCATGGCATTGTGGGCACAGACAGGCAGGTAATTGGGATCTCAAGGGACACCAGGATGCCTGCAGATATGCATGAAGGAATCTGAATTCATCATAAGAGAGAGTCCATAGGATATGAAAGTCAGTGGTATTTTATCACTTAGGGGCTATTACAGAGTTGAGCTAAGGCCCGGTCATGAGTTGCATGCAGCTCTCAGGCACCTGTCCTGTTGCTTGTGCCAGAAGTGGCTGACTGAGGAGGGGGGTGTTTATGCTAACTCAAAAGCAAGATAATTCAAGTGACCATTTTGGCTGCTGGAGCTTCATGGGGGCTGTGGGGAGGGGCTTCTACTTGAATCCACTGACTACCTGGAAGCCACAGCTTTGATGTGAGGGGGAGGGATAATTGTTTATTTTTTATTTTTATTTATTTAAAATTTATATCCCGCCCCTTCTGCCCTCAGGGCAGCCTGGGGCGGCGAACAACATTCAATAAAAACAATATAATTTTTTTAAAAACAATTTAAAATACAATATGTGGGGAAAACCCCACCCCCACATCTACCCCTCACCAAAAGCCTGACAGAACAGCCAGGTCTTACATACACGCCCAAAGAGCAGGAGAGTGGGAGCCAACCATGCTTCCTCTGGGAGTGAATTCCACAGCACAGAGGTGGTCACCAAAAAAGATCTAACATCGGTGGCCACCGGCCTCACCCGGGGAATCTCCAAAAAGGCTCCCAAGGATGATCTCAAGAATCGCACGGGCACATGGGGAGTGAGGCAGTCCTTCAGATAAGCAGGGCCCAGACCATGAAGGATTTTAAAGGTTAAAACCAGCACCTTGAACCTGGCCCAGTACTTTATAGGCAGTCAGTGCAGAGCCCAGAGCACTGGTGTCATGTGCTCCCTGTGACCCGCCTCCGTAAGGACATGGGCCGCAGCATTCTACACCAGCTGCAACCTCCAGATCAGCTTCTTGGGTAGCCCCACATACAGCGCATTACAGTAATCCAGTCTCAAGATGACAGCGGTGGATGACAGCGGTGAGGTCGGAGTCTGAGAGATACGGCCGAAGCCGCCGGACAAGATGTAACTGCTGAAATGCACTCCCTGCCATGGCCACAACCTGAGATTCCAGGCTGAGCCGCTAATCGAGGAGCTCACGCAGACTGCACTTGAGAGAACATGGGAGGGCGAACCCCCCCCCCAGCAACAAGAGGAGATCCAACCACCCCCAGGTCCCCCAAGCCCTCGCCCAACAACATCACCTCCGTCTTGTCAGGATTCAATTGCAGATGACTTGACCTCATCCAAGCCCCCACAGCTGACAGGCACTGGGAAAATAAGGAGACTGCATGGCCTGGGTCGATGGAAAAGGAGAGGTAGAGCTGAGTGTCATCAGCATACTGATGACACTGCACACCCTGAAACCCCCTCACGATCTCCCCTAACGACTGCATATAGACGTTAAACAAGAGGGGGGACAGAATGGCACCCTGCGGGACTCCACACATGAGGTCCCGGGGGAAAGATGTACACTCCCCCAAGACCAACCGGTGACTTCTCCCGGCCAGGAATGAATGAAACCACTCCAAGACAATTCTGCCAATTCCAGCACGGTCCCGCAGACGAGTCACCAACACCTCATGGTTGACTGTGTCGAACGCAGCCGAAAGGTCTAACAGGATCAGTAAGTTCTGATGACCCTGGTCCAATGCCAGACGGAGATCATCTCTCCATACCATACCCAGGCCGAAACCCAGACTGGGAGGGATCAAGGAAACCAGTGCGGTCCAGATGTTCCTGGAGCTGCCATGCCACAGCCCATTCAATAACCTTCCCTAAAAAGGGAAGGTTAGAGACCGGCAGATAACTGGCAGGAGCATCAGCATCAAGAGATGGTTTCTTGAGCAGGGGTCTAACCACAGCCTCCTTTAGGCAATCAGGCACCCTGCCCTCCCGGAGGGAGGCACTAACCACCCCAGCCAGCAACAGAGACTTTAAACAGGAGCCCCAGCCAGAAATGACGTTGTAGGGAATCCCCTAGAACAGGGAAGCCAGCAGGAGCCTGGACCAGTCCAAAAAGTGTGTGGGGGAAGACACCAGCACTACGCACATCCGCAGATTCGCCCCCTAAGTTAATCTCCAGCTCACGCTAGGTCCAACACTCCGATAGCAGCTTGACGCAGGCACAGGCAATCCTTCAGCTACGAACCCCGCACAGCCGCACTCAGCTCTCCAAGCCCCGGCACACACCAACGACCCCAAGCACCAAGGCCACATAGAAGTTGGAGGTGGGAGTGCTTAAGGAGTCTGCTCAGGAAGAGGAGGGACCAGATCATGGATCCAAACCATGGGTCTGTTCCATACCCTTGTGTGTGCTCTCTTATTCCCTGACCCTGAGCTCAGTGTTTTCAGTACTAGCTGATGGCAACTGGATCCCATGGGGAACTGGAAAGGGGCCACATAAAAACTAGATATGGGCCACATTTAACCCCTGGTTCTGAGCTTCCCCAACCCAGGTTAGACAAATATCTCTCAGGAATGGTTGTAAGTACTGCTGTTCTTTCTTAATGGCAGGGGACTGGGTGACATGGCTCTTAGAATTCCTTTCAGCTTTATGAGTCTGTGATTTCCTTTGGGTGTTTCAATTTCCTCAGTTATTTGTTTCAGATTCTCTGATCACTTGAGTAGTGTTATTTTTGGCACTGTTATAACATTAGTGCTAAATGATACTACTGAAGACACCAAGCTACCTAAAATGAGTAATCTTATAAGTCAAAATAACTGAAACGAAATATTGAAGCAAATGAAATAACCAAAATATCCAAAATGAAACATCTGAAATAATAGATACATGAATTTTGTGTCATATGAAACACATCATTCAGATATTCAGGATACTATAAAAAGGACTACTTGTTTTAGCTCTAGAACAAGTTCAAGAGTGTCCAATAGGGGTGTGCCATTTGATTTTGTTTTTTTAATTGCTAAAACCAACAAAGTTCTGTTTGTATTAGTAACTAAAATACAAAAATGATAGTCCAGGTAACAAAAACATACAAAAACAAAATAATGCCTGTTTTCATTATAAAAATAAACAATTAAAATTTAAAATGGCCCCTGATGCTGTTCTGTGCATGCAAGCCATTTCCCAAAATGGTATTGGAAGCATCAGCGCCATCTTGGAAAAGGGCAGCTGGGTTATGCATGCGCAGAGGCCATTTGTGCATGCGCAGAAGCAATTTTACGCATGCGCGAAGCAATTTTACGCATGTGCAGACCATCTAACTTTTCCAACAATGGTGCCAATGCTGCCATTGCCGTTTTGAAAAAGGGTCTTCGCATCTGCAGACTGGTCTGGTGGCCATCTTGTGTAGGCACAGTGATTTTTTATTTTTAAAATTATATTTAATAAAAATAAACACAAAATATGGAAACATACATTTTTGTTTTACCCCCCACTCCTCAAAATGAATGGGTGTTTCTAAACACATAGAAAATCAAACACGAATTATGTGCCTGCTGCACACCTCTAGTGTGTCTATCCCTAGTTGGGCTAGGGCAGCAAGAGATAAAGGGATTGAAGGGAAATTGGATTTCTTTCTTCCAAGAGATAAAGGGATTGAAGGGATTGAATGTGAAATTTTGGGAGACTGATGCAGGATGACATATAGGATCGGGGAAAGCTATTTTGAGAGCATCATCCTCCGATCATTTCCAGAGTTTCAGGGAATTCAACATCGCCTGAAACTTTGTTTCCTGAAACCTTGGACATTGCTTCTACAACGTCATTTTCAAAATTACCAGGTTACAGCCAAATAGAGCAATACCGTGGAACTGAGTGGGTAGAATCTTGCTTGCCCTGGCCACCATCCAATGCTCCCAGATCTCATCCCCAGCAGCCGACCAGACAGATAGCTATTTATGAACCTTTTAACATCACCTGAAAGTAGTTTGATCAAAAAGCTACGCCCCCCCCCCCCCCCCCCCCCCCCAGGCTGCATGGGTGGAAGGGGGGACACCTCCCCCCCCCCCCCCCCCACCCGGCATTCTCGGTTGTTATCCCAATGTTGTGGAACTCCCTCACCCTGAAGGTTCATCTTAGTCAGGGAAGGGCAGATATAACTGTAAATAAATACATAAATGTCTTTAGCAGAGAGAATTTCAAATAGAACATTCTTCCCGGAAGTCCCTCACTTTATTAATGCTCTTTAAAAACACCTTCTAGTACAGAGGTGGGCAACTGGCAGATCAGGAGCCACATGCAGCTCTTGGGGACCTTTACTGCAGCTCTTGCCAGAAGTGTCTGCCTGGGGGGAAGCGGGGGAGGGCGTGTCCATATGGTTCCCCCAGGAGCAAGAGAAGCAGAGTCATTATTCCGCCTTCTGGACCCCCTGGGGGCCATGGGAGCAGGGGACACATGCCCTGGGTGATGATTGCTGCTGTTTGGATGTGAGAGGAGAACTGAGGGAAATCACTAGGGATGGGACTTGTGGAGGAATTTTTATAAGGGACCCTATAGAATTAAGTTATACATAGCCAGAGTAAGGTAACATAAAATGGAAGATAGATGAATGCTGGGTAAAAACCATTCTTTGCAGAAATGAGCTTTAGCCTGCTAAATAAATATAATAATTAGGCTAGTTTGGGTTTTGTTTCACACCACAAGGTCTGGGAAACAGTTTCTTGCATGATAAACATTGGACAAAGGGACGCCACTCTTTTCTTCCTTTCAGCAGATAGGAGAAAAGGGCCTTGCAGATGTTATAGTTAATTGGCTTTGTTTAGGCACCTTACTTTATAAACAGTCTAGCTTATATTGTTTTGGGAATAAGTTGCTGAATAGGTAAACAATTGCTGTAACCTTTTACCTTTATATGACATTGCTTTGAGTGACATGCCTGTATCTCTTTGCTTGAATTGTAACCTATAAAATACCTATGTAATCTGCAATCCGGCAGACCAGTCTGTCTCCTTGCATGGATTCAGTTCTGCTCTCTCTCTCTGCGCTTTGAGATCAATAAAGAAACTCTGACAGATTTCACCAACATCAGTGTATGAGTATAAAATATTCCTCGACAGACTGGACCAGGGCAAATTGGTCTGCCGCAGTGGAACTCTAGGATATTTTCATTTCTGTCCTCAACCCTCCAAATTTAAAATTCAAACTTCTCCAATGGCATGCTTTCTTGCTTTTGTTTGGTGATCATGGCTGCTCAGAAGTGTTATTATTTCCAACTCAAGATTTCATCCTGGGCCTGAAGAGTAAACGTTGGCAAATTTGCTGTTGAACAACACATGAGAGAGGCTTGGCTTCATCATCAGAGGGTATTTTCAAACGTGATGGCTCCTTGAGCCATTATGCTTTGATCCTGCCCATGGTGAGAGCCCTGGGCAGGATCAGGCCCCCCCGCTGAACAAAAGTGATGGCGGCTAAGGCTGGGAAGGGGACGGAGAGAGGGCAGGGGGTGTGTGGACTAGAGCTGTAGCGGAATGTCGCAGTAGTAGCTATTTCCACAGGAAACAGCATTTCCACAATTAGTGGTACAGCGTGGCAGAGGCTTTCATTCCACTAGTTTCATTCCGCTACTTCCGCAGTTCCGCTAATTTCATTCCGCTACTTCCACAGGCCTCGCAAAATAGCGGAAACATTACATTTTTGCTACTTCCGCCATTCCGCCAGCACCACAAAATAGCAGAACAGCGGTTTTCTGACAGTTTCTGCAATTTCTCCACAATTCCGCATTTTGCAGAATGCCGGCGGAATTAGCGGAATGTCCGCAGAAAAGTCACGGTGTGGCGCGGGCAATTCCAAAATGGTAGAATGGAATCACGGCGCGGTAACAGTTGCTGCCACATCAGCCCTAGTGCGGACATGATCCATACAGACCCACCCCCCCTTGCTTCTCTGCACAGGCTGGCCTCCCTCCTTGATGGGCATGTGCAGTGGCCTATGAGGCCACCATGCCCACCCAGAAAAGCTCCAGTTAATGGCCTGAGTTAGGTAGAGCGGGCCATCAGATATGATGGCCCACTCTACCATGGTCCGGGGTAGGCTTCCACTGACTGTGGCAGGGCTAACTCTGGGATGTCAGCTGGTAAAGGCAGGGAGTCTCATGCACAACCTAGAGTTAGCCCTGACATAGCCCGGGGTGTACTCTGCTCCCACCTGCAGTTATCATCTGGCGGGCAGGAGCAGATGTGACACCACCATGGGCAGCGTGACGTTTGAAAATACCCTGAATATTGAAAATACCCTGAGTCTGAATATCTTGGAAATGGCTCATGGTTGTGCTGATATTCATCAGTGCAAAGGATCCTGCTTTTGTGCACATGGCCTCTCAGCCTGCATACGTTTGTCAGTTTTAATGCATATTATTAAGACATCTATTGGTAATGCTAACAATACTGATCTAAATTACTTTCCATTATGTGTTTTATGGAAATAAATTCTCAGAAAGCAAACGCGATGCAATTTTCAGCAGCTGGCTGCATCTCATGTTTTGAGTTTAATAAACAAAGCCATGTTAGTGCGGGGGGCAATTTTACCCAACATGATCAAGGAAGACAGGTGGGTTATGGAAAGCTTAAATCCTTGATGTATATATCAGCTTAAAAGCCTGTCATTTCCTTCGACGCATTAATTCAAGCCCTTTGTGCAAGCAAAAGTTCCTACTTGAGGAGAAACATATGGTATGTCACTTAGCACATGACATGTTTTTAGATCACACTGACTGCATATGCACAGCTGCTGAATGTAAATAAGGGGGGAGGAGGTTATCTTTCAAACTCTTAGCCACATGAATATTGTAATGACATGGTGGGATTGTTACTGAACGCCGACGGTGATATCAGCCATCCAGCCAGCAGAGGACTCTGGAATCCTTCAGACCACACACAAGGGAAGAGCTGATCAAGGTTTAACCAGGCTTAAATGGGAGTATGAGGCTGGGGGTGGGGGGTGGGGTGGGGAAACCAGGGAAGTAGCCCAGAGTTATTATAGTATCACTATTATTTATTTATTATTTTATTTAATGTACTTTTACATTGCCTCCGGCAGCTCGGGATAGCTTACAGCAATCATAAATAAAACAATAAAACACAATATTAAACATTATAAACAAATTCATATAATAAAAGCAGTGAAAGTGTGGAAAAACAAGAACCTCACCCCACCTCCCAAAAGAACCCTTCACCACCCCCACCCCAAATGCTTGGTGGAAGAGCCATGTCTTCCATTGACACCACAAAGTGAGGAGATTCTGGATGAGATGGGCATCAACTGGGAGAGAGTTCCTCAGCTCCGGTGCATTCTCTGAGAAGTCCCCCCTGTCGGTCATCTTCCGCCTATAGTGTGGCACCTCCAGGAGGGTGCCTCCTGATGACTGCAGGAGCCATCCAGGAACCTAGGGAGTGAGGTGATCCTTCAGATAGCCAGAGTCCAGGCAGTTTAGGGCTTTATAGGTCAAAACCAACACCTTGAATTGGGCCTGGGAGACTATAGGCAACCAGTGTGGAGCCCGGAGCACTGGGGTAATGTGCTTCCGGTGACCCATCCCTGTAAAAAGATGGACCGCTGCATTCTGCACCAGCTGCAGCTTCTGGACCATCACCACAAGCAGCCCCATGTAGAGGGCATTACAGTAGTCTAGCCTCAAGGTGACAAATGCATGGATGATGGTGGTGAAATCGGAGTCTGAGACATACAGTCGGAACTGCCTCACCAGATGTAACTGGCAAAAAGCACTCCCGTCTACAGCTGATATCTGGATATCTAGTCACAACTGCAAGCCAGGAGTACCCCTAGGTTTCCCACATACGGGCAAACCCCGTCAATGACAGGAGACTCCCCATCACCCAGACCACCAGACCCACCAAAGAGTATCATCTCTGTCTTGTAGGGATTCCACTTAAATCAGCTAGGCCTTATCCAATCCCCCACAGCCGCCAAACACTGGGAAAGCACCGAGACTGCAGGGGCTGGATCGAATGAAGAGGAGAGATACAATTGAGTGTCATCAGCATATTGATGACAAAGTAACCCCCATCTATGCATAACCTACCCCAGCAGCTGCATATACACATTAAACAAGAAGGGGGGGGACAGAATGGATCCCTGTGGGACACCACACGGGGGACCCCTGGGAGAAGATGTATACTCCCCCAGGACTACCCTAGTTGACTGCTAGTAATGGATAACCAAGCAGACAACATGGGTGTTAACAAACATGACAGTGGTCTGCTTTTGGCCCACAGAAGTCTGCATTGGCCTGCGAACCACTGGCACATTTGTTGCTGCCCTGCCAGATGTTTGCCTGGGATTGCTCCTGGACAATTAGTGGCGAGCCCAGGTTATGAGCCAGAGACCTCCAGGATTACAGCCGAGGCTGCTGTCCACCTGATTGGGCCAAAACAGGCCACAGTGGGTTATAACATTTGTTATGGCCCAGCATGACTTGGCCCAGATCAGATCCGCCATGGCCAGCCACCATGGCAGCTGTCATTGGCCACCATGGATGCTCATCATGGTGAGGGCTCAGAGGTGGGGATCGGTAGCTGCACGCTTGTGCATCTCCCTGTCCTCCCCAGCATCCTGGCTATATGACCGTTTGTTCTGCAGCTGGTTCCAACCCAGACTTTATCAGCCACAGATCCCTGTCCTAGCCCAAGCCAGATTGCCATGGCAGCGCTGTCACTTCTGTTATTACCCCATGAAAGCAGGGGGGGTGCAGGGTTGAGGGTCAGGCACAAGGAACTGTGCAGCATCAACAATCCATTTGAGGAGAGGACAGTTCTGTCCGCTAAGCCACCAAAAACACTAACGGGACCCTTATAATGTCCCCGACTGTCCTCATAATCACTTTATTTATTTATTTAAAACTTATAGCCCACCCCTCCTGCTCAAAGACACTTGTTGCTGCCTCCATGGAAAAAAGCATTACTATTCTCCCAACTGCTAGCACTTCAATTTGCCAGTAGCTGGGGAAAATTGAGATGGTTCTACCCACTCCCCAAACTGCGGGTACTGATCTGTACCCACGTAGTGCTTGATGGGCTGCCCGATTTACTAAAATACTGTTTCCATTATGGAATTTTTGGTTTCTGATATTGATTTTCTGGTTTTCTGTTACTGATTCTCTATTTCTGCCATGTTCTGAGGTAGGAAAATGGTCAGGAACAGCCAGAAACACATGAAAAAAAAAAGTGAAATGGGTGTCAGTCTTGGTCGGTAAAATGGAAAATCGGTCAGTAACATGGAAAATTGGCAACTTGGTAATACTCAGGATTTCAGACAAGCAGACGTCTGACTCAGCAATCAGGTACTGATTGGGTCCCTAATGGACTACCATGAATTTTGGGTGTTGCCTGTCGGTAGCACAATAGCTACCTGTTTCAGCTTTACACAGATTGACATGATCCGTCGGGATATTGCCTCCCGCCCTCCTCTGCCCCCCGCTCCCCTCCCACCCCCTCCCCCGCCCCCCTCCCTCCTCACATCCTTCCCTCCTGCCTCTCTCCAGGAAATCTCTGCTCTTCTCTCTTCATCCAACCCCTCCACCTGCCCCCTTGACCCGATCCCCTCCCGCCTCCTGACCTCTATTGCTCCCACTGTCGCTCCCCCCCTTCTGCATGT
>QEPC01008974.1:220843-257317 GCA_003113815.1 Sphenodon punctatus
AATAGTGGCTCAGCAGGATAAAGAGTCAGACAGAGCAGAGCGAAAGAGGTGAGTTTTAAGGAGAGATTTGAAGGTATGAAGGGAGGGGGCAAGGCGGATGTGGATAGGGAGGGAGTTCCAGGCATGGGGGGGCAGCAAGTGGGAAGGGACAAAGGCGCTTAGGGGAATAGGGAACTGCTCCCCTATATGGCACTGAATTAAAGCTCATGAGCTGTAGTCTTGCAGAAAAATCACAGAATGTAAAAAACTTGATTTAGTTTAAGCACGAGCATAGAAAGAAAGCACCATAGAAGGTATGCACTCTGGGTATTAACAGACATCCTCCTGGAAGTCTGTCCCCTGGGGAAAGGTTTCCCATGGCCGGGCAAGCTCTAGACATGGGGAAAAAAATGTTGTTGCAGCTTCACTGGCTGGGGAGGGGGCACATTGCAGTCAACTGGCCATGTCACCATGCTCCCGGCATTCTTATTTATTCTTATTTATTCAATTTATATCCCGCCCCTCCTGCGAACAGCTCAGGGCGGCTAACAAATTCAACATAAAACAATCTTAAAACCAATATATTAAAACAATCCATAAAAAACACTACAATAAAATAGGATGGGAGAATAATAAATAAATTAGGGTGGGGGAAGATAAAACACCCCCTAACCCACCCCTCCCCACTCCCCAAAGGCCTGGGCAAACAGCCAGGTCTTACAAATTTGCTGAAATGTCAGAAGGCTTGGGGCCAGGTGTGCTTCCTCAGGGAGGGAATTCCAGAGGTGCAGCCCGGCCACTGACAATGCCCTCTCCATTGTGGCCCCCCGCCTAACATGGGGGACCTCCAGAAAGGCACCCCCGATGGAGCAAAGGAGCCACTCTGGGGTGCGGAGGGTGAGGCGGTCCCTGAGGTATGAGGGGCCCAGACCGTGAAGGGCCTTGTATATTAACACCAATACCTTGAACCTGGCTTGGCACGCTATCGGCAGCCAGTGCAGAGTCTGGAGCACTGGTGTTATATGCTCCCGATGGCCCGTCCCCAACAGGAGGTGATCCACCGCATTCTGCACTAGCTGAAGCCTCTGAACCAGGAACAAGGGCAGCCCCACGTAGAGCGCATTGCAGTAGTCCAGCCTCGAGGTGACGAAGGCATGGATGAGGGAGGCCAGGTCCGGGCCAGAGACAAATGAACGCAGCCTCCACACCAGATACACCTGACGGAAGGCGGCCTTCACCACTGCCTCCACCTGCTGCTCCATGCGGAGGTCTGCATACAGAATCACCCCCAGATTCCAAACCTGCCGAGCTATGGGAGGGCGAACCCCCCCAATCAGGGGGGCCAACACCTCTCTTGCTCTCCCCACCACCATCACCTCCATCTTATCGGGGTTGAGATTCAGTCTGCTCTGCCACATCCACTCCACCATGGTCTGAAAACACTGGGAAAGCAACGAGACTGCAGGGTCTGGGTCAGCTGAAAAAGAGAGGTACAACTGATTTTCATCAGCATATTGGTGACATCGCACCCCAACCCTCTCATGACCTCCCCCAAGATCTGCATATATACATTAAATAATAAAGGAGACAAGATGGAACCCTGAGGAATGCCACAGGACAATGCGCGGGGGCAAGATGTTTCATCTCCCAGCACCACCCGCTGGCTTCTCCCCAAGAGGAATGAGCGGAACTATTCAAGAACAGTCTCGTCCAGACCCCCCAGGTCTTGCAGCCATTTCAGCAGCAGCACGGTATCAAAAGCAGCCCAGAGATCTAGCAGAATGAGAAATGTCGAACATCCTGCATCCATCTCCTGACGGAGATCGTCGACCAAGGCCACCAACGCTGTTTCGGTGCCATAGCCGGGGTGGAACCCAGATTGAAAAAGGTCCAGGAAACTAATGCTATCTAGAAGTACCTGGAGCTGGGTCGCCACCCCCTGCTCAATAACCTTCCCTAACAAGGGGAAGGTTAGAGACAGGATGGTAGCTGGTGAGTGCGCCCACGTCCAATGATGGTTTTTTCAGCAGGGGTCGCACCACAGCCTCCTTCAGACTAGGCGACAACCTCCCCTGCTGCAAGGACGCATTGATCACCCTCGCCAGCACTGTTCCCAACGTCTCCTTGGAGTCTTTCACCAACCAGAATGGGCACGGATCGAGTTCACAACTGGTGGCTCGCACAGACCCCAGGACCTCCACTCCATCGACTGGCATCACTTCCTGAAACTCCCCCCACAAAGTTGGACCAGATGGGGCCTCCGTCCCCTCGCACTCTCCGACTACTGCCCCTAATCCAGCATCAAAGTCGCTCTGAATCTGAGTGATCTTGTCTGGGATGTAGGTGAGAAACAGCTCACAGCGGGCCTGGGTCAAGTCCCCGTCCAGGTGGAGGGAGGACGAACTGACTAGTCCCCGCACCACCCGAAACAGCTCCACTGGGCGTGACTTCGCAGACGCTATGAGAACAGTAAGGAACTCCCTCCTTGCTGTCCTCACAGCCTCAACATAGGACTGCAAATGGGCCCTATGGAGAAGCCAGTCAGGTTCAGATTGAGTCTGACGGCAGCGTCGCTCCAGCCTCCTGCCTACTCGCTTCATACACCGCAGCCCCTCAGTAAACCAAGGGACCCTGTGGTGACGAGACAGAGTCAGAGGGTGTCTCAGAGCCACTCTGTCAATGGCCTCCTCCAGCAAGGTGTTCCAAAGCCAGACCAGCTCATCGACAGAGCGACCGTCCAGTTCAGGGATAACTCCCCCAGGGCTTCCTGGAACCGCTGAGGTTCCATCAGCCTCCGAGGGTTGACCATCCTAATTAGCCTATTCCCCTTCTGGAGGGGGTGCGCTGAGAGACCGGTCTGAAGGAGATAATGGTCCATCCATGACAAGGGCACTGCCCTAACCTCCCCCACTACTGGACCCCCCACCTCAAGGCCAGAACAGAAGATCAGGTCAAGGGCATGCCCCCCCCATGTGGGTTTGGCAGATAACCACCTGGGAAAGATCCATGGTTGCCATGGCGGCCATGAATTCTCGCTCCACTCCTACAAGGTCAGCATCGGCATGGATGTTGAAGTCCCCCAGGACCAAGGTCCTGAAGGAGCCCAATGCCATCTCCGAGGCCAGCTCTGCTAGAGCGGTAAGGGATGCTGCCAAACAGGAAGGGGCCCAGTATACCAGCAGCACCCCTACCTTGCCCCCAGCCAAATCGAACACCACATGGAGGACCTCAATACCTACAATCTCCTGAACTGGATACCTCCTAACAGGGCAGTCTTCTCTAAAAACAATAGCTACACCACCTCCTCGGCCATCCATGCGGCATTGCTTCACCTCCCCATCATGACAGGCAGCCATGGCTGCCTTTTACAAGGAGCTATGGCTGGGCACCATGGCAACCCCCATGCCAGGAGGAGCCAGCGCCGGAAACAGATTTTCCACCTGGTTCAGCCTGCTTCTGCTCAGCTGGGAAGCTGCTAGGCCTGGACTGTGGGCCTACTTTGATCTCTATCCGCAGTCCATGTCCAGTCATCACCCTTGGTGAGTTTTGTTCCGGGCTCACATCTGAAAAATGGCCTTAGTATATCAGGCTGATCAGATTTTCTCTTGGTTTGGGATTTTGGTCAAAATCCTGATTCATATCCTGATTCAATTCCTGATTCAAAATCCTGATTCATATTTATCCTGTTAGCCATCAGTTTCCCAAAAATTATGTTCTTATGTTCTGTTTTGGGGGGTGGGGTCGGTGGGAAGATGGCATGATTAAATTCTTTCCACAAGGACCCGATATTCCAACTTTTAATTGGTCAACAACCTCTTATGATTTCCCTTCCTGATATATTTTTTTTCTTAATCAGGAGTGAAGAAGAATAGGACCTTATACTGCTGGCACTATATATATAATAAATCATTATCATCATCCTTGATTTCCTCTCTAAGATATTTTTTAAATGCAAAATGGTTGGCATGATATTAAGCCATGAGAGGAGGAAAATATTAATTCCTTGATACTCCAGGAAGGGGTAATATTTTCAAAGAATGCTCAAAGATGAGGAAAGTCATTAGTATTCCTAATGAAGTCTCAGCGAGGAAAATCCAGCATTATATAAACCTTATTTTGTATTTTGTCTTTTACCACATGGGGTGATGTATTACAAGCTCTGCATGGACTAATTTTCTATTATTATTATTATTATTATTATTATTATTATTATTATATCTTATATGAAAAGCATGAGGAATATAAACTACATTAAAAGTAACTATCAATGCTAATAACAAACTCAAAGTTAGGAACAGGAAATATGACCAGCTCGTCCTTAGGATAGGTATAATAGATTTGACTTCCCTCATTTCAATATGGGTGAAAGTTTTGTGTGGGGGTGTTTTAAATTTGCTTTAATAATAATATTGTAGATTTTTAATGTGGTTTTATATTGTTGTAAATTGTTTTATTTTGTATTGGAAGTCGCCCCGAGATGCCGTAGGCATGAGGGGGCGGCATATAAAAGCAATTAAATAAATAAATAAATAAATATTGCATCTTTGACTCAAACCAATAACATTCAGTTTATTTAAAATTATTTCCAAGTATGAGCCGATCTCAGAGCTTGTTCTTATGAGAAAGGGCAGTTATTCTGGAGGAGTTACTCTGGAACTGTCTCCCTCCATCTCTGTTCCCATGGGCAGGTTGAACCAAAAAGTAAATCTTTCTTTTCCCATATTACCCTATTGGGGAACTTATTGGGAACTTCTCGTGTAGTCAACAGTCAGTGAAGCAGCAATATTGTTTTGCCTCAAACAGAAAAAGGAATGCTGAGGTATTTGGGGACAGGTGAGGACCCAGGAGAAGGGGTAATTAACTCCCACACACAGTACAGACAAATTAGCCTTTGTAGTAGAAGTTTCCTTCCCCACTATCAACTCTGCTTTTCCACTATCATAGGAACCCTTCTCAATCCCTCATTTTTCTGTCTTAGAGTATTTTACTACTCTGCATCCACATCTCTTGCGAAAATTTGCAAGTTAGTGGCTCTCCAACTTTTCCCTTTTAGGACATTGGCACCTGCACACAGGTACACAATATCCCCAAAGGAAAATTGGTTATCACTAAGGTACTACCATGTAGGGATGTGTGAACAGAACCGAGTTTGGAAATTCAGTTCGGTTCTGTTGAAAAATTGAGTTCCGTTTGGAAGTTTGGTTGACCGAACTAGTCGAGTTTCGTCAAATTCCGAACTTCCGTACCGAGTTTGTATATTCAAAACTGGTGTTTTAAGCTGTTTTTGGCCTTCCAAACTGGTTCGGATTCGACCGAACAGTTCAGTCGAATTCGAGTTCGGTTTGGAAGTTCGGTTCGGTCAACCAAACTATTCGGGTTCGGTCCGAACTCTGAACTTCTGAGCCGCGTTTGCACATCCCTACTACCATGGATCTGTACCTTATTCTTAAATGCATGCACTCATCTCTGAGCTGAGTGTGGAGGTAAGGACTGGATCCAGGAGCCAGATCCAGGAACTGAAAACCAGCCACATGGCACATTTGGCCCCTGAACCTGAGGTTCCCCACCCCTGACCTAGGGAATGGGTGGCAATATATATTTAAATAAATATGAAGAGATGAATCTCTAGAACCTGGAATTCAGTTCCCACTGAAGGATGACTTTCAAGTATAACATTAAGAGAATCTAGACACCTTTTAAAATGGAAAATATGTTTCTATTAGAAGTGTGCACCAGGGACTCACATCATTTTTTCTTCATGGTTTTCATTTTGTTACCTAAATTATTTGTTTTCATTTTTATAAATATCAAAATTTTGTGGGTTTTTTGCTTTCATTTTCGATTTTGGTTGGTTTTAATGGAAAACACATTTTTGAGTGCAACCTTTTTTATTTTCATTATATTTGGATGAAACATGGAGGTATTATACCTCCAATGGAAAGAATTAAGTGTACCAAAATCCAGAAAAATTGGATAAAGTAATCCGATTTTATAAGCAGTTGAATTATGGTATTTTACAAAAACTGCATATACATTCCTGGCTCTACATTATTTGCCTCTCATCTAATGTAAATGAAACTTATCAGATATATATCCCTTACCATGTTTACTATATATGCCAGCTTTCAGAAGGATTGGATGAAGGGTCTTTGTGGTATAAGCAATTAACTTTATTATTATTATTATTATTATTATTATTATTATAAACATTTATATAGTGCCAGTCATGTACCTGATGCTGTACAGAACATATAAATAAATGTGATCCCTGCCTGTGGCTTGCAATCTACAAGACAAGGAGGGGGAGACAGGGAGAGGGGACAGTGGGAGAGACAGGGGAGAAGACATTTAAGCAGATATGAAATCTCAGGAGCGTGTGCTTGGCTTGGTTACAATCAGGTTGGTTGCAGCAGTCTGCAGAGGAGGGCAGACAGTAGGTATATGGGGAATGACTAGTAGGCATTGGGAAAGGCGGCAAGGAAAAAGTGGGGCTTGAGGAAGGATTGAGGATGTATGTCTGACTGTAACATCTTTGTAGTCCAACCAAAAAGTAGTGTACATGAAATTTGGCAGGAGTGTATATAACACTTTCAGGATCATCTCTGACAAATATCAGAAAGATGTGATAAAGGGTTCCAATCTTATATGCCTGCACAGCATATGTAGAGAATGAGTCTATGCCAGGGATTCTCTTACGTGTCACTGTGGTATAAGATAAGTTTGTGATGCCAATTGGCCAGCATAAATGTTAACCAAATATCCTCATTCTGTGCCATGACCACCTCAACTTATCCCCCATTTGTTACTGGGCAGTTGGAAGCATCTGTTTAGGAAAGAGTCAATAGAGGTTCTCTTATGTCCTCTGTCACAGTGCTGTAGGATGATTGTGATTATAATTGGCCAGTCTGGATATATAAACTATGTCTACCAATTGCTTGGATGCTTTCCCCAAAGTCCCAGTTATGTCCCTTCTATGCCCTCCTGAGGGCCGTCCCATATGCCCGCCTCGATGCCACCACTGATTGGTTCTGTAAAGCTGGAAGCATGCAGTGATTGGCCAGTGAATATTTCTGTAAGTCTGTTGGGTTGCTCCCCATTCTCCCTTCTACATCCTCCCTCCCCCGCCATGCCCGGTGCCTGCCTCTGACTGGCACTGCATGTGCTGCTATTTATCTGAATAATGGTCTTCAAGGGGACAACTTCAATAGCTTATACAATTGGGTCCCTTTATTAAATTGTCCTCTAATTTGGCAGAGATGACAGGGAAGGTGTGTGATAATGTCTGCCAAATTACTCATGAACAGGATGGACTATTAAAATGTTACAGCCAGAAATTTATTTTCAAGTTAATAGCTTATAATATCAGGACACCTTATCCAATCTTTCTGAAATTTGGCAGAATTTGTACACTATTGGAGGGACATAACCTTTCCAGGTTTCATGCAAATTGAATTGAAGATTTAAAAAAAGGTGTAGCCAGGAATGTGTATGGGGCTTTTCTTAAAATCACACCATTCAATTGCTTTTAAATAGGTTCCCTTTATCCAATCTTTTCTAAATTTTGTGCACATAGTGACCTCCATAGGGGGTAAAATACATCTAGGTTTAATCAGAATTGAATAAGAAACAAAGACGTTATAGTCAGAAATACTTTTTTAGTTTTCCCCCATTATTTCTAAAACAGAAATCTGTTTTTGTTTTCATTATTATTATTTGTAGTTTTCGTTTTTACAATAAGAAAAAAGAAAATCACAATTTTCCTTTTCATTATCATAATAACAAAAATGAAATGCACACCCCTAGTTTCTATAGTCAAACTGATGGTCAAGCCCCTTCTTATCCAATTGATTAAAATCTCCTCATAACTATAAAATATATTTCATGAACCATATCCTCTTAATCTCTTTACAACAATTATTAAAGTTTACCTCTACCCTTCCCATATAACCAAATGAGGGAAATCTTTTAATTAATCAGACAAACAAAAAACCTATGGTTTAATAAACCAACGGTTTTCAGTTGAATCATCCAAAGTATTATGGGCATTTTGCATATGTGCAAATGTTCATTGTAGATATTATTATTTTGGCCAGGGATTCTGGTCATAATTCTGATAAAAAAAACTGGACAACTGTTCTGTAGTCGTGGAAACGTCCGCAAAAATGGTACAGTTGTATCAACCCAGCCCTAGTCATCGGCAGCGCAGGTGACTACCTAGGGATCAATGACAAAGGGAATATTTCCTCTTAAAGAATATATATTTTTAAAAAATAACTCACACACACACTTACTCACTCACTGATATGTCATGCCTCCCCCCCGCCGACACTCACACTTGATGATGGTGGGGGCTCATTCTCCCTTTTTCCCACTTACTGCAAAGACCTTAAACAGAAAAGGCTCTCTCTTTTCTCAGGCCCTTCACTGGGCCTCAATCAGCTGCTGCTGCTACTGTGGCTTAGCAATGGAGACAGAAGAGGAAGGACTGGGGCATGCCGTTTCACTCATCAGAGGTGAATTTAGTTCTGTTAAGTGTTTTTCTCTCCCATCCAGCCTGGAAGGTTGTAAGAGCGTGACTAGTTTGGGCTAAACTCAAATTTCAGCTCCAGCAGTTTGTGCTGAACTGGCTGAATGCAGCACTAAGCCAGGGAACACAGGAAAAGGCTGTAAAGAGCCAGATTTGGACCATGGAGCTCCTTGTTATTGACAAAAATGACTTTAGAAAGAGAAATCCATGGAAAATCTCATACCAACTAACAAAGACCACTCGCTGGCAAAGTAAGAATCACATAATCTAGGGCTGAAACCAAGTCTTCAGAAAACTTCAGAATTTGGCGAATAATACAGCATTCAGTTAGAAAAGTCCAAAGTCCCAAGTTCCAAGGACCAAGGCTGTTATTTGAAAAACTTCAGAAATTTCAGAAACCTCTACATGTATGGGGGCTGGTGGACAGTTGAGCTGCCCTTCTGCAAATGAAACTTAGTGCCATATTTGGTAGGATGGGAGTATGGGAGGGGACAGTTGAGTGATGGTAAGTCAGATGACAAGTTTTGATTGGCTGGTAGGGCAAAATAAAAGTGGCTTCTATCATTTTGTCCATTCTCTTTGGTGAATTTGGCTGTGTGCTATAGTGCTGTTGGATCTGTAAGTAATCCGCTGGTGGTGGTGGTGGGGGGGGGTGCAGGGTTGCTGTCCTTTCCTGATCTGACATGGTATGGTTTGACCTGTCCAGTCCATAGGGCCAATTCTGGGGGATGGGGGTTACGTTTACCTTTACCATGCCATGCAGCTTTTAAAAAAATAATAGTTGGGTGCCATATTGCTTCTAGTTCTGCCTGATGCTTGGTTGACACTTGGCACCATGAGGCCAGAGAGATCTCTCCACCTGACTCCACTTCCCCTTGCCTGGTCTGTTCAAGTTACCAGTGCCACAGTACCAATGCCATGCCAAGAGGGTGCCCCTGGGCAGGGGATGGGGGGTGAATGTCTGGTTTCTTAATTTTTTGACAGCTGGTGCCTGGGATTGCTGGCTTTTGGTGGGATTCATTTCTCCATGCAGTTGCAAACTGTTTGTAGGGGTGTGCATGTCATTTTCATTATTACAATAATGATAATGAAAATTGACATTTTTGTTATTATTGCAAGAATGAAGACAAATAATAATAATGAAAATAGAAACGAAAATGATATTTTGTTTTGAAATAAATGGAAAAAACAAAAACTAAAAAACGTATTTTTGGTTATAACTTTTTTTCCCTTATTCGATTCTAAATGAAACTTGGGGAGACTATACCCCCCAATGGAGGGCACTAGGTGTATGAAATTTTGAAAAGATTAGATAAAGGAAACCAATTTTAGAAGCAATTGAACATTGTGATTTTAAGAAAAGCTCCATACACATTCACGGCTACTTTATCTTCCATCCAAGTTGCATGAAACCTATGAATATTATTTCCCTCCACAAGCTCCACAAGCTTAACACTATTGCCAATTTTCAGAAAGATTGGATGAAGGGTCCTGATAGTATAAGACATTAACCTGAAAATACATTTGGCAGGAATGTATCCCATACCTTCTCTGTCATCTCTGACAAACTACAGGACAATTTGATAAAGGGCCTCAGTGTTTTAAGAAATGGAAGTTGTCCCCTTGAAGACCATTATTCAGATAAATAGCAGCACATGCAGTGCCAGTCAGAGGCAGGCACCTGGCATGGCAGGAGGCGGGAGGCTGTAGAAGGGAGGATGTGGAGCAACTCAACAAACAGACAGACATATTCACTGGCCAATTACAGCATGGTTCCAGCTTTACAGGACCAATCAGTAGTGGCTTTGAAGCAGGCATAGGTGGAGGCCCTCAGGCGGGCATGGAAGGGACATAACTGGGACTTTGGGGATAGCATCCCAGAAATCAGGAGACATAGTTTACATATCCAGGCTGGCCAATTATCATCACAATCACGTCCTGCAGCACTGTGACAGAGGACATAAGAGAATCTCTATTGGCTCTTTCCTAAGCAGATGCTTCTGACTTCCCAGTAACAAGTGGGGGAGAGATGTTGGGATGGTCACAGCACAGAATGAGGATATTTGGTTGACATTTCTGCTGGCCAATTGGCATCACAAACCGAACTTATACCACAGTGACACGTAACAGAATCCCCGGCATAGGCTCCTTCTCTACATATGCTGTGAAGGCATATAAAATTGGGACCCTTTATCACATATTTCTGATATTTGTCAGAGATGATAATGAAAGTGTTATATACAGCCATGGTGAACTCCATGTACACTGGTTGGACTACAAAGATGTTACAGTCAGACATACATTTATAAGTTAACTGTTCATACCACCAGTACCCTTTATCCAATCCTTCTTAAAGTTATCAGTTAGTAAATGTGGGAAGAGGTGTAAACTTGCCAAGTTTCATCTACATTAAATGTGAGGCAAAGAAGTTACAGTTAAGAATGTATATGAAGATTTTTGCAAAATAAAATAATTCAACTGTTTATAAAATTAGATTCCTTTATCCAATCTTTTTGAAAGTTGGTACACATAATACCTTTCATTACAAGTATATTCTCACCAGGTTTCCAGCTACTATAGTAAAAAACAAAAAAGGTACAGATGAAAATGTGTTTTCCATTGAAACCAATGGAAAATGAAAATGAAAGCAAACAAAAAAGACAATTTGATATTTATTTATTTATTTATTTATTAAAACAAAAATGACAGATTCAAATAATGTAAACAAAAAATAAAAACAAAAAATTACATGGGCCCTTGGTGCACACTCTACTGTTTTGCAGGGTTGTTATATTCTTCTTGTGCTAATGTCCCTTGCTAGCCTGCATTTTTGTGCACTGCTTAGCTGGCATAATGATTAAAGCGTGTGAACTCACTACTGATGGTGGGTCATGCTGTGGGTCCACTACTGATTTATTTTTTTAATTCTGCAAGCAGTTGCACTTTTGTTGGGTCGTCTTCTGGAGCAATTGTCCCACACTTGCTAGCCTGCTTTTCTGGGTAGTTTCTTTTTCTGGGTAGTGCTTTGGATGTGGTTTCAAGAACATTGCAACAACTTTCTGAAGTTTCCAAAGTTTCTGAAATTTTCCAAGGTCAGGAATTCTGGGTCCAAATTCTGAAACTTCAGAAACAGTGCCAAAGGACTGACAAATACTTGGGACGATTATTCGGAACTTCAGTATTTAGCCCGAGTATATGGAAGTAATATTTGCTACAGCCCTACATAATACCAGAGGGCCTATCTGTCTAGCTACACTCTCTCATCTTAATATTAACTACGCAACAGAAGACACTGGACAGTTTGTCATTACCCAGCAGGCACTTACCTCAGGATAGTTTCCTGCCCAAAGTGTTGATGCTGTGAGGAACAGTTGTCACATAGTGGGACCACCTTGAGTTGCCTTTCTAAGGTTTTTGAGGTTTTGGGTTTAGGGGAATCCGACTGACCAAGAAAGGTTGGGACGATTGGTATGTAGTGGGGATCAGATTACTGCATGGAGCTGAGGCATCTGTTTGAAGTGGAAAGATTATGAACTGATAGACGTTGAGGCGGCCAAAGGTGTTTTACCTAGGGAATGGGATGCATGTGGCCAACTCATGCCAAGTTTTTAAGGGAGCATTTTTGTTCAAATCTTAGCAGTGCTTCATTGCTTTGTTTTAAAGAGAATATGTTTAAATATGCATTACTCTTTATGGAACAAGACCTTACATTTCAGCTGAAGCTTAGAGCTCTCAAGAGTTGTTTACTCAAGATTTGAGCACTTGGTGGAAAATGCGCCTTTGAGATTTTGGCTGTCAGTCAGCAGTGAGAGGAAAGGAAAGGATTTTCTTTTAACCTTATCTCTTTTCAGCTATGCAGTCTAGATGGCTTTTACACAAAACAGTTCAGCTCTTCTGTCTTTATTTCCAACATTGTACACATGATATTCTGGAACAATATCATTACACAAGTATGAGTCAAAACTCAATATGTGCCTGCAGATGCTAGAATCAATACTGCTTAAGTATATCTCATTTCTGGCGATATCACTCATATTGTCCCAAAGCTCCCCCTGTGTCTTCCATATACCAACTGGAGTCAAGGAGAATGGAGATGTAGTCATTGGGAACAAAGGGTATTTTCAGGCATGATGGTGCCACGGGTGGCCACGCTCCTCCAACCGCCTTCGTCCCTTTTTCCTCGCTGCCCCGCACGCCTGGAACTCCCTCCCTGCCCTTGTCCACCTTGCCCTCACCCTCCACACCTTCAAGTCCCTCCTCCAAACCCACCTCTTCTGGTCCGCCTTTCCTAACTCCTGCTAATTACCCCCACCCAGGATTATCCCCGGCTTGTTATCTGCAAACTCCTATTTACTGTAACCAAGCCAAGAACATGTACCTGATTTCTCGCATCCTTGTGAATGTTGCATCCCTTTTCTCTCCCTCTGTTCCCCCTTCCCTGTCTCCCCTCCCTCTGTCTTTAGATTGTAAGCTTTTGGGCAAGAACCATGTCTATTTTATTCTCTGTAAAGTGGCAGTTACATTTCTGGTGCTATAGATAAATGTTTATAATAATAATAACCTGCATGGTCACCTGTGGCACCATCATGTGTGATCGACTGCATCAGATGTTTCCCGGGGCCGTGGCAGTGTTCAGCCGAGGCTGTAACTCAGACCCATCACCAAATTACAGCTTGGGCTAAGTGTTGCCATGGCCCGGGGAAGCCATTTCCAGACCAGGGTAGAGTGGTCCATCATGTGTGAAGGCCTGCTCTACCTGACCCCGATTCGGGTCTGGGGCTTTTCCTCTTTCAAGGTGATTTTAAGTTTCAATCATTCAACTTGGGTTGGCGCTACAGAATATCTAACTGAAGCACCAATTGAATCATTTGTGATTCCAAGTGGTAATCATTCAGGCAACGCCTTTGTGCACAACAAGCTCATTAGGATTGTTTATGATAATTTTGTCCTAATGATCTAACTTTGTTTGCACACATGTCCGCACATCACCCCACCCCCTCTCTCTCTCCTCTCCCCAGTCCAGTCCGCCTTCATGTTTGTTCAGCAGCCGGGCAAATCCTGCCTGGAGTGAGGACCCAGGATTGGAGCAGAATTGAAACATAGCGGTGCTCAGCACCATCATGTCTGTAAACACCCATTATTTCTTGGCCTCAGTTCTCCATCTGTAAAATTGGGACAATAATAGCCTACATCAGAGGGGTTTTTTGAGGGTGAACTAGATAAGTATTGAAAAGCACTTTGAATTCTGCAAGTGCTATGTAAATGCTAATATAAAACAACAAGAACAACAACAAAACAAATACCCACATTTGCTTCATGAATTTGGGGCTACACAATCATTCCAGCTCTTCTGTAACCAAGAAAATACGTTCTAATTATGATACAGATAGAATATATGTAGAGTCTAGAGTATCATAAAACTGTAGCTTAAGGGAAAGCGTCAGATGAGTCCTCAGTTTAATTCAGTGGGTCTATTGGCATGCCCATAAGGATTGTCAAACTCTAAGAAAGAAACAGAAATCCATCAAAGACAGGTATGATACACCAAAGATAAGGTCACACACAGTGTGTAGAATTTGACCCCGTGTGTCCATTTGTCATGGCTCTCCCTTCTTGATCCAGTAACATAATGTCTCAGACTTTTGAAAAATAGTGCATATCAATCTTTGAGGAGCCAGACATTCCTCGATCCGTACTCTGAGGAGCACAAAGAAAATCTTTAATATGATTGTAAAAAAGATGACAGTTCTTCCTCTTCAGTGACATTGGCGGATGATTCATATACAGTACCAGATTTGACAATGACATATACATTTACAGTATGAAATATTTACCTCCGAGCTTTTCCCAAAGTTTCACAGTAGCACTGACGTTTCATCTCTTAATGATGATAACCCAGACAAATACTAAAAGACATAGTCTGAAGTGTCATCAGACATAATTGGGATTCCATAATCAAAAAGCCGCCGATTTACAAGAAGAGTTAAAGCTCTTGCAAATTCAACCATGCACTAAAAAGCATGGAAATTGCAAAATGCTCCTGTCTTAACTTCCGTGCCATGTTAGCAGTAAAGACATTGTACAGTCTCACATATTGTGCCCACTTACAACTTAGGATCCATGCACCCACACTTTGCCTTCGTCTTTCAGCCCCAATCCTCTTCTTTGCAGGTTACGAGCAACCCTGGAGCTGGGACAGGAGGGCGTGAGTTGTCCCCTCACCCCCTCTATTTCCTCTTTTAGAAAGAGAGAACCTTAGGAGTTCTGGCTCCCACCCCTTCTCCCCCTCTAATCTGTTTGGTTCCAGCCCTGTAACGGAGCACTCAGGACTCCTGGCTTCCAGCCTCTCCACCCCACTCTAATCCAGTACAATGCACTCCTTTCACAGGCAACTCAATAGTCGTGGGTTTCAAGCCTGGTCTACTCTCCCCTGTTCTCAACTTTGTAACAGACAACCCAGGAGTCCTGGGTCCAAGTCGCCCATCTAACCCTGTAGACCCCACTCCCCTCACAGAGAACTCAAAAGTCCTGGGAAATACAGTGTTTGTCTATATGTGTCATATGGAACAGAAGTGTGTGTGTAGAATGAGAAAAAAAAACCAGGAGATGATATGGAATAATAGGGAGGGAGGCTTCTGGGTATTATATTTATTTATTTATATTTATTGGCAGCCCCCTCATGCCTATGGCATCCTGGGGCAGCTTACATCAAATAATAAAACACATAAAACATCATCAAATATAAATGATTCAAAAATACCCCCCCACCCCAAAATCCCCCCTCCCACTACCCTCCCCCCTCCCCTCCGAAGGCCTGGGTGAACAGGTGAGCTTCCTCCAGGAGAGAGTTCCAAAGTCGCAGTCTGGCCACTGAAAATGCCCTCTCCATTGTGGCCCCCCCGTTTAACACAGGGGACCTCCAGGAAGGCACCCCCGGCAGACCGCCTGAGGCGCGGAAGGTGAGGCGGTCCCCAAGGTATGAGGGGTCCAGACCGTATAGGGCTTTATAGATCAACACTAGCACCTTGAATCTGGCTCAGTACGCTATAGGCAGCCAGTGCAGAGTGCGGAGCACAGGTGCCTATATGCTCCCATCACCTCGTCCCCATAAGGAGACGGGTCACCGCATTCTGCACCAGGTGCAGCCTCTGAACCAGAACCAAGGGAAGCCCCATGTAGAGCGCATTGTAGTAGAGCGCATTGTAGTAGTCTAGCTTCGAGGTGATGAAGGCATGAATAAGAGTGGCCAGGTCGGGCCCGGAAATGTATGGGCGCAGCCTCCGTACCAGATACAGCTGGCAAATGGCAGCTTTAGTCACCACCTCCACCTGCTGATCCAGATGGAGGCCCGAATCCAAAACCACCCCGAGACTCTGAACCTGCTGGGCTATGGGAGGGGAGAACTCCCACTACCAGAGGGTCCGGCACCTCACCCTACCCACCACCATCACCTCTGTCTTATCAGGATTGAGCTTCAGTCTGCTCTGCCGCATCCAATCCGCCACAGCCTCCAAACATAGGGAAAGCAATGAGAAAGCAGGGCCTGGGTTGGTCAAAAATGAGAGGTACAGCTGAGTATCATCAGCATATTAGTGATATCGCACCCCGACCCCTCTCACGATCTCCCCCACGGGCTGCATATACACATTAAACAAAAGCGGAGACAGGATCGAACCCTGCGGAATGCTGCAGGTCAAATCCCAGGAGCTCAATGTTTCAGCTCCTAGCACCACCTGCTGGCTCCTCCCTGAGAGGAATGAGCGGAACCACCCAAGGACAGTTACGTCCAGACCCCCCCAGGTTTCGCAGTCATCTCAGCAGCAGCCCATGGTCCATGGTATCAAAAGCAGCCAAGAGATCTAGCAGGATCAAGAATGTAGAACATCCTGCATCCATCTCCCGGGGGAGATTGTCCACCAAAGCCACCATCTCTGTCTCAGTACCATAGCCGGGGTGGAAACCAGACTGAAATGGGTCAAGAAAACTGATACCGTCCAGATGCGTCTGGAGCTGCAGAGCCACTTCCCATTCAATAACCTTCCCTAAAAAGGGGAGATTAGAGACAGAATGGTAACTAGCTAGTGCATCCACACCCAGCAAAGGTTTCTTCAGCAGGGGGAGCACCACAGCCTCCTTGAGACTGGGCGACAACCTCCCCTACCTGAAACCTTCACCACCCTCGCCAGAAGCGACCCCAATGTCTTCCTGGAAGCTTTTACCACCCAGGATGAGCACAGATCTAGTTCACAACTTGTGGCTTGAACAGACCCCAAGACATCCACCGCATCGGCCGACGTCACTTCCTCAAACTCCTCCCAGAAAGATCGACCAGACAGTGGGAGAACAGATCATGGTCCAGGTTTGGCTGCTTGGTTCGGTCTGGTTCGGTTGGCCCATTTGGTTTGGCCGTTCGGTTTGTTCACCGCGTTCAGGTTCGGCTGTTCGGTTCGGTGCTGTTCGGTTCGGGCGTTCGGAAAAGGGCTCTCTGTGCGAGGAATGATCGCCCCAGATGCATGACAGTGGGTCCTGGGGCTAGAGTGGCAGCTTCTAGGTATTGGCCACAGCCCTCCCTGCCAGTAACTTGGCCCCAGAACCGTGGCGGCGGGTTCTGGGGCTGGAGTGGCTGTTTTTTGATGCTTTTGAAAATCAGTTCTCTGTGTGAGGAATGATGGCACAAACCCATGATGGTGGGTCCTGGGGCTAAGGTGGCAGCTTCTAGGTATTGGCCAGAACCTTCCCTGCCAGTAACTTGGCCCCAAAACCCTGACGGCGGGTCCTAGGGATGGAGTGATTGTTTCTTGGTGCAGTGGAATGACATTCACCTCTGTGCGAGGAATGATGGTCCCAGAGTCATGATGGTGGGTCCTGGGGCTAGAGTGACAGCTTCTAGGTACATATTGGCCACAGCCCTCCCTGCCAGTAACTTGACCCCAAAACCCTGATGGCGGGTCCTAGGGCTGGAGTGATTGTTTCTTGGTGCAGTGGAATGACATTCACCTCTGTGCGAGGAATGATGGCCCCAGAGTCATGATGGTGGGTCCTGGGGCTAGAGTGGCAGCTTCTAGGTACATATTGGCCACATCCCTCCCTGCCTGTAACTTGGCCCCAGAACCCTGACAGTAGGGTCCTAGGGCTGGAGTGGCTGTTTCTTGGTGCAGTGGAATGATATCGCCTCTGTGCAAGGAATGATGGCCCCAGAGCCATGATGGTTGGTCCTGGGGCTAGAGTGGCAGCTTCTAGGTACATATTGGCCACAGCCCTCCCTGCCTGTAGCTTGGCCCCAGAACCCTGATGGCAGGTTTTGGGGATGGAGTGGCTGTTTCTTGATGCAGTTGAAAAACATCATCTCCATAGGAGGAATGATGGCCTGAGACCCATGATGGTGGGTCCTGGGGCTAGAGTGGCAGCTTCTAGGTATTGGCCACAGCCCTCCATGTGAGTAACTTGGCCCCAGAACCCTGTTGGTGGGTCCTGGGGCTGGAGTGGCTGTTTCTTGATGCTTTGGAAAATTGGCTGTGTGTGCGAGGAATGATGGCCCCAAACCCATGATGGTGGGTCCTGGGGCTAAGAAGGCAGCTTCTAGGTATTGACCACAGTCCTTCTTGCCTGTAACATGGCCCCAGAACCCTGGCGGCAGGTTCTGGGGCTGGAGTGGCTTATCTTGATGTGATGGAAAAACATCGCCTCCGTGCAAGGAATGATGGCTCCAGACCCATGATGGTGGGTCCTGGGGCTAGAGTGGCAGCTTCTGGATGTTGGCCACAGCCCTCCCTGCCTGTAACTTGGCCCTAGAACCCTGGAGACGGGTCCTGGGGCTGGAGTGGCTGTTTCTTGGTGCAGTGGAATGACATCACCTCTGTGCAAGGAATGATGGCCCCAGAGCCATGATGGTTGGTCCTGGGGCTAGAGTGACAGCTTCTAGTTACATATTGGCCACAGCCCTCCCTGCCTGTAACTTGGCCCCAGAACCCTGATGGTGGGTTTTGGGGATGGAGTGGCTGTTCCTTGATGCAGTTGAAAAACATCGTCTCCATAGGAGTAATGATGGCCCGAGACCCATGATGGTGGGTCCTGGGGCTAGAGTGGCAGCTTCTAGGTATTGGCCACAGCCCTTCATGTGAGTAACTTGGCCCCAGAACCCTGTTGGTGGGTCCTGGGGCTGGAGTGGCTGTTTCTTGGTGCTTTGGAAAATTGGCTGTGTGTATGAGGAATGATGGCCCCAAACCCATGATGGTGGGTCCTGGGGCTAAGAAGGCAGCTTCTAGGTATTGACCACAGTCCTTCTTTCCTGTAACGTGGCCCCAGAACCCTGGTGGCAGGTTCTGGGACTGGAGTGGCTTATCTTGATGTGATGGAAAAACATCACCTCCATGCAAGGAATGATGGCTCCAGACCCATGATGGTGGGTCCTGGGGCTAGAGTGGCAGCTTCTGGATGTTGGCCACAGCCCTCCCTGCCTGTAACTTGGCCCTAGAACCCTGGCAGCGGGTCCTGGGGATGGAGTGGCTGTTTCTTGATGCTTTGGAAAATCGGCTCTCTGTGCAAGGAATGATGGCCCCAGAGCCATAATGGCTGGTCCTGGGGCTAGAGTGGCAGCTTCTAGTTACATATTGGCCACAACCCTCCCTCCCTGTAACTTGGCCCCAGAACCCCGATGGTGGGTCCTGGGACTGGAGTGGCTGTTTCTTGGTGCAGTGGAATGACATCACCTCTGTGCGAGGAATGATGGCCCCAGAGTCATGATGGTTGGTCCTGGGGCTAGTGTGGCAGCTTCTAGATACATATTGACCACAGCCCTCCCTGCTATTAATGTAGGCCCTAGAACCCTGATGGTGGGTCCTGGGTCTGGAGTGGCTGTTTTTTTTTTTATATCTATCTATCTCTACACTAAATCTAACTGCTATTAACTATTCTAAAACCTATTGAACTAAATGGAATATCCTTATAATTAAATATAAAGGCCTTGTCCTACAAACACACTGTATCTCTGGGTGATTTCAGACGTTACGGGGCCCATTGGCCCCGTACCGAAATCAACCCATTCGTTCCCCGCCTGGGTCACGCCGTCATGCCATATCAGACGTGCCGGGGGGATCCCGGCGGGGAATCTGGGAGGGGGCGGGGCCTTGCGGCACAGCGTGCGGCCGCACAGCACTGCCCCCTCCACGCACCCCGCCGCCCGCCCTCCGAGGAGACGGGCGGGCGGCGGGGCCAATGTGGCCGCCGCGTCCGGCCGAATGCGCCCCAGCCCAGGATCCTGCCGGTGATCCCGGGCCGTGGCAAGCGGCCAGACATTACTTTTTTTTGGTCCCTGCCGGGGGTCCATTGGACCATGCTTCCCAGGACATTCCCCCGGCTAGCCCGGGAAGCGTGGTTCAAATTGACCCCTTGTGCAGATTGACCGTGGCGAACATCTGGCGGCCGCCAAACAGACGTTCGAGACACATTGACCACAGGTGGGTATTCACCGTGGTTCACTGTGATCTCGTAACATCTGAAAATACCCTATGTCTCTATCTATAACTAAGCTAACTACTATGTATATCTATATAGTAACTGTCTATCACCCACTATCTATATATTACACAGGGGGAAACAGAAAGAACACAGGGAGGGGTACAAAACTGAAATGAAGATCAATATAATAATATTCTTACTCTAAATAAGTCCAAAACTTAAAACAGGGGAAGGGAATTAGGGATGGAATAAGAGTGAGAGGGAAAAGGATTGAATGGAGGGGGGAGGGAGGAAGGAAGATTGAACACAGGGAACACAGGGAGGGGTAAAAACAAAAAATAACACCTAAACCTATCTAAGCTAAGCTAAATAAATGATAATATGGAGGTAAATGGGTTGGATGGGTGAAATAGGAGGAGGATGGCAATGGATTAGGAACAGGAAGGAGCAAAAACTTCTGGGAGAGAGGGAGCCTTCTGAAATGCCTGCTGTTCAGGAACAGTGACTAACTCAGAAGGTGTTGGGAAGGGGGGAGACAATCAGTTTTGTTTCTTGCTGCGCCCGCCTCACCGCAAGTCCCATTGGCTCCATGCAGCCTAGCCTGTGGCCAATCGCAGACTGCGAAGCCAGTGGTCTGAGGCGAAAAGGGATGGCGATTCAGCAGGCTGGCCGCTACTCCAAGTCTCTCCACCCCTGGTGCTTGGAAGTCTGCTCCTCAGCTGTCTCCCCCTCCCTGTCACGTTTTGCCTTCCAGTCACACGTTTTTGCCACCCTAACGCAACTGAACGTGATACGAACTGACCGAACTGTTTGGTTATTTTGACATTTGGAATTGAGTTCTGTTTGGTCCATTTGTGTTTGGGTTAGGGTTCAGATTTGGTCGTCCGAACAGGCCGAGTTTGGGCTGAACTCCAAACTTCCGAACCGCATTCACCCATCCCTACTGGGAGTCAAAGGATAGGGAGTCAGGAATGGTAAGTGGGTAAAACAATAGGAATGCTCCCCCTGGTATCCTATCAGTCTTCTGAATCATTTACTTCACTCAGAACGTTGCTACTGTAACTATTTCTAATTCCTCCTGTCATTCCACCCACTTACTGCACACTCTTTGTACTTTTCCCTGTCAATTCCAACCATTCCACTTACTGCATTTTGTGCCTTCCTCATCATTTCACAGACTCTTGCCTTCCCTATGTATTCCAAAAGATGCAACTGTGTTGTATAATTTCACTATAACTTAATTGGATGTTGGAATGGTATTTATTTAGAAATTGGAAATTTTAGCACTGCTGTTGCCTCCATTCCTTCCAATTGCCATTCCATTTTATTAATTTCAATGCATACCGAACTTAGTTTTAATTAAACATTTTGTATACGACTCTACCCAGCTTCATTGTGCTCTGGGAGGGCAGTGGAGACTAGTGGGTAAGAGGGACGGCTGTGAGCCATTAGCCAGCTGTTCCATTCTTCCCAACTGAAATAAAGGATAGAGAGAAAGGAGGGGGTGAGGGGACAGCTGATGCCCTCCTGTCCCCAGTTTCAGTGTTGCCCCCAACCTGCAAGAGGAAGAGGATTGGCGCTGAAAGACGAAGGCAAACTGTGGGTGCATGGAGCCTATTTATTTTATTTATTTATTTTATTTTCTAGATTTCTATACCGCCCCATCCTGCCATGCAGCCTATGATGTAAGTGAGCACAATATGCAAAACTGTACAGTGACTTTACTGCTAAAATGGCATTGAAGTTAAGGCAGGAGACTTAACTTCCAGTTTCCATGCTTTTTAGTGCATGATTGAATTCACAAGAGCCTTAACTCTTCTTGTAAACAGGGTTTTTTAAAATTATGGAATATCCAAGTTTTTTAAAAAAAATACAGTGCAATGGAGAAAATTTGTCCTGCCAGTGCAGTAGAATGAACAGCATAACCACTATGGAAGCAGGGCTTAAAGGAGGCCAAGGTGGAAGAGCTACTCCCTTCAGTTTAGAAGGTTGTTACTTCCTTCAAATAACAAGCAAGGTGAAGATGAATTTTTACTAGTAGCTCCCTGTTTACTACAACATCTTTGGTTCTGTTTAAGCATTGCAAATTTCCAAAAGCTGAATCCCCTGAGCCTCTTGGTTTATTAGCCGTGACTGAAATCCCAACAAAGAAGTTCTGGCAAAAGCCAGATCAGCTGGCATTGTGTCTCATCTCTTCTGTTTGGCCATGTTGTTTACATGCCTGAAAGCCATCTGCCTAAAAATCTTCTGTATACAGAACAAAGCCTGGGCAACAGCAAATGTGGAGGGCAAATGAAACGTTTCCAGGATGCTTTAAATAGAACTTATATAAGTTCAATATTTTGGATTTTGTTTTTGAGAAGTTGGCAACTGACTATGTGTGACAGAGCTGAGCCACATTAGGGCTACAGGCCCTTTAAGGGCTATAGGGGATGGAAGTCACACCCTCTCCTGGCTGCATATAGGTCTGGAGGAAGTAGCAGAAGGTCCCTGGATGTGGAAGAGAGCACATCCCTGACAGAAGATGCGTGGATGCCAAAGGGTCCCCATTGTTGCTCCTGGAAGGAAGGAAGTGTTGGAAATACATTCTTTGGTTGCATCCCCCCTAAACACCTCATCCTGTTTGTTTATTAGAAGCAGTAGGAGTAGACAGACAGATCAGGAAACCCTTCCCCCATCCTATCTGTTCTACTCCAGCCAGAACCTGATTGGTCAATCTCCTCTCCCAGGAGAAGTGTTATCTCTTTGTGCCTGAGAGATAACCAGATAGAGAGCTTCCTTCTTCCCTCCTGAACACACCTAGTCTTAGGACTTAGTATAGATGTAGGCCTTTCATATCCTACATGTATTTCCTAATAAAGCTACTTAAGCTTACGTATGCTTCCTGTCTGCTTATTGATGATTGATTAGCTACTCACACTCCTCTGTTAACTCTGCATTGGGCAAATGGATGCAATGATCTCACAGTCCTTGCATTTCCAACAGGAAGGAAGGAAGAAGAAGGAAGGAAGGAGACCCTGGGGCTGACTTGAGGAGCTTCGATGTGAGTTGCAGGTGAGGCTTGGCCTTTGTATTAAAAAAATGTTGTATGTATAGAGGTATGTATGATATGTGGTGAAGCCTGAGACTGTGATGTAGATAGGAATAAACTGAGAATTGCTAATTCCTTAACTGACTGTCATCTGGGCTTCATCCTGCATACACTTATCTACGGCAAGGCCGTCCCCTGCTGCATTGTGCTTTATGGTGCCACTTTGGGCGAAAACAGACATGCATGTAACCCTACTTTAACATGGCTTTAACATTTCTTATGCATGTTGCAGGGCTGTATTGGTGTCCTATGCAGCCTGGTAACATGCATAAGAAATATTAAACCATGTTAAAGCCGTGTTAAAGTGGAGTTAAGGTGCATGTCCATTTCACCCATTGTAACTGCGGGATGCCCAGGAGTTTGTCGATGCATCCCCCAATTAATACACAGAGAAAGTGGGTTGGGTTGTAAACTGGCTGCACTCTTTAATTATTCAATCAACAAGGCCGGTGGGTAAATTGCACAGCAATTTTTGGTCCAGTATGCTAGCTCTAACTTATATTATTAACTTGTGCCTGATCAGGACGTGCCTTCCTTAATCAGGTAACCAACATAACCTGCCCCCCCTTTGACAACACTCAGGCTCTGGTCGAACAGGGGAGCGAACAAGCCCCAACTTTGGGCGTGAGTAAGGAGGTAAATGCCAGCTGAGACAGAGGACAGTGCATGTCCTTGCTACTCTGCTAAGACACCCCTCCCAGAGTCATGACCCCAGTGCCTGCCATGCTCTGCATGACACTGGGTACCACTTCCCCATCTCTTAAGGAGATGACTCTTGATCCTATACCTTACCTATTTATCCTATCCTAGCATACTGGACCCCCTGTCACAAAAGGGGGAGCACATCATACCCGCCTGACACCCACTGCCTACTCTTCCAACGCCCTCTGCAGGTGTCCAGCTAGTGCTCCCAGGTAAATCTCATTACCTGCCGAGGATAAATGCACTCCATCCTTGCAATAGAGTTCCAGTTTGTCCCATCCAAAGCCCCAATGCTGTATGGTAGATTCCCCCTAAGCTCATCACCCACTTAGTTATTTCCCTGCTAACATTCTTCTGTGTTCTGTCCACCTTACCCAGTTTGCGAGCGTTTGCCCAAGTTAATCTGGGGAGCCAATTGGTCCAGACTAAATGTACCCCTGGAAACCAATCCCTAACTACTACAAATCATGTTTAATACTTAGCACCAAATTTACGCCTTTTCGGGTCATGAGGTCATTTTCTCAGAGGTGTAATACTCAAATCTTAGGTGGCTTAGTGTTCCCTTGGCTTCTCAACATTGGGAGCAGCTGGTGCCAGCACATCCCCCCCTTTTCCTAACCATTTAACAGACATAAAATTTTCCAAGCCCAATTGCGTGCCCCAGGCAGTTGTCATGGCCGTTCTGCTGGCCCAATGAACTAGACTATGGTCCACGATCCACACCACTGTCCTTGGTGTCGGGCTCAGATCATAGCAGGAAACACAAGTAGTTAATTCAGGAGGCGTTCAGATGTACTTCTTATATGCACCTGAACGTCATCTCCCCACTGCTTCAATGGTTCATTCCGGCAATCCTGCCACCGCCGCCATTGTTTCTGCCCCAATTCGGAAAGAATGTGACCCAAATTGCCCCGCTGGAAATCCTATACCAGCTAATGCACTTCGTAATACTGCCCTGAACTGGTAACTGGTAAGGAGGTTGCCCGCCCTGTGTATAAATAAAACCCCTGTATTCGGTGGGTGAATGGTTAAATATGCCTTCATCTGGACCACAGGGCTAATAGCGTCCACCCTGGTAGGAAACAACTCCACCACTTGTCCCCTGGCCCTCTGATCTGTCTTTGAACATCTCAGTCGTATTTTCAAGCCGTTTACCACCCATTCCAGATCATCTAACTTCAACGCCCTAGTACCTGGATCCCTGCCAGATGTGGCTACCACCTCACTGACTCTAAACCCTCCAAAATAAGTTATAACATATGCTGTTCTAAATAGCTGTGCTTCATAGTCATCCCAGCACACCAGTGGCAGGGAGTTTACAAACTGGATCAGCATGGGGGTAGTTATGGGGGCCCGAACCTTAGGAGGAGCGTCTGGTGTTCTGGCCCAACTCTCAAGCATATGCTTCATATAAAAACCTTTATCTGGCGGGGGATACCCTTTCAATCTACTTACAAAGTTAAGGACTGCTATTTTGCCACCTATTCTGCCCGGCTTTAATCCCCTACCCCTAAGGGTCATAGCAAATTGGATCACCTCAGACTCATAAATTGGGAACCCCATGTCCTATCCTTTTCCTGCCCTAAATTGCTGAAATTCTTTGAATGCCCTACCGTATGCTGTTTGGGTTCTGGATGCTAAGGATCCCTGGACAATGGATTGTAGAACTAACTCCCAAGACTCCAAACGCCCAGTGGCAATGGATCAGTCAACTCTCTGGCCTCTGGTGCCATTTCCCGGAATCGGTCCATCTGAAACCAAGAAAGGGAATCGGCCATCCCGTTGTCAATACCCAGGACATGGCGGGCGGTGAATAAAATGTTGTTCCTCAAACATGCCCCCACTAGGTTACGCACCAAATTCATAACCCGGGGGGAGCAAGAAGACAATGTGTTTACCACATGGACCAGCGCCATGTTGTTGCACCAAAAAAGCATGGTGTGATTGGCAAATAGGCCTGCCCACAACAAGACCGCCACGACTATCGGGAACAATTCGAGAAATGTGAGATCCCTGGTTACCCCTGACTGATGCCATGCCTCCGGCCATGGTGCAGCACACCAGTGAAAACAAAAATAAATGCTGAAACCTGATCCCCCTGCCGCGTCTGAGTGGACCTGTAAATCTGCCTTAAGTAACCACTGTTCTGTCCAGAAGCTCACCACATTGAATCCTTCGAAGAAGGTCAGCCATGTCCCTAAATCTTGCCTCATACCTGCCGTTACTCGGATTCTATAGTGGAGGGCCCCCTTTTAGTTTACCATACAATCTGGATAGGAACTCTCTGCCAGGTGCTATGACTTGACATGCAAAATTGAGGCTCCCAATCAAGGACTGCAAGGTGCGGATGGTAATTTTACGAGCAGCCATGTACTCTCTGATCTTCTCTTTCATGCTCGCTGACTTCTCCAATGGCAGTCTAGACAACCCCCTCTCGGTGTCCAATTCAATACTAAGATAGGTAAGCCTAGTTGCCGGCCCCTCGGTTTTTTCTGGGGCCAACGGGACAACTAGCTCACAGGCCACTGCTTGGAACAGGCAAAGTGCCTCGGTGCAATTGCCTTGATTCGGGTGACAAATGAGCAAGAAGTCATCCAGATATTTTGTCGAATCTCCTGCCTGCAATCTCTGCTAAAACACCCATTCAATGAGTGAACTGAATCTCCTGAAGGCAGAGCAGGATATCAAACATCCCATTGGCATGGCCTGGTCGTAATAGTACCGCCCTTCGAAGAAAAAACCCAGAAGATGGAAACTCTTAGGGTGCACCAGTAGCAAGCGGAATGCTGATTTTACGTCACACTTTGCCAACAGGGCACCCCGTCCCATGGCCCTAGTCTTCTCGACCGCAACATCGAATGATGCATACTTTATTGTGGTAAATTCTTTTGGTATTGCATCATTTACTGAATGACCTTTGGGATATGAAAGGTGGTGTATCATCCGATATTCTCCCTTTCTTTTCTTAGGGAGAATACCTAATGTGGAGAGAACCGGATTGGCCATCAGGGGGTGCAAAAATGGGCCCGTGACTCTACCTTCCTCTACCTCTTTATAAATTTTAGCTCTCACCAGATCTTCTTGTCCTGCCAAAGATTTCAAATTCCTAACTACCTTCTGTTGGCTAACTGGACCGGCTGGGATGCAAAAACCATCCTTAAAGCCGCGAACCACATACTCCACCTCGGCCCTGTCTGGGTGGTATAACAGGGCCCCTTCCAATTGAACAATCTTAATTGGGATCGGACCCCTTTGCAGGCCTTGGCACCGGGGATGCGTCACGTCCCCCTCTACTGTTGCCTCCTGTCTGATTAACTCGTCCCTTGTTTCCCTTTGCCTTGGGCCGATAACAAGTGGTAGCTGGGTGCCCCCCCCCGTAGTTTGAATACACGTGTTGAAACTTACATGAGATCCAATTACATCAACCCCCCTTGTTGTACTCCCAACATGTGCCAGAGGAACCCTGACCCCATCTCCGGTTATCGCCGGGAAAAGGATTATTTGCTGGCGCAACACGCCCTCTGACCAACGGGTGTCCACTATCTGATTGTGGGGCATTGGATGCGTCGATCATGCACTCCAGCCATATGTCAGGTGCATGAACGTCTCAATGGAGCCCCGGTGTATTTGCTGCCCTATGACGAAAGGCCTCATCATAGTGGAGCCACGCCCCAGGGGGGCCGGTCCCATGTGCCCATCGTACGATATCTGAGTACTTGTGGCGTTCCAAACCACGCCCTGGATCTGCCTGCATAATCACCCCCATATACACTGCAAAAGCAGATGTCAAATTTTCCCAATTTCGATCCACCTCTGGGTGCCGGAATTTTTCTTTTTCCTTTCCTTCTGTTTCCTCGGAATGATCCACAATAGGGTCACTGAACAGAAGGGCATACAGGTCAGTGTACTCTCCCCGCCAAATTTTTTCTTTCATAGCCTGAGCGAAATGGTTCCCGAATGGGGCACTTGCCGCCGGGATAGTTCCCTCCGGTGGGTGGGGCATAGTCCCTTGGCTGGTTGCCTCCACTGTCCCTGTCCCATTCGCCCCTTGTGTTGCTAAAGTCTGGCTATGTTCTAATCTATCGTGGGCTATTCCCGCACTCCCAGCAAGGGGAGCATGTGCTTGTTCCTGTTGGGGTGGATCCTTGGCCCCTGCGGGTTATACTGTGCCACTTAATGCCCTTGGTTCGCTCCTCGAGGAGGGCCCCCCCCGCTGGCATCTGCCAACGTGTCCACCCCCCCGAAGCTCTTAGTGGTTCCCCCACTGGTATAACCCACACCCATGCCCCGTTCACCATCATTAGTTGAGGTTCCTTCTGGTGCAACCTACTGGGGGAGGCGATAGCCGGCTGGTCTACCCGGGGATGTTGAAATGGCTGTGACTGGGTGATGACGCCCCTCGCCTCGTTCCCTGTGATTTGGTGGCACTCTTCATCTAGTCCCTCGTGCTCCATTGCTATTTCTCCTTCTCCTAAGTACTCACCATGACCATATCCATTCCCGTGTCTCTGTCATCGTGTTCTGCCTAGTTCCTGTTCTGGTGCACCTCCCTGACCCTCGCTTCACAGCTCGCGTTCAAGTGCCTTGATCCTCAGCCACATCTCCCGATCTCCTGGGTCGCCCTGCCGGGTTGTCCCCTCAAGCCGTCTCCTGGTTGCAGGTGGCTCCTCATTCCTGCGGGAAGATGAGGCCCCACTCCTCACCCACCCGCCTTGGTGGGTACCCTGTTCACCCCATGTCTGAAGCACTGGCAGGTGCTCAGACTGTGATGCCTGGCACTGATATTGTGCCATCCCAAGCACCCCGTGCTCATCTACATACCTTTCCTGAGGACCAGGACCAGGGCCCCCTTGATATGTGTGGGTTTGGGTCTGCTTCCCTAATTGGGCCTGGTCCTCATACAGGGCTTTCATTATTGGGCCCCTAGTGCTTGTGGCCCTCATGCGCACCCTCGTCTCCACTGGCTCCACTTGAGCCACAGACCCCGTCAGGGGCATGACCCTTCCGTCTCCCTGTTGCACCTGGTCCCTTGGGCCTTGTACCGAAATCGGCCTGGAGCTCATTCTGCCCCCTGCCTCCCTCCCATCCCTGTATCTTCCAGGGGGGGTATTACCCTCTCCCCATGGCGCACAGGAGCTGCTGTGGACAGTGGGAGGGGGATGTCCTGCGCTGTGCAGCCCCCCCATCCCATCCAGTGCCTGGATCCTCCTTTCCCCGGTACATTCACTGTCAGCCACCGGGGGGGGTGTCCTCCTTGGTAAGCAAGGTCTCCTGGAGGGGGCTGCTGGCCCTGAGTGCACAACAAAGCTTTGCACTCAGCTAAATGGGCCAACAATTCAGCCTTCATTGGGACCTCAGTCTCTTCCCCCACTGCCTCACCGTAGTGTTGCTCTTCGGTGGTGGTGGCCGATCCCGCTGCGTGGCACCTTTCTTTTTACTTGCCGCCGCTCCTCTCTTTTTCCCTCACCCCATCCTTCTAATGGCATCCTCTGAACCAAAATCCCTGGGTGGCGTCGGGCAGCAGGACGTTGCTGCTGCTTCCCCTCTATTCCTTGGAATGCCACCTCACGCAGCTCTGTGCAACCCCGACCCATCCTAAAAGGGGGTGCAGCTGCTCAATCAGTCCATGCTGTGCCTTCATGCCAGTGCTCCCGGGACCGGTTGCCCAGCAACCAACAGTCTCCGGCGGGGAGCATTCTAGAAATGTCTCCCCGCTAAGGCCTTATTCCCCTGTCTCCTTGCTCCGCTGGGGCGGGGGGGGGGGGGGGGGGCGGGGCTCAACAAATGCCCGTCGCCCCCATGCTGCAGGAGAAGGAGGCTTGTGAAAAATCATGTTGAACAGCTGGAAGTGCATCAGAAAACCCTGCTCAGCTAAAATAATCAAATGGCTGACTGTAAGGGATCTGAGGCTTGGACATGGGTGGATTCACTGGATTCAGGGATCCAGATTATGAGTGGGAAGTCAGGGCACAGGTCTAGAATTCAGATCAAGTCAGATCCTGCTGAAGCAAAGAGGTCAGAGCAGAGATCAGGCAGTAGAGCAAGTCAGAACACAGGATGGGAACAAATCAGACAGGAAGTGAGGTCACACAGGGACAGGTCAGATGATCCATCCAACTCCATGGTGCCACCATCAAGCCGTATATGGTGTCTGGCACCCCAGCAGGAAACTATCAGGGGAGGAGGAGGCTAGAGGCATGGCAGGGGCTGGGACAGATAGGAGGAAGGGTGTGGTTAGGCCAGAAGAAGGAGGTTTCTTGTGGGGAGTGGCTAAACCTCAGGCAGTGTCATTGCAGGCCTAGTCACTGTCGCAGGAACTGCGGGGGTTGGTTCAAGTCCCAGGTCCTGACACTGGACAAATGTGGCAAAAATTTTCTTTTGTGATATTGCTGATGATACAGACTCATTAGTATTTTCAGGATTTCCTATATTATCCTTGTAAACAAGGGCACATCATTCATTCATTCATTCATTCATTCATAGGTATTGATTAGTTTAGTTTCCATTAATGTCTTCAATTCTTTTTTTGACTTTTGCAAAATGCCCAGGCAATGAGTTCCACAGATTATGTAAAGCATGATATACCCACATTTTGGGGTGCTGTTATAGGTATCTGAATTGGTACCTGAATACCGTTCAAGTACTTTAAAAACCCCAAATTTTGGTTACCCTTTTTTTGAGTGCTCTAAATTACCTGAAAATCCAAAATAATACCAAAATATTCCCTAAAGTGAGAACAAAATTGGGATGAATCTGATATTTGAGTGTATCAGTTGTCAATATTTTGGTATTTTGGTCAAAAACCAGTTCAGGTATCGAAAAGTACCCAAAATATTTGGTTCAATTCGGGTTCCAGAAATTCAATGAATATGCCTGTTTTATTTTTATGGGTACTCATTTCAGCTCTGTTTTAGACCAAAACTCAACATCTTTAATTACAGGCTGACTTCTCCCTCCAACAAGCAGCTTTTCATTTGTGATTCGTCCAAAAGAAAATTTTTCTGATGAAGAATTTAATGAAAAACAAATGTTCATTTTTGGTGAAACATTTTTGTTTTGTTTTTGAGAACAGGCTTTATTAGACATGTTCCCTCCAGTGGTAATATTTATCCTCTTACTTTAGATTTAGACTACCCTTTCTATGGACATGTCATTACTAAATTCCAAGCAAGGCTGAATAGATTGCAGAAGGAATTGCCTCCTTAAAGGTAAGCATGGAAACCTTCCATTAACAGATTCAGTTTACTGCCAGTGATGCTCGTATAGAGTTTCTGCCACTGTTAGTGATGACTGGTGTGTGAATGTCAGTCCAAGATGAGAGACTGTAGCACAGTGAAAAGGAATCATCCGAGCGTGAACATATTACCCTAGAATGCTTTGACAGCCCTAACTTCCTGAGCAGGAGATGAGGGGATAAAATATTGGGTATGCCACTGATTACATTACTGGCAAACTGGTTAAAAAGAAAATACTGCAGAACTATAACAAAGATGTGGTATCAAATTCAGACTAATGCAACCTAAGAAACAGATGTCATGGGGCTGCTCAAAACTCTTTTCTATTTCCCATGACAGTCAAAGGGGTCAATCCCAAGTCCCGTGGATCCCACACATGCTTTGTGGAAACTATGTGCATGTGCGCATGGACAATCTGTGGGGCTTGGGATCAGCCGCAAAGACTGTCCCCAGATTTGGTGGTTAAGGCATGGCAGGATCTGTGGCCTGGAGCAGATGAAATAATGGTGTGGACAACATCCTGTCTGAGCATCTTTGACTTTTCTCACCCAATGATGGACAATTCACAAAGTAAACCAGACACGGTGAACTCTCTGGTGTGAAAACAAGCAAAACTTGAAACAAAGTTTTGGGAATGTGTGTGACCTAACCCCCCAACCACTGTTTCTCATTAAATATTTCTCAAGTACAGCCAATATTTTCATATTGGTTATTTAAAAGAAGAAAGTACATTTTGATTTAAAAATAAAAATAAAAAAAGGGGTTCCTCAGAATTGTTGTTTTGTGAAAATTTAAAATTCTCAGGTTTTATCAATGTCTGAAAACTGGAACATTGGGGTGTATGGAAACCTACAATTTTCTGAGAGATAGAGTGTGATGTCATGTGGTTTAACCTGGGTATGTGTGGACACCTGGGTATGTGTGGACACTTGACTTAGGTTGGACATGTGACTGATGACAAGCTATAACTTTAGCATTTGATGGTATGTGATGGCAAGGGTCAAGTTGTCAGAGCTTAGGGGCTGAGTCCAGCTTCTGGTTTCAGTCAGTGATTAGTGAGGCAATAATCAGGCAGTTCCTGAACAGGCTCAGATGGGCTCTAAAGGAGTTTTCAGACGTGACGGCACATAGCACTGTCATGCTTTGTTCCTGCCCTCATGGCCTGGCTGTCGAACATATTTGATGATGGACCAGGCTGGGGAGGTGGTGGGGAGAGGGTGGGGCCACCCCCTGTGCTGCTAAGTGGCACCTGCCCAGCTCCTTGATGGGACCAGATGGCTTCCCCGGGCTTTCCCAGGCCAGGGCATCACTTACCTTGCTCTGTGACTTGGCAAGGAGCCCAAGTAACAGTGCGGGCTAAAAACTGTCACGGTCCTGGGGCAGCCCTGATCTCACTTGGGGAAACCTCTAGTGGGTGGGATCAGATGTTATGGCACCATGGGTGGCCATGCGGGTTAAAGCGTGGCCACCCATGGTATCGTCACGTCTAAAAATACCATAAGTCAGTTAACCTCAGGACTGCAAACTTAAAATCTGCTGAATACATTGACCTGCATCAGTGGGTGTTTCCTGACTCTGGTTTCTCATCTCCAGCCCTTGCCCTCTATCTCCCTCCAGCCCAGAGCACAATCCTTTATTACAGCCGTCCTCAGACTGATTTACAGCGTAGACTCTCTGCTCTGCTGAGATGGAGACAAATTCATTCAGGTGATATCTTTTATTGGACCAACTGTAGTTGGTGACAGTATGCAAGCTTTCAAGCCCACACAGGGCCCTTCATCAGGTGTGTAAAAAGTCAGAAATAGAGCTGCATCGGGGAGTAGTTCTGCCACCTGTGGGTAATACCCACATTATTGGGCACCCCCGGTGAGCACCCAATGGGGTACTTGACCCACCAGTGGGTACCCAATACCCAGAATTGCTGGTATTTCTTGGGCATCCCAGGACATTCTGGGATGCCCCAGGGCACCCTAGTACACCACCCATGGCTCCTTGGACTGACCAACTGCAGCATAGGTAGCTTTTGAAGGACAATGCTGTGGCAGTGGCAAAGAAAGCTTTCTTTGCTGCTGCCAGACCCTATGCAAAGTGCCATCCAGCAGAGCTCTTCCGGGTGGTGAACAGCCTATTAAATCCTAGATGTCTCCACCAGGAGATAGCCATTAGTTACCCGCTGTGACGGGTTTTCCATCTACTTTGAAAATAAAGTAGCTCTTATTTAGTACAACCTGGGAACTGTTAGTTTGGGGGTAGAGTCAGAGGGACTGATTCCATGGCCTGCGGAAACCACACACAACCCACACGCATGCATATGCACGCAAACCATGTGCAAGTCCATAGCAGAGACATTGTGCTGCATGGAATCCATGTGGATCACGTATGGAGGTGTTAGGGATTGCAGCTGGACTTTGGGGTTGGGGAGGTTTAGTCCTGTCCAGTTTTCTTGGATAGGCTTGAATTAGTCTCACCCACCAGTACAGAGGCAGTGCTTGAGATGGTGCAGGCAACAAGTTGTGAATTAGATCCATGCCTGTCCTGGCTGGTGAAAGCTATCCAGGAGACATTGGAGCTGTTACTGGTGGGCTTGTCAAAGCCTCCTGACTGATGATTAAGAAACCACCTCTTGATGTTGACTCTCCTGCCAGCTATTGCCACATCTCTAATCTTCCCTTTTTAGGGAAGGCTATTGAATGGGTGGTCACCTTGCAGCGTCAAGTGCATTGCAATACTACTGGATTCCTGGATCCATGACAGTCAGGCTTTTGTTCTGGGTATGACACTGAGACTGCATGTGTGGACTTGGTTGATGATCTGTGCTTGGAAATGGGCACTGGTTTTGTTAGAACTTTCAGCAGCCTTTGATACAGTTGATCATGGAGTGTTGTTGACATAGGTGTGGGACTTGGCAGTGGCAGGAGTCTGAAGGGATGCTCTGCAGTGGTTTTGCCAATTCCTGACTGAAAGGGTGGTGAATGATGGGCAGTGGCTCATCATCCAGTTGGGAGCTCCTTTGTGGGATCCTTCAGGGTTTCATCCTATTCCCATTCCTACTCAATGTGTAGTTGAGGTCCTTAGACGAGGTGGTATGGAGATTTGGAGTGATGTGCCATCTGCCGATGACACCCAATGCTATCCCTTTTTTTTCATCTGACCAAGGTCTTGAAGTCTCATTGCTTCCCCAGTGCCTGGCTGCCACTGGAGAATGGATGCGAGTGAGCCAATTGAAGGTGAATCCAGACAAGACCAAAGTGATGATGGTTGTCTGGCCTTGTGACCTGTTATTGATGGGGTTTGGACTCCTTCGGTCACTCAGGTTAGGTTTTCAGCCTTTGGGTATTCTTGGATTCATTGCTACCCCTCGATTGCCAGGTGGCAGTGGTGGCCAGGAACGTTTTTCACCAACTTCATCTGGTGAGAAGGGTGTGACCCTTTTTATCAGATTTGGATTTAATGGCCACCAATGTGCATGATTTTATAACCTTGAGGCTAGACTATTGCAATCCATCACAGCTTCTGGGGTCGGTCAGCAGTGCCCTCTTGCAGGTACCAGCTGCTCATGAAGTTTTCACAACAAGGGGATGCAGAGAGGCGTTCTTGGTTGCTGAACCACAATTATGGAACTCCCACTCTTTGGAGAATCATCTAAGCCCAGTCACACTCATTTTCCATAAGTGATGCAAGACCTTTTTGTTTACCCAGGTGTAGCAAGGCCCCCACTTAACCATGTGGTGAGTGTTTTCAGGATCAGGCCCAAATTAGAATGTCATTCAAGTGGTTCACATCAGCAGTTTATTCAGTAAACAGTCCATAGGCCAGGCACCAAGTCTCTGCCTAGTTACAGTTGACACATTAGAGCCTAGCGCAACCACAGTCCATGGCTAGCTCTTTGCAAACTCACGTGGTCCAGGCTTCTTTCTCTCCCGGCATCCGGGTCATCCAGTCTCTCCAGGAGCTGTGTCTTCTTCAGCGGTCTGGAGCAGACTGCAGAGGTGTTCTCCATCTTGCAGTCCAGCACAGACTGAGGAGCAGACTGCAGAGGTGTTCAACCTCTTGCAGCCCAGAGCAGACTGATTTTCTTCCTGTTCCTCCTCTCTTTATATACTTCAGGTCACACCCCAAACACTTCAGCTTCCTGTCTGGTGGCCATCTTAGGGGATCCACATGGCAGGCGCCATTTTGTGGCACAGCCCTGCCACACCAGGTATTTGGCGGGCAGGGATAGGGCTGGGTTGGATTGGATAGGAGTGTTAGGGAAAAGATTGGGGGAGGTGGTTGGGGGATTTAAAAATAATTGTTACAATTTATTTAATATGATGTAAGCTGTCCTGTGCCTTATTGGGAAGGGCGGGATAAAACTGAAATAATTAAATCTCACCACTGTGATATATTTCACTGTTTCTTCCTAAGCAAGGGAGCATAATAAAGTCCTTTTTGTTGCACTTCTGTCACATACCATACGGGCATTTATTGCAGTATCTTGTCGAAGAGATTTTGTAGGGAAAGGATTACTTTTCATTTGGCTTGAAAGGTGATATAAATGTACATCCTACTCAGCAACAATTTCCATTGTCTCCTGACAGTTTGCAGCTTCTTTTTTATTCACAGCATGCTCCCGATGTCATTACTTCTCGGTTTCTGTCTTCTGCTAACATCAGGGATCCTCCGGAGATGCGTCATCTCCATTAAGGCAAGTCGATATTCATTTACTTTCTGCAAGGTCCATGATTCTGTCCTCATTGAACACCAGAGAGGGTCTCTTTGTTATAGCTGATAAGCAGGACATATAATATCCAAGCCAAACACTGGTGGGCTTCTACCCCTAGAACACCTAAGTCCAAAGGACAATTAATGGTAACTTACCCAACTGGTTATCCGCTGCTTTAAAAACTAGTTGGCTGTTGACAATAGACTCATTTCATTTGAGCTATCTGAATCTAGAAGATGTGAGTTCATACTCGGGATTTCTGGATTGCATAATGAGATATCACTTTATAGTGGCTTAAACTGTCAAAATAAAAAAAGCAACTTGAAAGAGAGGGGATGGAAAATATTTATCGAGGTCCATATTTTAAAATAAAATAAATAAATCCTCCCCAAAACTGCACTTGAGTGAAAAAAATAGGACAATCTATGGAGGGTGGGGGAAGAGTTCTAGCGAGGGCTAGGAGTAGTTCACCCACAAGGTCCCTTCCAATAGGGATGGGTGAACGTGTTTGGAAGTTCGGAGTTTGGCCCGAACTCGAACTGTTCGGATGACCGAACACGAACACGAACACGAACAAACCGAACAATCAGAACACCGAACGACAAAATGGCTGAACAGTTCGGTAAGTTCGGATCGCGTTCGGATGAGTTCAGGTGGCAAAAAAAGGTTCACTGGAAGGTCAAACATGACAGGGAGGTGTAGTCACTGAGGAGCAGACTTCCAGGCACCAGGGGTGGAGAGAGGCTTGCAAGAAACAAAACTAATTATCTGCCCCCCC
>QEPC01008974.1:257461-267652 GCA_003113815.1 Sphenodon punctatus
CATCCCATATATATGGGATGTATATATATCCATATAGATAGATAGATAGAGAGAGAGAGAGTTGTAGGAGTTAGCTTAGTGATAGAGATAGCGTTAGTGATTTAGTTTTAGTGTTTGTAGGAGTAGGCCTGTGTACTTATTAGATAATCCATTTAGCTCATAGCATTTAGAATAGTTAATAGCAGTTATATTTAGTGTAGATAGATATATATAATATTAAATAAAAAAATAAATAAAAAACCCCATATAAAAACTAAAAAACCAAATAAAAAACAAAAGCAAACCATATAAAACCCAATAAAAGACCAAAAAACCATATAAAAAACAAAAAACCACCCATAACAACATTTCCCGAACGGCCGAATGGCCAAACCGAACAGCCAACGGCCTAACCGAATGGCCTGTTCGGATGACCTAACCGAATGGCCTGTTCGGATGACCGAACCAAACAGTCGAACCCGAACTTGGCGAACGAACTGAACGCATCCGAACTGAACGCATCCGAACCGAACGCATCCGAACCGAACGGCCGAACCGAACAAATGAAACTAACACAGCCGAACCGAATGGCCGAACCCGAACAGCGATCTGTTCGCCCATCCCTACCTTCCAACTCTAAGATTCTATGATTCTAGGGTGTCCTCTTTTAAACTCTAGTGGTGGAGAAGAGTATTTGGTGTGGGATGGCTCTGAATTCATCTCTGTGGGATGAACGAGTGGATTCATGAATAGATAGATCAGAGTAAAGGAAGATGAATCACTGGGCATTTTTACACACACCTTAAAGTGCTGGTCTTTCAATCTTCTGGGTTTACAAGTCCACAAGTAAGTTCTGGATGCATTCTTCACACACAAACTGCCCTGAGGCAGTTCCTGGATGCATTCTTCACAGAAACACTGCTCTGAGCCAGCCTAAAGTAGCTGCAGATGTAGCCGTGAGGGGCTGCCATGGAAACCAAGTGACCACAGGTGCTTGAGCAAAACAGTTGACCAGGAGAACTTTTTACACAGAAAGGTTCTGGGAAGCAGTTCTATACAGAAGTTCAAAGAGCTGGATGTTTAAGATCTGGGTGAGTGATTTAGACACACAGCAAGTTCAGGACGTAACAGCAAACATGCAGGAGAAATGTGTGTGTAAAAACACTCACTGTTGCCTCAACTAAAGGTAAAACATATCATGAAATATGCCTACTAGATTGAGTGCCCAATAACTAGTCACTGGTCCTGACAGAAGATGAGGTTGGAGGAAGAAATAATAACAAAAAAAAAGGTAGAAGAAACAGCCTCTGGTAGGAAATATTAAGTAATCGATGAGAGCCAAATTTGAGGTGCTCAGATATAAAGTCTTAGAAAGAAACATGATGAAAATTCTATAGTCTTATCAAGACTAAGGAGATAGATGGTTGTATTGGGGTGGGGGGTGAGGGATCACATTTCCAAACAAAGTCTAGTCATTTCTCATGTTGACTGAGATGTAACCTCTTTCTTACTGGTCTTCCCACGTTGACCCTCTCACTTCTGTTCAACATGTTGCTGTCAAGATCATCCAACTCACCCACCATTGATCATGTGCAACGTATCCTCTATTTACTCCATTGGTTCCTCCTCCCACTTTGCATGCAGCACAAACTTCTTTGCTTTCAGGTTCTTCCTGGCATTGCTCCTCAGTTTCCTGCCCTCATTTCCCATTACGTCCCTTATATGAGTACATTGCTCCTGCTTCCTATACCATCTTTGTTCTTTCTCTCATGCTGTCCCCTATGCCTGGGACACATTCGCTCTGCGCTCTCTCTCCCCCACAACTTTGAATCTCTTTCTCTCTCTGCCTCCCTCCCTTAAATCCCTCCTGAACACTTATATTTTCTGTCTGGCTTTCTCTAGCTCAACACCCATATAGTCTGCTCAGCTCATTCAAAAAGGCTTAGAGAAGCTTACAATAACAAAGAATTCCCCAACAAATTAACTAAATATAAATAAATCACATCATATAAATACAATCCCCAAACACTAACCTTCTACATACCATACCATCCTGCCCACTTCTACACCCCTACTGCTCACATGGAGCAATGTCCTCCCTCACTCCTCCAATTCAGCCCGTATTCCCCCATCTTCAAGAGGGGTCATGACCACCACCACCAAACCCCTCCCTATCAGCTAATTCTAAAAATAGAAATAGGAAAAATTTGACAGAAATATTCATTTTGAAAAATACTCATTTCAGTCCTAACCCTTGAACCACAGTTCAAAAAAGATGAAAAAAAATTGACAAAGACTTTGGATAGCAGCAAAGTTGATGAAGGGTTTAGAATAGAACGCTAAGAGGAAAGGCTGAAGGAACTGGGGATGTTTACCTCAGAGAAGAGAAAGCCAAGAGGCTGTGGCGTGTAGGTGGCTGCTAGTACAGAATTGGCCACCGCACGTCAGGAGAGGCAATGGGTGTAAATTGCAGGAAGTAAAATTCTTAGATTAAGTATTAGGTAAAGTTTTCTGTCCATAATAACAATTAAGCAAAGGAGCATGTTTCTAAAGGAGATTGTAGATTCACTGTCACATCAGAGCTTTATAATACAAGTTAGGTAATCATTTCTTGGAGACTGTTTTGTAATAATTCTGCCTCCGTGAAGGAGTATGATCTCGACGATGACCTCCTTCAGTCCATTTCCGTAGCTATAGTTCTGTGATTTGGTGGTAAGTAATCACATTTAGATGGTCTTCCTTGGTTCTGTCTTATGGCAAGTGAAACAGCAAACACCAAGAGTCAACGTAGGCCTTTTTCACACAGACACGCTAACATTGATAAAATGGGTGTTACATTTTATTATACATGTTGCAGGGCTGCAGGTGTGCTCTATGGGTGCCCTGCAACTTGTATAATAAAACGTAACACCCATTACGTAACACCCGTAGCATTTTAAGCTATGGGCGGATCAGTGTTAGACTGTCTTTGTGAAAGGGGCCATAGATTTCCCCTCATTTGTCTTGTCTATAGGCTGTTCATCTCAACAGACCATTTGGTGGGTTTGTGATGTTGGGGTCAATTTGTTCTACCACAGTGTTACTCCTAGAGTAGACTTTCAGTTCCTAGGGAATCCCTGAGAGGGTCCCCACTTACAAAATACATAATAGGCCTGGGATGGACAAAGTTTCTTCTTCTTCTTCTTCTTCTTTTCTTCTTCTTCTTCTTCTTCTTCTTATTATTATTATTATTATTATTATTATTATTAACAAACATTTATATAGCATCAGCAATGTACCTGGCACTTTACAAAGTAATAAAATAGACACGGTCCCTGCCCCTAGGGCTTACAATCTGAGAGACAGGAGCTGGGGGAGAGACTTAGGAAGGGGAACAGAGGGAGAGACAAGGGGTCTAACATTCATGAAGATGCGAGGTCTCAAGTGCACGTACTTGGCTTGGTTACGATGAGAATGACAGCAGGCAGGTCCATGTTGCAAGGATAAGGGTAAACAGATCGTAGGTATAGGAATAGTGGCTCAGCAGGATAAAGAGTCAGACAGAGCAGAGCGAAAGAGGTGAGTTTTAAGGAGAGATTTGAAGGTATGAAGGGAGGGGGCAAGGCGGATGTGGACAGGGAGGGAGTTCCAGGCATGGGGGTCAGCAAGTGAGAAGGGACGAAGGTGCTTAGGGGAGCAGGGAAGGCGTGGAAGGGTGAGAGAAGGGACAGAGGAAGAGCGAAGTGTATGGAGTATGGAGTATGGAGGGCGATAAGTTCAGAGAGGTAGCGGGGAGCTCTTAATCCCAAGAGCCGCATCCATTTTCCACAATGGAGCCAAAGAACTACATGTTGCTCTAGAGCCCCAGTTTGCTCATTTCTGTTTTGGAGCTGGCTTGGTAAATTGTAGCATATTACATTTGTCTTTGGGTGGGAGGGGATAATCTCCTCTGTGGTAAATGAAGGAATCCCAGTTTATACCAGATGAGGATCTGACTGTCTCTAGATCTAGGACAGGGGTAAGGAACCTTTTCCCTTCCAGAGGCCACTTTGAAAATTGGTACAACAAGCTCTGAGGGTCGCAGAGGAGTTGGGGGTGGAGTGCTTAAAAGGGGTGTTTAGGAAGAGGAGGCTTTAGATCATAGATCTATACCTTGGACCCATTCCGTATCCTCTCCACTTCCATCTCCGCTTCCTTACCCCGAACTCAGTTTCTTAGTGCTTTGGGGTAGGAACTGGATCCAGGGGCCAGATCCAGGAATTGGGAAGAGGCCAGATAAAAACTAGCCCCAGGCCGTATTTCACCCCCGGGCCTGAGGTCCCCCACCCTTGATGTAGTATAGTGAGGCTGAGACAGGCAGGACCCTTTTTCCCCTTTCCAGATCCCCGACTGTCACAAATCTTGAATTTAGATGCACAACACTCAATCACCCTTTCTTCTGCCATTTCTCTAAGGCAGGGGACTGATCATTCTGTATGTTTTTCCAATTTATTGTGGTATGTAAGTAAATGTGGGTACGTGTCTTCTTCAGATTGGATTCAATTGTACAAAAATACAGTACTTAGGAGCCTCATAATGGACAGCTGCCAGGAAACGGACATTGATATCTGTCTGATAAGCTCTTTGCTGAAAATGGAGTTCTATCTTAGGGGCTTTTATATATATATATATACCTTTCTTGTCAATCACTCCCCTCTTTCTCTGGCACAATGCAGACAGGGTTCTCTTTTCTGAGAGACATAAGCATTTTAAGCTACGGGAGAATTACGTTAAGATTAAATGCCATTATTCCTGACTGCTACCGAGAAAATAAATCTATAAAATCCATTACATAAAATGCTACCTTGCTTTTACCTTTTCACTTACCTTGCTAAGGGACTTTAACCTAATTTTTTACACATCTGAAAAGCTCCAATCTTTTTCTTTTTGTGTGTGGTTCTTGCAGCTGTTGGTTTTTGAAATCCCATACTAGATAGATAGATAGATAGATAGATAGATAGATAGATACTTTATTGTTTAACCCGTAGGTTTTCAACAAATTTCAGCAGGTCCAATTCAGTAAATCTACAAGTTAACACACAGCATAAATACAAGAGAATGCAATATAACAAATCAAATTACAAAATAAAACACATGAAAACTTTAAACAAATAGTATAAAAATGGACACTAGAGTGTCCAACCCCTAATGCTTCAAAGATATGAATTTAAATCAGACCAGTCCTTCAAGACTACAAAAGCGCGCAACATCCCTAGATTTTGGAGAGTCCACTGGGCTGAGAAGTTTTGCCAATACCGCATGGTCAGGTAGCCTGTCCCCCTCCCTGAACCGAAGCAAAAAGCGGCTCCTTGGAAGCTCAGTGGCTGAGCAGTATAGGAAAACATGTTCACTGGTCTCCAATTGTCCTGAGTCACACAGTCAACAGACCCTTTCCCCCCTCGGGATACCCCGATAGCACCCCTCAAGAATCGCTGAGGGATAAACGTTCAGTCTAAACTTGGTAAAAGCCACTCGAGCATATGAGTAAGGCCACAAGAACAAGTAACCCTTGGGGTAGGTTACCAGGGCCAGAACTTTATAAAGGGGGGCAACCCCTTGCGACTCCAGCAGTGAATGTTCCACTTGCCGGGACTGATCAAAGATTTGCTGTTTAACTAAAGAGACTGCTCCCCCAAAGCCTTTAGCCCTTAAATACTGCTTAGAAAGGCCTAACTTAGATACTTCCAGGGATGTCTTCTTGTTCCAGGATTCAAAGAGCCTGTTTTGAATAGCAGTAGATATCAAAGGATTGGTAGACATAGAAAAAAACATTAACTTAAGTCAGAGTTTGATTGAGCACTGCAACAGGGTTACATACACCAGAAGACAACAAGTTAAGGCCCGTAATAGTACTAGGGGAGTACCCCGGGGGACTGCCAAAATAGCTCTCAAAAGCCTAGCCCATACCACTTCCAGTTTGGGCAAGTACTCCAAACCCCAAACTGGAAATACATAGGAAATAGAACCCAGGACCTGTGCCTGGAATAATTTCAACACGGGAGTCACCAGTTTCCCTCCCTTGCCATCGAACAGCTTGATCAAAAGAGAAAGAAATCCCATACTACACATATTGTTAAAAAATCGTAGATATTTTATATCTATTGTGAGTGGGAGCTTTCGATTCACCCCCTGCAATTCTACGATTCCATAATCAAACAAACTCTGGTTTACAAAAAGAGCTAAGGCTCTTCAAATTCAATCATGTACTAAAAAGCATAGAAATTGCAAGTTAAGGATCCTGCCTAAACTTCCATGCCATGTTAGCAGTAAAGAAACTGTACAGTCTCACATATTGTGCTCACTTACAACTTAGGCTCCACACTTTGCCTTCAACTTTCAGCCCCAATCCTCTTCATCTGCAGGTTGGGGGCAACACTGAAGCTGGGGATAGGAGGGCGTGAGCTGGCCCTCATCCCCTCCATTTCCTCTTTAAGAAAGAGAGAACTTGGGAGAGAACATAGGAGTCCTAGCTCCCACTGCCTCTCCCCCTCTAATCTACTTGGTCCCAATCCTTTAACAGAGAACTCAGGACTCCTGGCTTCCAGCCTCTCCACCCCACTCTAATCCAGTAGGCTGCACTCCCTTCTCAGGCAACTCAGGAGTCTTGGTTCCCTGTGACCCCCACCCTACAGTCCTTGGGGTGAGGGTAAAGAAAAGTAAAAATATTAAACTGGATAGTCTGGCCATCTAAAAGGGGTTCCTACTAGAAGGGGAATGAATTTTTAAAAGTTGTTGAAATTATTAAATGATGAGGCTAAAAAAGATCATAGGAGATTAAGGAATACTGTAGCTGAAAAAGGGAAGGAGCCCAGTTCTAAAGTATGTAGTAAGAAAGTTTATGGGGTATGTATAGGGTCATTACAGGTAACACAAGTTATGGACACTCAGAACCCAGAATCTCGTACGTTTGATAAAGAACAAGTTAAGAGGCCGATAGATGAAATACAAATCACTCATGGCATGGAAATGCAGTACTCAGGGTTTTGTGTGGTGTCTAATGGGCAGGTTGATGGGCAGAAAGATGAAGGTGAATATGTAGGACCAACTCAGGATGTACACGTGATAGGTATTCAGAACCCATGGACTTATGTGATTGTTAATGGGCAGAGAAGGGCCCCCCTACTATCTCTCAGGTTAAGATGAAGCAGCAGCTTCCTCCCAGATGGGATCTTCAATTAATTAAAAATAAGTTGGTGTTTATAAATTACCCAAAGCCTAGGGGTCATTTAAACTACGCTGATTGGATTAAACATTTTTCCATGCTTTTCAGGGAGGTCCTGCTGAGATTTCTTTAACCTTCTGATATTACACAAAGAAAATACCTTTTTTATAATTATGTTAGGGCCAGAGCTGTAGTCACTTGCAGATCAGGAAAAGTGGTAACATTGATCTATAGGTTTAAACAGCTGTTTGAGTATATGGGTATTAGGACAACAAGGTGTTTTAGAAATGCTATACGCATGACTCTTTTAGAGGGAGGCATGGGAAATGTACGGCAGAGAGTCATGTTTGCTGACCTCCATCAGTTGCCTGAGTCTTATCCTTTGATTAATTTTGAGGTGTATGTTCTTAGGCCTAATATGATGGTAGGTCTGCTTGACCTGATGGAGAATGGGGTTCCAGGTGAAAGTGGGCTAAAGGAGGACAGAGATGGTCAGGTAAAGGTGAGCTTGCCAAACCAGGAGTTACTGCTTGTTTCAGAGCCTTGTTCTTAGTTGACTGGTACTGGGTTCCGAACATCTGGGGCAGAGGTTACTGGCGGGCAGTTTACATTGGTGAAGGATGGGGATAAACATGAGATTGGCCTATTGGAGAGTAGGAACGACCTGGTTAATAGGAGCGTGCCCCATCAGGAATATGTTGCAATACCAGAAGGTTTGTGCCAGTTGGACAGTAAAGAGACCTTGGATGGCAAAGATCCTGATCGGCTGGATGGTTTGGGAGAACAGTCTATGGATGGAAGTGTGGAGGCAGAAGAGGCCTTGATACTCTCCTCGTATGACACCTTGCCTATTGAGAAACAGAACAATATCACAGAGGGGTTTCAGATGCTAGTGGAGACTAGGGATTTTAGTCCATTACCACCTGTGGATTCTGTTATACAAGCTATTTACCATCCAGGACCAAAAACTCCTATTGTAGTTGAAGGATTGCCGTCCTCGTCTCCAGCTCTCTTCTCAGCTCTGATGCTGGGTCAGTGATGATGACTGGCTGAGTTATAGATTTTTGATTGCAAATGAACAGGGCTCAATGGGATTAGAATAGCCCCAAGCCAAGCACATGCCTCTGGGACCTTGTATCCTCGTGATTGTTACATTCCTTGTCTCTCCCTCTGTTCCCCTTCCTTCGTATCTCCCCCTCGCCTCCCGTTTCTCAGATTGTAAGCCCTAGGGCAGGGACTGTGTCTATTCAATTACTTTGTAAAGCACCAGGTACATTGCTGTCACTATATAAATGCGAGGGTGCTGTCCCTTGCAAAGATAATGCCAGAAGGTGATTCCAAAGGACTACAAAACAATGACTGCTTTGGTAAAGGCCATATCCAATAATGTTCTCTTTGCGCACCTTGATGATAACAAGTGAAGCATACCTAGTGGCTGAAACCACTAACACTGCTGACCCACCTGTCATTGTCACTGCCGCCACCACCGGGAACGGACCCGGTGTCCAGGGGCTGTGCCAGGGGTTTTTCCCCCTCCCAGGACTCGTGCTGTTGCTGCCCAGCCCCAGGTACCATCTACCCCCTCCCCCTATCGGAGGAGAGGGGTGGGGCCAGGGTGCACGAGTGGATTTCCGGCCCAGTGGGGCCTAAAGCAGCTAGCTGCCTGGCTGTGTCACAGGCATGCGCCACAGGCAGTGCTCCTAAGGGCCGCACCAAAGGACCCTTAGGCGTGGCCAGGAGGGTTGGGGCATTATCGATAGCAGGCAGGGGCACATTATTTTAGGGCAAGGAGTGGTGGTGGGAGATGACCTGCTTGTCTTTTGTGGGTGAGGGATGAAGGGACTGGGTTAGGGGGGAGGGGCTGTTCCCCTTGGTGTGAGGGAGGGGTGCAGTCCTTTGGGGATGGGGGGTTACTGTCCTGTGGCAGAGGAGGGTAAGGGGTGTGTGGGATGGGGGTGAGGGGCCTGGGTTACGGGGGAAGGGGCAGCTCCCCTCGGTGTGAGGGAGGGGCACAGCCCCTGGGGGAGGAGGAACTGCCCTCTGATGCAAGAGGAGGGTAGGGGATGTAGTAGTGGGTGGGGATCTCCCTTGGGAGGCTGGCAGGATGGCCTCAGGGGGTGGTGTTTGGGTGGGTGGACCCGTGGGGTCCTCAGCTATAGGGGTCATCCTGTGCCAGGGAAATGATGGTCTCTCTGGGAGGCAAATTAGAGCTGAGGGAGAGGGGGTGGGTGGGGTGGGTTAGGATGGGGGATATATTGCATATTTATATTGTGTTTTAATAGTGTTTTAAATTGGATTGTTGTTTTAAATTGTTTTAATATGTTGTTAGCTGCCCCGAGATGCTTTTAGCAGGAGGGGGCAGGATATAAATTTTATTATAAATAAATAAAATAATGAAATCTCAACTGTCTGTGGTTGAAGTTGAGACTACTCAGTCCCCACCGGCCGATAAAACTTCTATGGAGTCCCAAGGTCATAGAAATGGTGGAATAGCAGAAGTTAATCAAGTGGCTCACATGCATACTCCTAATATGTTAGAGCAAAGGGAAAATATTAGAAGGTTGTCTAGGGGTCCAGTGTTTTTTGCCATTCCTGAAATAGAAGAATTACATTCCTGAAATAGAAGAAATAGAAGAAATAGATTAGAGGAGTGCAATTTGTTTTTGTTATTATGATTTTAAAAAATGAAGATTTTAATTTTCATTTTTATTACTGTAATAATGAAAATGAAAAATAAAAATAATGAAAAAGAAAATATATTTTCATTTTCAAAATAATGGGAAAACATTGAAAAACATATTTCTGGCTAAACATTTTTTGTTTATGATTCAATTGTCATGAAACTTGGGAATATTGTATACCCAATGGAGGGCACTATGTGTACCAAATTTTTGGAAAGTTTGAAATTAAACTGATTTTACAAGCAATGGAATGTTGCGATTATATGAAAATCTGAATACACATTCCTGGGTACAACTTCTTTATCTTCCATCGAATTTGCATGAAACCTAAGACTGTCATGGCCCTCCCAA
>QEPC01008974.1:267752-280882 GCA_003113815.1 Sphenodon punctatus
ACATGGATCTTCTGGTCATTAACCATGTCGAAGTCAACCAGGGGAATACAGTCCCTTGGGACCCTGTGACTCTCCACTGCTAGGCCTATGTCTAATCATGACAAGCTGAGTCTGACTGCTTTTTTATTCAAGGCAGATTGTAAACTGAAGACCTTGCCTGAATAAGAAATTTCCAGAATCAAATTCTGCTATTGTATGCCTGAGTGAAAATCTGGGGAACACTAGTGCTTTCAACTTCATATCTACCCTGGGCCAGTTTTTTTCCCCTCTAAGCAGTTTGATTATTGTTATTATTTTTTGCTCAGGGAAAATTAAGTAGATTCAAAATCTGTTACCCAAACAATCCTTCAGTGTCAGCATCACAGATTGGCTTGCGTTTATGAATTGTTGTTGGATGCGCATTCTGAATTAACATTGGTTGTCAGCACTTTGGATCACACACATACACATACATGCTCCGAGGCTGAGATTTATGTTGTGTGCATCATGGAATTTATTTTGTGCCTAACCATTAAAAATTTATGATGCACACATTATGGAACTAGGGTTATGCATGCCATGTGGGATTTAGGCTATTTAACTTTGACTATACCTTCTTGCTCAAAGATTGCTGACATCGGTAAAAAGACTATCATCTGTACAGAAATCAACCACAGTATGTTGCATAAAGATTGTACAAGAGCATAAGAACTGTCAGGCTGAGACAGAACAGCAATCCTTCTTGCACAGAATTCTGTCTCAAACCATGGCCACTCTAGGATGCTTCAGAACAAATGTGCACAATATCTGGACATTTATGGAGTGATCCATTCTGTCCCGTTCACCCACAGAATTTTCGACTATAGGTCTTACTCCCCAAGCAACTTAACTAATAGGAATGGGCGACCAGAACACGGTTTGGATGTTCAGACATTCGGTCGTTCAGTTCAAAACCCGAGTTCGGGTTCGGTTTGGCAGAGTATTCAAAAATAGCGCTATCGATACTGATACTGATACCGAACTCAATTTTNCATGCGTTCATCACCTCAAGACTAGATTACTCCAATTCGCTGTACGTGGGGCTTCCCTTGTTTCTGGTTTGGAGGTGGCAGCTGGTGCAGAATGTGGTGGCCCGTCTCCTTATTGGGACAGGAAGGCGGGAGCACATAACACCTGTGCTCTATACTCTGCACTGGCTGTCTATAGCATACCGAGCCCGATTCAAGGTGCTAGTGTTGATCTATAAAGCCCTACATGGTCTGGGCCCCTCATACCTTGGGAACCGCCTTGCCCTCCACGCCTCAGAGTGATCCCTGCGGTCTACCAGGGTGCCTTTTTGGAGGTCCCCTGTGTAAAGGGGGGGCCACAATGGAGAGGGCGTTCTCGATGGCCGGGCTGAGGCTCTGAAATTCCTTCCGGGAGGAAGCCCATCTGGCCCCCAGTCTGTTGGCATTTCGGTGAGTCTGCAAGACCTGGCTGTTCTCCCAGGCCTTTGGAGGGGAGGGTGGGAGAGTGGGGTAGGGGGGGATTGTATTTTTAAAACATTGTTTTAATGAATTTTATTGTGTGGTTTTATGCTGTAAGCTGCCCCGACATGTCGTTTGTTTATAAACAAATATTTATAAATACAAAAATTAATTAATTTATTTATTTATTTATTTTAAATTTGTCCCGTATGGTGCACACCAGATTTCTCAGCAGTGCTCTGCAAGTGGTCATGAGTGGTTGGTGAGTGGCTCACAGAAGGGCACATTCCCCTGCTCCACCTTCAAACGGGCAGTTGGATGAGTTGCACCTGGGTGGCCATGCATGGTAGCATCTCATTTAAAAACACCCACTGTGATGACATCACCTAATGGGCATTTTAAGAAAATTAGACTAATTATTAAGGGTAGAAGATGCATCTACATATACACAGTTTCCACCAGAATCAGGAGTGGTGGGAACTGGTATGTAGAAAAAAGCCGTTCTATGAAGCTTCACCTGAAAAATGCTTTTTATTGCTTAAAATTTCCCCTTGGTAGTTTTCTTGGACTTTGCTTTATTTTGTTCATGTTTCATGACAATCCTGATGCTGAGGTGTCACAGCCAATGCCATAATCAGCAAAGTTGACCTGACTGACTTTTGAAGCTGTTCATAAATCTGGGGAGCTATCCTCCCCACCCCCACCCCGCCACTGACTCATTTAAAGTCAAAATGATTTCTAATCAGACTTTGCCACAGTTCCCTACTATACAGAGAAAACTGCCAAGCCCAGCTTCTGATAACCTATCACACATCTGCAGATTTTCGCTGGAGCCAAGAGGCAGACATCCCAGAGAGTAGGATCTCCGGAGAATGAGTAATATGTTTTCAGTTAGTAATTAGTCATTCAATCTTAACTCTCCTCCAAAATTTCTAAGCACCGTCTGGAAGCTGTAATAAATTAGGAGTTCATAAGAAAGCCATTTAGACTGATGTTATGACTAGACATTGTGCATCTTATTTTTAATTAAATAATCTTTTGAATTAATATACGTTCAACACCCAGTTATAATTAGGGTTTCTGGTTACCAGTTTAAATAAATGTCTAATGGAAAAAAGAAAGACTTCTTGACTAACAGAAAATGGACATTGATCAATTTTCTATTTGAGACATATTTTTTCATTCAGTTCGTGATATCCACACTCAGTTTTTGCATATTGATTTCCTCCTTCTACCCCCCACCTGCCCTCAGTTTTGCAATTATTTTGCATGGGTTTTCCCCTCCCAACCCAGTTGATCTCCAAAGCCCTGCTTGTAATACAATTGATCTGAAGTTAGGACATCTCTCATACTTTAGATGATTATTAGGTCTTGTAAGGATACTACTACCATTTGCCCATGTCTGGCCTCAGACAACCTCTTACAAGTTCCATCAGTGTGCCAAGTCTGTACAAGGGCACGTAGAGAGGTATTCTTCATGGCTGCTCCCTTGTGGGGACCACAAGATTCCATCTTGTCCCCACACCTGTTCAATGTGTGTCTGAGGGCCCTGGGCAAGGTTGTACAGAGATTTGTAGTCAAGTGCCATCAGTATGCCTATAACATCCAACTCTCTCTCCCCTCTCCAACTGATCCAGGTTCTGCAGTCTCAGTGTTTACCCAGTGTCTGGCTGTCACTGGGGACTAGATGTTGGTGAGCCAATTGAAGTTGAACCCAGACATTTCATTGAAATATGAGACAAAATAAAATTAATCCAAACAAGAAGGAAGTGATGATGGCTGGCCGGTCTTGTAACATGGGAGATGTAGGGACCCCTGTTATTGATGGCATCCAGCTTCCTTTGGTCACTCATGTTTGCAGCCTTGGGGTGCTCTTGGATCCATTGCTGAGCCTGGATTGCCAGGCTACAGCTGTGGCCAAGAGTGCTTTTCGCCAATTACAAGTGATGAGAAAGCTACAAACTATTTGATCAGATTTGGATTTGGTCACTGTTGTCTATGCCTTTGTAACCTCAAGGCTAGAATACTGCAATGTAGGGATGTGCGAACAGAACCGAGTTCGGAAATTTGGTTCAGTTCGAAAATTGACTTCGATTTGAAAGTTCGGTTCGGTCGACCGAACTAGTTGAGTTCAGTTGAATTCCGAACTTCTGAACCGAGTTCGTACATTCAAAACCAGGTTTTTTGGCCTTCTGAACTGGTTTGGATTCAACCGAACAGTTCGGTCAAATTCGAGTTCCGTTTGAAAGTTCGGTTCGGTCGACTGAACTATTCGAGTTCGGTCTGAACTCTGAACTTCCGAACCTCGTTCGCACATCCCTACTGCAATGTGCACTATGTGGGGCTGCCCTTGATGATGGTTAAGAAGCTACACTTGGTGCACAACTCAGCAGCCCTTCTTCTGCCAGGGATGGGTCACTGGGAGCACATTACAGCAGTGCTCCAGAATCTGCTCTGTCTACCTATAGTTTTCTAGGCACAATTCATGGTGCTGATTTTGACCTAAACAGCCCTATATTTTGACCTATAAATACTTTCACTCTTCCATTTTGGAGGCAGTAGCAGAGTCAGAGGTTAGGAATGCCCTGTCTAGTCATGATTTATAGGATGAATTTCAATCGGCAACACCTGCCAAGGTGGCAGATGTCCTGTGGTCTGTTCGGCCACAACTTGCAAGTTAGATCCATGCACATCCTGGTTCGTGAAGGCCTCCAGGGAGACTTTGGGGCTGGTGCTGGTGGGGGTTATTAATGCCTCCCTCTGGGAGGGGAGGGTGCCGGACTGCCTCAAGGAAGCTGTGGCCCAGTCTCTCCTCAAGAAACCATCTCTTGACGCTGATGTCCTGGCCAGTTACCAGCGTGTCTCTAACCCTCCCTTTTTAGGGAAGGTTATTGAATGAGTGGTGGCCCATTAGCTGCAGGTGCATCTGGACAGCACTGGTTTTCTTGATCCCATGTAGTTGGGCTTTTATCCAAGTTACAGCATGAAGATGATGTTGGTTGCCTTGGTTGACAACCTCCTGTAGAGCCAGATAGGGGTCATATGACCTTGCTGGTTATACTGGATCTATCGGTGCCTTTTTATACCATGAACCATGAGATGCTAGTGACTCACCTGCTGGACCTGGCCAGGGTGGACGGAACCGTTTTGCAATGGATCTGTTCTTACCTCACGGGTAATTCATTGCGGGTGGTACTAGGGAACTGTACTTTATCCTCTGGGGACCTCTCATGTGGGGTTCCACAGGGTTCCATTCTGTCCCCTCTCTTGTTCAACATGTATATGAAGCCGCTTAGGGAGGTTGTACGCAGCTGCGGGGTTCATTGTCACCAATATGCTGATGACACCTAGCTGTATTTATCTTTTTCAACCAACACAGGCCCTGCTGTCTCCTTCCTTTCCTGGTGTTTGGCCACTGTGGGGGATTGGATAAGGTTGAGCTGATTGAAGTTCAGTCCCAACAAGACAGAGGTGATGCTGGTGGGGGGTGAGGGGGCGGTGATCTGGGAGAGGGGAATTGGGTTATTGGGGGTGTTTGCCCTCCATTGAGTCCACCTGTGCAGAGCCTGGGGGTGCTCCTGGATTCGCAGCTGTGCCTGGATTCCCAGGTGTCAGCTGTGGCCAAGGGCACCTTCACCAATTACATCTGGTGAGAAGGCGCCGCCCATATATCTCAAACTCAGATCTCGCCACTGTTGCAATGCGCTCTACTTGGGGCTTCCCATGGTGATTGTTCAGCATCTGCAGCTAGTGCAAAATGCAGCTTCCTGTCTGCTCACTGGTACGGGCTGCAGGGAGCACATCCAACCAGTGCTCCAAGCATTGCACTGGCTGCCTATTGTCTTCCGGGCTCAATTCAAGGTGCTGGTTTTGATTCTTAAAGCCCTACATGGCCTAGGGCCTGCTTACCTGAAGGACTGCCTCACCCCCTGGAATCCTGAGCAACCTTTGTGGTTATCTGGGAGCCCTCTCCCAGAGGTACCACGCTATTGGAGGGTCTAAACGGACAGCCGGACAATCTCAGTGGCCACACCGTCACTGTGGAATGCCCTCCCAGTGGAGGTTTGCCTCAGCCCAGATCTCCTTGCTTTTTGATGAAGCTATAAAAACTGGCTCTTCTGTCAGATGTTTGGTAGGGGGAAGGGGAGTGGGAAGGGTTAGGGGCATGGGAGGGATGTTTTTACACAGATCAGGATTGTATTTCTATGCACTGCTGCTACAGGTTTTAATGTATATTTTGTATACTTACATTTGTATTTTCTATTTATAAAGTATTTTGTTTTATTGCTATACCTATGTTAGCTGCCTCGAGTTGCCTGTGAGCGAGCAGGGTGGGGTAAACATTTAAGAAAATAAATATAAAAAATGGCTTGGGCCTCAGGTATCTGAACGACTGCCACTTCCCTCACGTCCTGTCACTGCCTCTGAGGTCAACTGGGAGTGCCCTCTTGAAGGTACCATCTGCCTGCCAGGTTCACACAACTAGGGCACGCAGAGAGGCATTCTCAGTGGCTGCCCCACAATTATGGAACTCCCTTCCCTTGGAGGTTCATCTAACCCTAAGCCTGCTCATCTTCATGTAAGACCTTTCTATTTGGGCAGCTGTTTGGCAGGCAGGGATAGGGTTGGGTGGAAGGAGGATTAAGGAAGTTGTTTAGATGTTTTTTATTGATTGTAAGCTGCCACGAGTCTTAATGTGGAGGGCAGCGTATAAATTTCTTTAAATAAATAAACAATAGGAATTCTCTTATTTTATTTTATTTTTGTTTATTTAGATTTGTATCTTTCCTTACCCCAAAGGCTCTGGCCAATTATAGCATATACAATAATATAAAGTAAGTATAAAATACAATACATAAAATAAAAGACATAAAAATATAAAACTCTAAAAAAATGACCCTCCACATACCCTATCCCCTCTCATCCAAATGCCTGGCCAAATAAAAATGTCTTACAATCCTTCTGGAAAATGTCTTAGCTTTGGTGAATCACCAGAGGCAGGGAGTTCCAAGGCTGTGAAGCAGCATCCAAGAATGTCTTTCTATGAACCCTTGTCATTCAGTCTTGTCACACTGATGGAACTTGCAAGAGGTTGTCCAAGGTCATAGATGGGGGAAATAGTGACTTGGGGGAGCCAAATTTAGCTTGTTGGTATCTGACTGCAGCTATTGCCGGAAGTGACTGTGTAGGGACATATCCATATAGCTCCCTCAGGAGCAAAAGACAATCCAAGCTGCCATCTCCACTGCTGCTGCATCTGGAGCCTCCTGGGGAACATGGGGACAGAAGCAGTGTGCCCTTAACCCATTGGGCTGCCTGGGAGACAGAGCTTTGATGTATTGGAGTTGGGGGAAACCATGCTGCCCTGTCCCTAGGGATTAGAGGAAGCCATGATCAATGTAAAGTGCCTTTCTGACTCTCTGTGATATGAAAATTGTGATATGAAAATTTTGGGCTTGGGAACTTTTCCACCCCTGTCCTAGGTCAACCTTAAGGATTGTGATAGAGCATGGTAGAAGAGGGGTCCTCCAGATACATAGGCCCTAACGTTTAAGGGCATTAGAAGTCTGAATATATTCTAGACAAGTTCCTAATAATTTGTGTGATCTGCATATGATTTTCATAGAGAGTAGGCTAGGATGGATGTTGGGAGGAGTGGGAGAGGTATAGCTAACACAAGACCTTCATGCCATTGTAGGAAAGATCTTTCAATATATTTAGTCAATGAGCCCGATCCCAAACCCTGTGGATCTTGAGCGCGAAACGCATACGCTCAGTTTCTGTGAGGCACAATGCGCTACAATAGAGATCCGTGCAGTTTGCGCATGGCTGAGCACACAATCGGCAGGGCTTGGGATCAGGCTCACTGATAATACAAACCTCAGAAAAGGACCTAAAGGAGAATGGAAAATGCCTTTTGTGGTTAAGAAGACAGTTAACATTCAGAACCATGGAATGCTTTACTATAATTTAGAGGCAGGACTTGGCCTGGCTCCCGCCCATTCGCTCACAAATAAATCCCCAGGGAACCTATCTTTTAACAGTAATGTGTCTGGGAGAGACAGGCACTTTCCACTTTGATAAGAGGAATTAGTTCACTGCCTCTGGAAAGTTGATACTCTGAGGCTTTGGTCTAAGTTTGCTTAATGGGTTTTATACCTCTAGATATCAGGCATTCTGCTCTATGACATCTCTACTTTTGAAATTCACTGAAAACACCTAATAGAAATGGAGGGAAAGTGCAGTAATCGTTAAACTGTAAAGCTGAGAGACAGCACCCTTGAGGTAAAATTTTCCAAATGAACTGAAACTGCAAAATAGTTGCCGGCAAAAGAAATTTGTCACATAACCACTAGGATCATAGATCACTCTTGACTGACAGAAGACAGGATAAGAGTAGGCCATAGCTGTAAAAGGAAAGAGAATGGAGAAAAGCCTCCAATTTCAAGCACAGAATCTACTTGATTTTATTTGCAGCATTGGGAGAAACGACGGATTGTTGCAACTTGTGCATTGAAATAATTTCTTAAGCAATTTATTGTAACTTGTGCATTGAAATAATTTCGTAGGCAATTTACCTAGAAATTTTGTTTGTTTGTGTTGAAGGGCAAGGAAAAATGTTAATATTGGAAGCACAGACAAATATTATAGATTGCAAGCTTTGTTAAGGAGGGCTGGCAGTAAACGATGAGAGGTTCATTGTGTCAGGTGTAGTCGATTAATTCCACCATAAATAAAAAGGAGGCAGGATGTGATCTTTAAACAAAGACTTGGCACGGAAATTGTAGGAATAGCCAAGCTTAGGGAGAAAACTTGGTTGGAGGGTTATTGAGTTTGGAGTAAATACAATGGATATAGATTCTGTTTAGAGAAACATAGGGAATCCATCCATCTGCTCCCAGATGGCTCATTTCTGCTCATATAATATTTTAGGGATTAGGGAAAACATTACTGGATTGCTGTAGCCGGTTCTGGTGTCCACAATTCAAAGTATATATTGAAAAGGGTGCAGAAAAGGGCTTCATGGATGACTTGAGGTCTAGAAAATATGTCTAATAATAAGAGGCTTAGCCCTAGACTGTTGTCGGAAATAAACTGCATTACTTTTGAATTATTATTATTATTATTATTATTAGCATTATTAGCATTAGCATTAGCATTAGCATTAGCATTAGCATTTATATAGTGTCAGCAATGTACCTGGTGTTTAGAAAGAACAAGATAGACATGGTACCTGCTCGACAGGGGGAGGGGAGACAGGGAGGGGGAAAACAGAGGGAGAGACAAGGGGTGCGACATTCATGAGGATGTGAGAGCTCAGGTACACATTCTTGGTTTGGTTACAGTAAAGTGGGAGTTTGCAGATAACAGGTGGGGGATAATCCTGGGTGGGGATGCTTAGCAGGAGTTCAAAAGTGCAGAGCGGAAGAGGTGGCTTTTGAGGAGGGACTTGAAGGCATGGAGGGTGGGGGCAAGGCGGACGAGGGCAGGGAGGGAGTTCCAGGCGTGCGGGGCAGTGAGGGAGAAGGGACGAAGGTGGTTAGTAGAGCAGGGGAGGCATGGGAGGGTGGGGGTGGGGATGGAGGAGGAGCGGAGTGCTCGAGTAGGGGTTCGGAGGGAGATCAAGGTAGAGAGGTAGGGGGGAGCGAGGTTGTGAAGGGCTTTGTTGGTGAAAACGATGAGCTGGGTTCAGGATGGGGTGGGGTATAAATTTAATTAATAAATAAATAAAATTAGTTGTGCAGAATACGCTCAGGAAGAGGGAGCCAGTGGAGGAGAGGAGATGTTTCACGTGGTCACAGCAACAGGCTAGGTGGATGATCCTGGCAGCCGAGTTTTGAACAGAGATAAGGGAATAAAGGTGGGAGCGGGGAAGGCCAGTGAGGAGGAGGTTACAATAGTCAAGGCATGAGATGACTAGGTTGTGAATTGAGCTCTAAATGACCTCAAGTTAGTTTAAAAAAAAAACAAACCACAACCTAAAAACCCACCAAAAAACCAAAAAACCCACAATCCTCTTGGATGCATTCAAAATGAACTTTACTATAGGAAAATAACTTCAAACTTACTTAAATGCCAAAGCATTCAACTCAATAGGCATTTAACTAAACTAATGCACAAAAAATTGACAAATTTCATCGGGGGTCTCAGATAGCCCTGACTTCATTTGGATGCATTTTATTTCAAAATGGAAACTACTAACAATGCATTGACAAAACTAATGTTGAAAGCTTCTTACCATGCCTTCATAATTGCTACATCAAAATAAAAATAAATTTTACCCTGAAAACTTGCTCAGTCAGTTTGTGGGTCTAATTGACCCCAATGCTATTTTGGCTACTTTTTTTACTATGAAAAAACTACAAATGCTATGAAGACCAAACAGGCTGTCCTCAGTATTCTTTGAGAATATTTAAAGTGATGATTTGCCTGCATTATTTTTATTTTTAAAATTTTTGGTGTGTTCAGGATTTAAGAGACCCCAGCTCCCAGTGAAATTTTCCCATCCAAATATACATTTTTATTATTATAAAATAAATTTTGATTATTTTTTCTGTGTAAGAGCTACCGCATGTAGGATGTTGAAATGAACGCAGAAAGCGCGACCATTTCCTCACTGGAGAATACATTGAATTTAAAGAGGAATAAGTGTCCCAAAGCAATTTACTAGGAGTGAGAATACCAGTTTTGCTGAGATCCAGTATTGCCAGTATTTTTTAAATTTATTTATTGCGGCGTTGGCTTTTGCCATAGCCAAAAAACCAACTTGGTTCACATAATACCTATACCGTATAACAAGAAATGAAAATTACAAGTCCATTAAACGTAGAAACATATAAAATATGAAATATAAAATTAAAATATAAATATAAGAGAACCCATTCCCCCTTACAGGTGGAATAATCAGTCGAATATAAAATATACAATTGAAAGAGTCGGAGGATTCAAAATCAATAAAGACATATAATGTTTCATCTCTAGCTACCCAGCCAAATTATTTGACTTGTGGTTAGTAAACAGAGGAAGGTATAAACCTGGGATTTGCATCCAGATCAACTGTCTCTTTTAGTGGCCAATTTTCTCATATTAATGTTTATTTCAGCCGGCGTTTACCCTCACCACACAAGTCCAGCAGACAAAATAAAATTATGACATAACCTATTGCAAAATTGTATACAATTCAACACCATCCTCACCCCCCAGTCCAACCATTTACGCACAGCACAACTGGGAAAAGCCAATCACTAGATCAAAAGTCTTACTCTTTTGCGGGGCATACCGCGGCAGAGCTTGACCCCTGAGAGGCCCTCTCAAACTGGAGGAGCTAAAGCCGCCCAGTGGCTACCCTTGTCCCAAAAGCCGCGACTGCTCTGGAGCTGCTGGAGTCATCACCATTCAATAGTAGCTGTATCTTCAACCCATCCGCCACAAAGCAAGACGTTGACTCTATATAATTTTTCAACAATTTTCCCCTCAAAGCATTATGACTCGGGCAGTGTAGCAGAATGTGCGCCGTTGATTCAGGGACAGCCCAGTCACATCTCTGGAACACCCTAAGATTTTTTGGAATTTTGAGGTATCTCCCCATCACCACCGCCAAGGGAAAGAGATTGCATCTCAAGAGCATTAACGCTCTCCTCTTCTGGGCATTAGGCCAGGAGAGGTATTCTAGGAAAGCCCCATTCAGGCAGAGCAGATGGTAATCTGGGGCTATCCCCTGTGTGGATAAGGCTGCTGATTCTAGTTGGATCTCCTGATCCAAAAGCCTCTGCTTGATTTCAGCGACAGCCTGACTGCGCTCTAAAGACCTCAAGTGATCTTTTGCCAGACCCAATTTAACATATGTCTTTTCGATGAACTGGGACCACAGAATCATGGACCTTTCTTCAGCAATAAGGGCTAGGAGAAATTGGTGTGCAGGAGGAAATACAGCTATTCTAAACCAGAATTTAAATAAAGCTAACGTAGTCTGCACCCTTATAGTTCTCATAGCCGATTCGGCCCTCAAGATCACTTGTGGGGCACACTTAGGTAAACCCAATATAATCCGCAAGAAGGTATTCTGAGGTGGTTCAAGACTGGCCAACAACTCACTACCCCGAACAGGTACAGCATAAAGTAGCTTTGGTATTACTTTAGGCGGAGTGCAGGACCAACCAGTTTCCCTCCCTGGGAAAAATAGAATTTCACCAGTGCCTTAGATGAACTCCGGGCTTGATGCATAGCAGCCTTAAGGTGGGGTATCCAGCTACCTGAAGAGGCAAAAATGATCCCCAAATATTTGAATAGACACGCCTGTTCAATACCCACATCATTAATAAACCATCGGTGCTGAGTCTTGGACCTGCCTGCCACTAAGACCTTTGTCTTCTTATAGTTTATACTCAAATTTTCCTGTCTGAAATACTGGGCAAACCTCTGCATACCCCGTCTCAAGCCCACCTGTGACATGGATAGTAACACACTGTCATCTGCGTATAACAACAAGGCCAACTTCCTTGGATCCAGTTTAGGCGCATGAAGATCAGCCCCCTTCATGAATGGGATTAAATCATTCAGGTAGAAGTTAAAGAGAGCCGGCGCTAGAAGGCAGCCTGGCGGACGCCCCTTTCCACCCCTATGGCCTTAGATAGAGGGCGACCCATGCCAGACCGAACCTGTAAAGTGTTGTTATTGTGGAGCTTTATTATTAGAAAGAGCAAACGCCCATCGATAGAAGTGCCTCAGAGTTTAAACCAGAGGCGCTCTCTATCGATAGAGTCAAAGGCGGCCCGTAAGTCCACAAAACAACAGTATAAGGAAGAAGGCTTTATTTGGGCCCGAGCATACTTTGTAAACAGCAATTTTAGCACAAACGCTTGATCTATCATCGACTGGCCGGCTCTAAAGCCAGCCTGCTCTGGAGCCAGCCTCTCCATTCCCATCGAGCCATGCCATGAGCTTGCCCAAAGGGAACGTGGTATATAGGAATTCCGCCTGGATGGGGACTTGTCCCTGGCCCGCTGTGAGGAGTTTGTCAACTACTTCGCAGACAAGATTGCTTGGATTCAGACTGACTTTGACATTGGATTAGGGGCAGTAGGGGAAGAACGCGAGGTGACGGATGTCCCGTCTGGTCCAGCTTTGTGGGGGGTGTTTCAGGAAGTGACGCCAGTCGATGCAGCGGATGTTTTGGGGTCTGTGAGGGCCACCTGTTGTGAACTTGATTCATGCCTGTCCTGGTTGGTGAAAGCTTCCAGGGAGTCGTTGGGGATGGTGCTGGCGAGGGTAGTGAACGCGTCCTTGCAGCAGGGGAGGTTGTCACCCTGCCTCAAGGAGGCTGTGGTGTGCCCCCTGCTGAAGAAACCATCTTTGGACATGGATGCACTCGCCAGTTACCGACCTGTCTCCGAGCGGGCGGTGGCACTCCAGCTCCACTTGCATCTGGATAGCATCGGTTTCCTAGACCCTTTTCAATCTGGGTTCCGCCCCGGCTATGGCACTGAGACGGCGTTGGTGGCCTTGGTAGATGACCTCCACTGGGAGGTGGATGCAGGATGTTCACCATTCCTCATCCTGCTAGATCTGTCAGCCACCTTTGATACCGTGGACCATGGGTTGCTATTGAGGCGGCTGCGTGACCTGGGGAGTCTGGACGGGACTGTTCTTGAATGGTTCAGTTCATTCTTCTTGGGGAGAAGCCAG
>QEPC01008974.1:283020-297305 GCA_003113815.1 Sphenodon punctatus
TCATTAAAGTCCAGGCTAGCCCCGAGCAAAGTTGGCCCTTTGTGAAATGTTGAAACCATTCTCACAGTTCTTTTAAATGTAAACTGACATTCCCTGTTCTATGGGCGATAGAATAGCCCATGGTTTTTTAAAAAATAAATCAGTGACTGATCAATTTAGTAAATGGATACTTTTTGCAAAATTGTGTCTTCTGACACTTTGTTGCTCATATCATGTATTCTGTAGCAAGAAACTCACTGCTTTGGGCCTTTATTCCTCCCCTCTTCTCCCTGCCCCAGTAGGCTCCAGGGACAGGCCAGGATTTTGCTCTGACCAAGGTTCTAAGCTTTCTCTCGCCCCACTCCCGGTATGATCAGCAGCAGTAGCATTGCTGCTGCTGCTTTTAAACAAATGTTCAGGCTTCTTCTGTTTTGCTGGAGCTTGGAAGCCGCTTAAAAGTGGTTGGGATAGTGGGGGACCAGTGCCGCCCATTGGCTGTTGCAGCTGGATATCCCCTTTGCCGATCCCCCAGTCCAGCTGGTGAGCTGTGGGCTTGGTAAAGGAGATACCCTGATAAAGGGGCCAGTGGATGGTATCCCACTACGTCCTCCACTAGGGTACTCCCCTCCCCTTTGCTACGTCCCCAGCCTGGCGCTCTCCTGCTGCACACAACATGGTAGGGGTAAGAGGACGGGGGTGGGGGACTCTTGGATTTCCCCTCACCCCTTCACACTCTATCAGTTACTGGACTGCTGGGTCAAATGGTAGAGGTGTGTGTCCCACAACTTCAATTTTTCTATTTGAAGCATCAGCCATTGCAAGGGTGGTTTGGGCACTGGAGACTCAGTAAGCAGAGTGCTGTTTCCAAAAGAGTGCTTTTTCTCCTCAGTAGCAGAAACACCTGAGCTCACCCGCTATACCTTTACAGAAGGGCCAGTGGATAGTCTCCCCAAGAATTGTGTCTCAGAACATAGAGCCTTGTGCCTCACAGCCCCAAGTGTTGTATTTTTTAGGGATGTGCAAACGCAGTTTGGAAGTTCGGAATTCAACCGAACTTGAATAGTTTGGTCGACCAAACCAAACTTTTGGACCGAACCAAACCGAATTTCCGAACTCGATTCTGTTCGCACATCCCTAGTATTTTTTGTTGAGGTAGAAGCTACTAAAAGTAGCGTAACTCCTTTAGTTGGGGAAAAGCCAAAGAGCCCTGAAACAGGATCCCACTTCTCATGGTGGGAGGGGGGGAAACTGTACATGGATGCTTATCCGACTGGTGGGAGTGTGTGTGGAACAAAGTCAGGGAAAAGCCAAGGAGTTCTGAAAGGCTCCCCGCAAGCCCATGTGTTCTGTTTTTTGTTGAGGTAGCATAACTCATTTAGTCAGGGAAAATTCTCCCCTGACTTCAGTGTCCCACAAGGGGTGTTCCACAACTCTGATTGTAGCACAAGGGGTGTCCCACAACTCTGATTGTAGCACAAGGGGTGTCCCACAACTCTGATTGTAGCACAAGGGGTGTCCCACAACTCTGATTGTAGCATTTTAGAGGCTTTGCTCCTCCAAACACAAAGGCTTCACAAACAATGTGAATATGAAACTTTCCCCGAGGGATGGGAAAAGACTCAGAAATTCCAACGTTAGCTGGAAGGAACTTTCTGATGTGCAGCTGTTTTTTCCATGTCAACCACAGCATCAGGCTTACTGCAACTGCCTTTGGCAGGAGGGGCGGGATATTAAATGTTTTAATAATAATAATTAATATTAACTAATACCCCTGTTGTTTTTAAAAAGAAGCCATGTCATAATCATTTTTAAATGATCTTTCATTTTATTTTTCATATTAATAATACATTCTTCTTCTGAAGATGTGGAATGGCCTTTCCCTATTGTGTGACATCAGTGCTGGTTTAGATGGTGGAGGCTAATGTCCCGCTACTCCAATTTTCCTACTTCAAACCATTCAGACAACCATAGCACCCCATCAGTAAGCAGAGTCCCGCTACTCTAATTGTGGTTAGTTGCTTTATAGCACCCTCACACACCAGGGGTGTGACACAACTCTCCCCCCCTCTCCGATAAACATTCCTGCAAGGGCGGAAAGCCATCCAGATCCCCCATACCCTGCATCCCCAGCCCCATATCCACCAACCCTCATACCCTACATCCTCACCCTCAGATCCCCCATACCCTGCATCCCCAGTCCCTGATACCCCATACCCTGCACCCCCAGCCCCAGCTCCACCAACTCCATCTTATGACGGGAGGTTCAATCAGACTTATGGGGGGACACCCTTTGTGGGACACTGAAGATATGTTTACCACGTACTATGACATGGTTGCCAGTGTTCTAGCAGCATGTGGGAGGAGGAAATTGACTGGCAGTTCACCCTTCACGCATGTGTAGTTGTTCAAAACACAAAACCCCAAATTTAAAGAAATCCACATGTTTCATAATTAATTATCAAACCCATGAAAGCACTATGTAGTATGACCACTCTACCACTAGATGAAGTTGTGAGACATCCAAACATACAATGATGGAGATACAACTCTCCAATTAAATGAAGAGAGGGGATATTTCTACTAGGGATGTGCACAGTAACTCTCTTTTGTTTTTGTTATTAATTTCATTTTTGTTAATAAAATATCATTCATTTTCATTATATTTTTTTATTCTTTGTTTCATTTTTGTTTTTACTTTCATTTTCAATTTCCATTGGTTTCAATGGAAAACACATTTTTGGCTTAACTGTTTTGGATGTTAATTGGCAGAGTTGTACCCCCAACTGAAGGCATTATGTGTGCCATATTTCAGAAAGATTAGATAAAGGGATCCGGTTTTATAAGCAGTTGAAATTTGTTGTTTTAGAAAATTCAGAGTACACTTTCCTGGATGTAACAACTTTATCTGCCATCTGATTTAGATTAAACTTGTCAGAATTATACCCCTCCACAAGATTACTACCTCTTCCAAATTTCATAAGTATTTCATAAAGGGTCCCAATGTTATAAGCGATGTTACTTGCTGTAACATCTTTGTTTTCCAGTATATTTACAGGACATTTGGCAGAATTATATCTTGGATCTTCAGAATTGTCTCTGCAAATTATAAGAAACATTTGATAAAGGGATTCAAAGTTATAAGCCTGCACATGATCTGGAAAGTACGAGCCTATGCCAGGGATTCTCTGATGTTTGTCAATGTGATACAAGCTGTGCTTGCGATGCCAGTTGGTCAGCCAAAATGTCACCCATATATCATTCTCTGCTTTGACCACTCAAACCCCTCTCCTTCACTTGTTACTGGGAAGTTGGAAACATCTGCTTAGGAATGAGCCAATAAGGGATTCTCTTATGTCCTGTCACAGTCCTGAAGGATGTGATTGTGATGAGAATAGGCCAACCTGGATGTGTGAACCATGGGTATTTTCAGACGTTACGAGATCACAGTGAACCACGGTGAATACGCACCTGTGGTCAACGTGTCTTGCACGTCTGTTTGGCGGCTGCCAGATGTTTGCCACGGTCAATCTGCACATGGGGTCAATTTGAACCACGCTTCCCAGGCTAGCCGGGGGAATGTCCTGGGAAGCGTGGTCAAAAAGATCCCCAGCGGGGACAAAAAAAAAGTAACGTCTGGCCTCGTGCCACGACCCGGGATCACCGGCGGGATCCCGGGCCGTGGCGACTCCGGCCCGACGCGGTGGCTGCATTGGCCCTGCCGCCCGCCCATCTCCCTGGAGGGCGGGAAGCGGGGTGCATGGAGGGGGCAGAGCCGTGCGGCCGCACGTTGCGCCGCGCAGCCCTGCCCCCTCCCAGATTCCCTGCCGGGATCCTCCAGCATGTCTGATATGGCGTGAAGGGGTGACCCCGGTGGGGAATGAATGGGTTGTTTTCGGTAAGGGGCCAAGCGGCCCCGTAACGTCTGAAAACACCCCATGTCTCCTTATTTCTGGGATGCTTCCCCATTCCATCTGCCTTGTTGCCTGAAGTTGAAGTTATGTCCCTTCTATGCCTGCCTCAGACCCACCCGGGATTGGTCCTGGAAAACTGGAAGCATGCAGTAAGAGAGGCAATCACATCTATGTCCCATCCATTGGGTCTTTGAAATGTCAAGCCAATTGGTCAGATGATATATCTCTCATCTCTGCTGTTTGGCACAGGCTACAGTCTCGGTGGACACCCCAGGTGCATGGGGGTGTCCGTCAACTTGCAGAGAACACCCCAGGAGGGAGCAGGAGGATGTTAGGCAGCCCCCCAGGTGCATGGGGATTAGATTTATGTAGCTAGCTGAATGCTTACAGTGAGCTCTAGCACACACACACAAAGCCTGCCAGAAACATATGAGAAACTGCTCTGACCAAAGCCAGAACTAACCACAGACAAAAATCAGGCCCAAAGAACATCAATTTATATCTACCCTCTATGCTCACCTTGAAACCACCATTAATTCATCCTCCTGCAAAGGTGAAAGAATGTAGTAATTGGTCAATGAATGTGTCTGTCAGTCTGCTGGGCTGATCCCCACCCTTCTACAGCCCTCTTCCCCCTGCCATGCCTGTCTCTGAAAGGCACTGCATGTGCTGTTGAATAACAAAAGTCTTCAAGAGGGAAACTTCAATTGGGAAGGGAAACTTATAAAATGTGGACCCTTTATCAAATCTTGCTTCAGTTTGGCAGAGATGACCCTGAAGGTCTGTGATACAATCTTTCTACATTTAATGTAAAATGGATAGACAAAACAAACGTTACCTTAGGGACCGCCTCGCCCTTCGCACCCCAGAGCGGCTCCTGCGGTCTGCTGGGGGTGCCCTCCTGGAGGTCCCCCGTGTTAAATGGGGGGCCACGATGGAGAGGGCATTCTCGGTGGTGGAACCGCGGCTGTGGAACTCCCTTCCGGAGGAAGCTCGCCTGGCCCCAAGCCTTATAACATTTCGGCGGAACTGTAAGACCTGGCTGTTTGCCCAGGCCTTTGGGAGGGAGGGTGGGGAGGGAGGTGTTTAGTCCCCTACCCATCTGTGTTTGGTTTTGCTAGCCCTATTTATAGTTATATTTATATTTATATTTAATATTTAATATTTAATAATTTAAGTATTTTTTTGACTGTTTTGGTTTGATTTTATTGTATTTTATGGTTTTAATGATGAAAGCCGCCCCAAGCTGCGTTTCAGGAGGGGCGGGGTAGAAATTTGTAAAATAAAATAAATTAAAATAAATAGTAATGCATTTACAAGTAAATTGCTCATAACATAATAACCTTTTATCCAATCATTCTGAATTTTTTTAGACATAGTATTTTTAGAGAGGTGTATAACCATGCCAAGTTACATTCAAGCCATATGGGAGACAAAGACAATACAGTCATGAATGTGTATGCAGATTTTTGTACAATAAATAATTTCAACTGCTTATATAATCATATCTCTTTATCCAATCTCTCTGAAATTTGGCACATCGAATGCCCTCCATTGGGAGTATTATACTGCCAAGTTTCAACAAAATTAGTTGTAAAAAAAAGTTACAGCTGAAAATGTGTTTTTCAGGTTTTTCCCATTAATTCATAATAAAACGATTTTTTTATTTATGTGCTTTCATTTTTGTTATTCAATAAAAAAATTAAAAATCCATATTTTGTTTTCATTGTTACAATAAAGAAAATGAAACGCACATCCCTAAATAAAAGGAAAAGCAAAAAAAAATCCACAAGTCTAAAACCACCATAGACCCACACCAAACTTTGCACAAAAATCAACATCCATGATCCCTATACATGCACAAAAACCAAAGGAGACCATCAACATCCGTTAATGAAAACCAGAGGCGAAACTCCAATGTAAGCTGCAAAAACCAGTTGTAGCTTGACATACAACTGTGAACGTATAATTAACTCAACTAGTAACCCTCACAACAACCCTGTGAGGTAGGTTAGACTTAGAGATCTGTGATGGGTCTAAGATCACTCAGAGAATACATAGCTAAGGTGACTCTTGAACTGGGGGCTTACCCACACCTCCCTGTCCCAATACTGCTCACTACGCCACACTGACTCCTCACCACAGTAGTCCCCAGAAACTCAAGCTCATTCCTCAACTACTCGGAAATAATTTCAAACTTGACACCCTCCTCCTTTCATCCCTACTCTGAAGACCCTGTGCCTCCACATCCTATTCATCCTATGGAGCTTGTCTTGATTTTCAAAGTGAGCCATGACAGGTCCCTAATCTAGAAGGAAGAGGCATTTTCTTCTCTCTATCCTTATATCTTGTGAACAATTTCTCCTCTGTGTCCAACAAGTTCTGCCCTGTGCCTAACTCATGCAAAACGTTTTGCACATGAAGCCCTTTTTATGGATTGTGTTTTTCAGATCACAAGCTGTTTGCATGCCTTGCTCAACTAAAAGCTGAAATAAAATAAGTAAAATTCCACGATATGTTCCACAGCATCATAATTTTTTTTTTAATAAATGCAAAAAAAGTTACATATCTTTAGTAGGATGTGTTAACAGATTTTAGCAGAGTTCCTTCATGAGATTATTTTTGGATGAAGAGCCATTTCACAGATTTAATATAAGTTTTACGTTTGTAGTATATTAACTAAGTGAGATTGCTACTGGGAAATTAAACATATTGCCTAAAATGCTTTGCAGAGTAAGAGAGCAGTAAAAAGAAGCTATTTCGCTGAGCAGATTCATTTTATTTCAGAGTCAGAAACATATTAAAGTATGTAGAGCATATAAAAGTGAAGTGGTGAGATTTAATCTAGGACAGCTTCAATTCAAGATAAAGACCCCAATTCCTAAGGGCACTTCTCAAACAGAGAAAATACATATCAAAATGTGAAGGTAACATGGCTTTTACTATAATGACAGACTGGAAGGCACCTTGCTCGGTGTATTGGATATTTCATTCTTCAGAGATCGTGGAAATCGCTAATCAGTCTTCAACAGACAGCCTTCTAGAAACATAGGATAAGATTCTTGGATGGTGTAACTTGAAAGTCAAAACTGCTGCATCCATTTTTACCAAATGATGGCTGGACTCATGATTCCATTTTGAGATTTAATTAAGGTTCTGTGACCTGGACCCAGACAACAACAATATATAAAGAATAAATAAGAATCATGGGTCCATCCACAGATGGCATGTTCATACACATGATCAGCCAGATTGCTCAACAGCAACCTTGACTCAGTCTTCTAAAAAAAAGAAACCTGTGACCAGATCCTTAATAAAGAATACATGGGAAATGATGGGGAGGGAATGCAGGTTAGGATAACTAAAGAAGACGTCAAACAATAGCTCACTAACTTGAATTAAATTTAATTGGTGAGGTCTGATGAACTGCATTCTAGGATCATGAAGAAATTAGCTGAAGGGATCTCAGCCACTACCAATCACCTTTGAAAACTTATAGCTGATGGAGAACAGGTGACTTCCCGGAGGACTGGAGAAATGTCTATAGTGCCTATTTTTACGAAAGAGAAAAAGGAAGATCCCCTGGAATTATAGGTCAGTCAGCTTGATTTCAGTATCTAGAAAGATTTTTCAAACAAATTATGAAATGATTTCTGAGCAGCTTGAAGAAAAGGGATTGATAATGAATAACCGACATGGGTTTGATAAGATCAAACCATGCTAAACTGATCTAGTTTCCTTCTTTGACAGGGTAACTAGCTTGGCTGAATGGGAATGTAGTAGATATATCAGTGCCAGGTACACAGCTGGCACTTTATAAATAAATAAATAAATAAATAAATAACAAGAATAATAATATCTCAACTTCAATAAGAAATTTTGTATTGTCCCGTAAAATATATTCTTATGTTTTTGGTTTGTTTGCATTTTTTCTCCCCATGTGTTTCTCCACGAGAATGCAACCAAAATGCTGCTGGTTCTCGACTGCCAGAACAAGCCGAGAATGGTGACTCATTGAGAAACATGAGAATCACGAGAGCAAGTTTCAGACCTAATCTAGATAAACAAATGACCTGGGCTGGATGGATCCAAATGAGATTTAGCGAACACAAATGTAAAGTATGGCACAAAAGGCAATGCAGGATAGGTAACCGGGTAGGCAGTAGTGCTGCGGAGACGAATCTGAGGGTTTTGGTGGATCATAATTCGAACATGAGTTATCAATGCAACACTGCTGCATAAAAGGTAAATAAAGCCATTTTAGACTGCTTTGCCAGGTGCATTGTATTGAAGAAGCAGGGGTGGGGAGGGCTTTGCTTGGTGCTGCTGAAACTTCACCTGGAATGTTGGGTTCAGTTTGGGGCATAACACTTCAAGAATAATGTTGTCAAACTGGAGACGATTCAAAGAAGGAGCGACTTGATTGCAGTTTTCAAATAATTAAAAGGACATCACAAAAAGGACTTTTAACATTTGTTCTACACTGTCAAAGAAGAACAAGAAGAAAAGGGCTTAAAAGGGTGTGCAGAAAAAAACCCCATTTTAGTTTCTATAGTTTTAGTTATTAAAGTTTTAGTTATTTTAGTCATTCCCATTTGTTTTAGTTATTATTTTAGTTATTCCCTTTGTTTCAATGTTAAATGGATTTCCAGATATAACATTTTAATTTTCATCTCATTCACATGAAATTTGGATAGATAGTATCCCTTACCAAAGGGGTTATCTCTATCCAATTTCAGAAAGATAAAGGGTCCCAATTTTATAAGCAATTTGATTTTGTAATTTTCTGGCACATTTTCAGATATAACATCTTTGCTTTCCAGCCAATTTCGATGACAGTTGTACAGATTATTCCCCTAACCTAAGGGATCATCACTCCCAAAGTTCAGAAAGATTGAATAACTTGTCCCAATTTTATATGCAACATGAGAGCCATACACACAGAGCCCCCAACCCGAGAGTCTTGGGTGGTGTGTGATGATGAGGGTGGGGGTTCGGGGAGGCTCATGGTTACCACTCCAACCTCTTGGGAGCAGTGTGAGAGGGTGAAGGAGGGGGGCCCTGTGTGTGAGGAGGTGGGTGGGGGAGGCTCAGGGTCACCACCCCAGCCTCTTGGGAGAGTGCAAGAGGTTGAAGGAGGGTAGCTCTGTGTGCGTGGAGGAGGGTGGAGGTTGCGGGAGGCTCAGAGTTACCATGCCAGCTTCTTGGGAGGACCACGAGAGGGTGAAGGAGGGGGGTCTCTGTATGTGGGTGTGCGTGCGCATGCGCATTGTGCACGCTGCGCGCCCCACAGAAATCAACGGAGGAACTCCAGTGGGACTTTGAAACAGCTCCTAAAAGAGCTCTGAATAACAAATACCTCCTTGCTCTTCCGGGTGGAATGGAGTTGAACGAGGGAATACAAATCCTCACTGGCCGGCAGACACTAAAGTAGAGGACGAATAATAAATATCTGTGAAAAAAATAAATTTGAATGGGAAGGAAGTAGTACTTCTCTACTATTTTCCTTGGTCGAGTGTTTGGACTCGGAACAATTGTTGCTATGCTGTGGTTTAAGCGCAAACCAAGAGGCGTGCTTCAGGCTCGTCAATGCCACGACTGGCCGATTTGTAGACTGATGGAATTGCCTGATTCATGTCGGGATGGACACAGGTGCAAGACAGTGAAGACAGCAACAGAAGATATCCAGGTGCTGGGCAATCAAACATCATCTGGCCCCATATCAACGGTATCGCACTCCATGAACCCGAGAAGGGGAATGTTGGTTTTGAGAAAGACCAACTGTTTCACAGTCTTCAGGTCCATTTTGGAATGATGAGAGCTGACGATATCACCAGCCACACTGAATACCTGCTCCAACAATACACTTGTGGGAGGACACGAGATGTACTGCAATGCTACCTTTGCAAGAGAGGACCACACCTGCATTTTCTGGACCCAGTAGTTCAAGGGGTTGGTGTCATCAGGGCAGGAGGGGTCAGCAAGATATTGCGACACAAATGTATCTGCCATATCCTGGTGCTCTGCAGCCTGCTCCCCATCGTCTGTCTCCTCCTCCACCATGGCTGCCAGGTCAGAAGACCACACAGTGGATCTGCCTCCACTTGCAACCCCTGTAGAAATGGTACTTGCCTCTGGCAGTGGGGGATCCTGCACTGGACAATACTGTCGCACTTCATCAATGAGCCTGCCCCTGTAGCGATGGAAGGATTCAACGTGTGAGGTCATGGTCTTCTTCACCCATGGGTTGAGTAGTGCGGCTAGGAAATATGGATGCCTCACTTTCAAGGCGTCAAAACGCGTATTCAGCTCCTCAACCAATATCTTCGCCAGCGCCCTCACAGACCCATGCAGGTCAATGTGAGAGAGCACGCCTCGCATACGTAAAAGCAGGATCTTAAAGAGCAGCATCACCTGGCTCAGAGTGGCAAGCTGCATGCTCAGCTTGCCAGTGGCCTAGAGAAATGGCTCTAGAACCTGCATAAGCTGCTCCACCACTGTCCGTTCCTCCCTAGTCAGTGATGTTGCTCCAATGCTCCGCAACAAGCAAAGGACATGCAGTACGTCCTTCTGCTCCAGGAGACGTTGCAGCATCAGGAAAGTGGAGTTCCAGCTTGTGGCCACATCCTGTACCAGCCAGTTCAGCAGGGAGCCCAAGTCCTCCTGCTTCTCTCACAGAGCCCGGCTGGCTGAAACTGACTGATGGAAGTATCCGGCAATCTTCCAGGCAGTTTCAAGGAGTGCCTCCAACCCTGGGTTCCACTCAAGGCACCCTGAACCACAACATTCAGGATGTGCATGCTGCAGAGAACATGAGTATAGCCACCACAATTAATGGCTACAATCACATTGATGGCACTATTGGTTACAAAGTAACCGACCTCGACGGTTGAACCTTGGCAGCAGACACACCCATCCAGCATGCCATTCACCACCTCGAGTATATTATCTGCCTTATACTGCTTGTCAAGCATTTGGGCATGCAACAATGCCTAGGGATATGCAAACGCAGTTCGGACATTCAGAGTTTGGCCCAAATCCAGCCAGTTCAGACACCCGAACAGAATGGTTGAACCGAATTCCAAAACCTCCGAACCGTTCTGGCATGTTCAGATGAGTTTGGGTGTAGAAAACCTGCTGGCAGGCCCAGGGAGAGGGGGGTAGCTGAGGAACAGAATTCCTGGCCCCAGGGGTGGAGAGAGGCTTGGACTAGCAGCCAGCCAGCCCGATCACCATCCCTCTTTTCCTCAGACCACTGACTTCGCAGTCTGAGATTAGCATGGGGCTAGGCTGCACAGAGCGAATGGGGTTTGTGGTAAGGCGGGCGCAGCAAGTAACAAAAGTCATTCCCCTCCCCCCCTCCCAGTTGCTTCTGAGCTAGTCAAAGATCCTGTCAGCAGGCGCTTTCAGAAGTCTATGTCTCCCAGCAGTTGGTGTTCCTAATTCATTGCCATCCTCCTCCTATTTCCCCCATTTCCACACATAGTTTCATTTATTTAGATTAAATTAGATAGATTAGGTGTTATTTTTATTTTTTACCCCTACCTGTGTTCTTTCTCCCTCCCCTCCATCTAATCCTTCCCTCCTCCCTGTATATATTCCATCCCTGATTCCCTTCCCCTGTTTTTAGATTCATTTAGAGTAGCATTAGATTGATTTAGGTTTCATTTCAGTTTTTTGTTTGTTGTGAGCTGTTTGTGTCCCCCCCTCATGCCTGTGTATATATATAAGATAGTTACTCTAGATAGATAGTTGTAGGAGTTAGCTTAGTTATAGAGATCGATAGAGATAGTGTACCTTTGTAGATATTAGATAGAGCCTTTGTAGATATTAGATAATATTCCATTTAGTTTCATAGGTTTTAGAATAGTTAATAGCAGTTAGAGTTAGTGTAGTAGGTATATATAATATTCAAATTTTGATTAATTAATTAATTAATTAAATAAATAAATAAATAAATAAATATATAAAGTCTCCCTCTGCATAATTTGTAAAGGAAAAATGGAGAAGGGAAGCAGGAGAGGCCAGTCTGATGCCCGTAAGCAAGCAATGCGGCACATGGCAGAGGTGGCAGGGGCCGTGTCAGCAGAGTGGCAGGCATCAGAAGCAGCCCGAGCCCATCACCACGCCCCAAACTTCATAGGCCTGATTTTGGCAGTCAGGCTTCAGAGGGATCCAGCAGTGACACTAGAGGTGTGGTTTGGCAGTGACTCCTGCCAGCATCCTCCACACAGGATACTGGAAACAGCCAGCCACTCCAGCTCCAGGACCCATAGTAAGGGTTCTGGGGCCTATGTTCCAGGCAGGGAGGGCTGTCATTTCACTTCATTGTCTGCAAATGCCCCACCAACGCCAGCCAGCCTGCAACGCCTGGCCACGTAGAGGTGCCAGCCACCAAGCCCTGGCTGGGCCTCTGCCACTGCTCCACTGATGTCTGGCAGCCTGCAACACCCAGCCAAGTAGGGGTGCCAGTCACTTCACCCCAGGGCCCCCCAGCAGGGTTCTGGGGCCTACATTACAGGCAGGGAGGGCTGTCCATCCATGTCATCGAGAGCTGGGGTGGGGCAGCTGCCAAGTCCATCAGTAGCTGCAGGATGTGGAGGGCGGCGTGGCTTTCAACTGAAAGCCACACACATGTTGGGGGAAATGATTGCGCTCAATAGGCAGCCCTTTTCGGTGGTCAGGGACATGGGGTTTAGGCACCTGATTTGCTTCCTAGCCCCCCAGTTTAAGCTTCCCTCACACACCACCCTGAGTCAGGCTACCACCAATGCCTGGCAGCCTGCAACACCCGGCCAAGTAGGGGTGCCAGCCACCAAGCCCTGGCCAGACCTCCACCGATTCCTGGCAGCCTGCAATGTCCAGCCGAGTACAGGTGCCAGCCACCATGCCCTGGCAGGGCCTCTGCCACTGCTCTGCCAGTGCCTGGAAGCCTGCAATGCCTGGCTGAGTAGGGTGCCAGTCACCAAGCCCTGGCCGGGCCTCTGTCACTGCTCTGCTGATACCTGGCAGCCTGCAACACTCGGCCATGATGGTGACTAGAACTAGAGAATCCAGCATAGGGAGAGCAGAACTGGAGACCTGCTAGTGTGCTATTTAAGATATTAAATAGCACAAACCCCCAACTAGGCCTACCCTTCAGTTCAGATGGGGCAACATCCACAACAAAGGACACATACCTGTCCAAGTCCAGTTTCCCTGCATGCCATGTTTCTTGGAGCAAAATAATGTAAAAGGATCTAATAAAAAAACAAAATCATTATCCATTAATTTGGTTTTCCAACATGAAATGTTCCAAGAAACTATAGAAATAAAAGACTTCCTTAGGGGGCCTGCCCATCATTCCTCCACTTTTTCTGCAGTTGCAAAACCCAATTGGGTTGAGGAGAGATCAAATTCCTCCATTCCCAATATTGAGGGAGAGAGAGGCGGTACAGGCAAAGGATCCATCTTAACTGGACATAATCCTGAAGGATCAGAGCCAGCATTACCCAACACTGTATATGACCACTTCCCATATGCCAAAGCACCCAGGGAAGTGGCCTCATGCTGAATATTTTGTGACACAACTTCTTTTACCTGCTCTTTACTAAGACCACTTCCTTAGATGTTACCCTTCTAAATAAATTGTCATTGCAGGCTGCCAGGCATCGGTAGAGCCGCAGCAGAGGCCCGCCCCGCCTCAGCATGGTGGTGGCTGGCACCCATACGGGGCCAGGCATTGCAGGATGGCATCCTACTGACTAGTTCTCAACCAACTCTTCTGAAAATTGGTCAAGTAGCCTTGCCCGGTGGTGATTCAGGTGGCCAGCCAGCCATGATGGCGACTAGAAATGGAGAACCCAGCATAGAGTGAGCAGAAATGGAGGCCTGCCAGCCTGCAATGCCAGGCCAAGTAGGGGTGCCAGTCACCAAACCCTGGCTAGGCCTCTGCCGCTGCTCCACCAATGCCAGCCTGCAATGCCCCACCCCTATGGGTGCCAGCCACCAAGACCCAAGCCTTCCTGGCCTCTGCTGCTGCTGGGTCTCTGCATGCAGGCCATGACAACATGCACAACCCCGCTTTGGGCACTGGCTGGCTCTACTTGGCCAGGCATTTCAGGCTGCCAGACTTTGGTGGAGCAGTGACAGAGGCCCGGCTAGGGCTTGGTTGCTGGCACCCCTACTTGGCTGGGCATTGCAGGTTAGCAGGCCTCCAGTTCTGCTTGCTCTATGCTGGGTTATCCAGTTTTGGTCACCAGCATGGCAGGAGTGACAGGGCTACAGTAGTACGTACCAGTGACCAAAGCGGGTTTGTGTTTGTTGCCATGGCCTGCAGACAAAGACGGGCAGTCCAGCAGAACATCTTCTTTCAGCAACCTTTGGGTGGGCAACAGCATTGATCATTTGTATGAC
>QEPC01008974.1:305110-316786 GCA_003113815.1 Sphenodon punctatus
GTAAAGAAACAGAGTGGGTTCTACTTAGAGGGAAATGATGACTGTAAAACAATTTTTTTGTTAATTTGTTTGCTTGTTTTTCTGGACCTTACACGGAAGGCTAAGAAAAGGATCTGGTTTCACTCTCTGAAAGAGGAGACAGTGTGAATGATTCAGGTCAGTGGGAGGCATAAGTAGTTTCAAAATCTCTGTTGCTTTCAAAATGTGGTGCTGCCACTTAAAACCATTGTTGACTGGAATTTGAAGGTTCAAAAGGCAGGGCTTCTGAGTGCCAATTTATTGCATATCCAAGTGACAAAGCTCATGTTAGTAGGAATGTCTGGGGCTGAGGATAAGTGACTTTATGACAGTTTGGTGGACATTAACACTTGCCATCTTAATTAAGAATGTTTTATTGCTCAGTTCCTACAAAGTAGCGATGTGCGAACGCAGTTCGGAAGTTCGGAGTTTAGACCGAACTCGACTAGTTCGGTCGACTGAACTGAACGTCCGAACCGAACTCAAATTCGACCGAACTGTGTGGTCGAATCTGAACCAGTTCAGAAGGCCAAAAACAGCTTAAAACACCAGTTTTGAATGTTCGAACTTGGTTCGGAAGTTCGGAAATTGACCGAACTCAGCTAGTTCGGTCGACTGAACCAAACTTCCGAACCGAACTTGATTTTTGAATTGAACCGAACCGAACTTCTGAACTCGGTTCTGTTTGCACATCCCTACTACAAAGCAAAGTACTGAGGGATGTGTTTAATGTGTGTGTGTTTTGCAAACAATTCCCATGATATCCCATGATTAAACAGTTGTGCTGAAGAAGTCCTCTACTGCAGACAGTTCAGACACCCACAACTCAGTAATGATAAATACATAATATTAGAAAGGAACACGTTAACTAAACAAAAATGAAATCCATTGTAGGATGATACAGAACACCGTAAATCATATCAAACAAACACAGCCATAATAGAAAATCCCTAATGCCATCTTCGCTTATTCATAAAAACTAATAATGTTCCTAAGGGGAGGAAGAGAGAGACTCAAATGTAATTGATCTCATAGTGCAAGTAAATATGAGAAGGCTGTCATAAATATTGCAGTAATCTTAAAATTATTACTGCAGGTATTTAAAAATATAAGAGGAGATGCCTTTCTTCTGCAGATGGGATAAAAACATTGGGTGTTAACAGATGACCCAGAGGGCCATCTGTCCCACCCTGTGGAGGTGAGAGCTTCCCCCATACAGGTACGCTCCAGCCATGAGAACAAACAATCCTGCACACACACCCTGGCTGGGGTTTGAACCAGGGTCACATCTGGAGGACTGCAATCAAGGGACACTCAGCCACGTTCTCGATGTCCACCCAACCACCCGCCATGATGGGCAGCCAACCATGACTGCATATTACAGCCAGCTGGGCTGAACCGGGCCTTACGGGGCAGCGTCAGATGTGTTTTTACCCATTGTAAGCCCATGCAGGACCAGTCCCATTGGGCTAGAGTAACTGCAGAGGTGCAGCCCCAAGGGAGCATGCAGAGGTTCAAAATGCATCTGGCCCTTTAAGTGGCCAGAAATGTGGTAGCCAATTAAGCACAGCTGAGTGGCACTGTAAGCCAGCTGGAGCCTTGGTTATAATAAAGAGCTGGAAAGCTCAAAGGAGCTTTGAGCTGCCTTACAGAAGGGGGTTGCCTTGGAAACCTGGAGATAGGATCAGGGAGCCTGCCCAAAGCCCTGCTGTTGTACATGACTACCCTGGTAAGTGACTGGCAAGGAAGTCAGGCCAGGGGCCTATGTCAGGATGGAAGAAGAACTAGCTGGCACGTGCCAGGCCAGAGGGTTTGTTGCTTCAGGTGCCCTACCTCCCAGAGAGGAGCAATTTGGATGCTGGAAAGTACATGTATTTGTTTATGGTAAGTTGGAGAAGTCAGCTCATGGTTAGTAAAGTGTACTAGGTGGGAGAGAGCTGTGTGGAATGCTTAAGACCAGGGTAGAGCTCCCCCGAGTACTCACCCGAACAGGACACTGCTTTTGTGACAGACATGTAGCCTGAAAGCAGAAGAAATTTCATGCACTTTAGAGCTCAAATGAATATCTACGCTGTTGATTTCGCCTGCTTCTAGCTGGGTCAGAAGAACCACTATTCAGTTCTGGCATTGTTTCCCAAAACAAATATCTGTTCCAGTTGTTTCCGTTTCTTTCTTTCAATGATTTCAGTATTTTACTTCGCTTATTTTTGTTATTTTGGTCATTTTTGGTTATTTTGTTTTAGCAGTATTAACAATGGATATAATAGTGCCAAAATGAAATAACCCAAACGGCCAAAAAAACCATAATAACCAAAATGAAATAGCCTAATAACGAGATATACAAATATCATTTCAGTAGCCAGTAATTATTTGGATAGTCAGAAAATGTGAATAGCTACAAATGTAGAGAATATTCAGAAGTAAAAACCCAAATATTTGTTTCTGCTTCCGATCACATTTTGTCTGTAATTTTTCCTGGGAACTGGGAGAGAAAGCATCCTGGTAGGTAAGAGAAAATGGCACAATACGACTGAGTCACATTAAGGACGAGGTGCCGTGTCTTTGAGGGAGCTGACCTCCTCGGATTGCACTACTGTGTAATGTGGTGTGAGGACCTGTGTCAGAGCATCAGAGCAAGGTCAATGCATGAAAGTCAGAGTTTTATCTCAATTCCAAGCGCTGTTCTGAGGCTGTCATCATGAAACTGTGCCTGGAATCAGAGTACCAAAGCCAAACCACAGTCTGGAAGTCAGGAGCCAGGAAACCAGTGTTTTTTGTTTGTTTGTTTGTTTGTTTCAATTTATATGACACACTTTCCCTGAGGCTCAGGGAGGCTCACAAGTTGTAAAAACGTTAAAATCAATACAAAATAATAATCGTAAAACCCCATCTACATATTGTCTCCTCATTCCCCAAACCCAACCCCCCCCCGAGCTCAACCGCCAAACCAAACCAATCCCCACCTGCCAAATGCCTTTTTAAACAGAAAAGTCTTACACTGCCTCCAGAAGACACCCAGGCCCAGGCTCAAATGAACCTTTGTGGGGGGGGAGTTCCATAACAATGGAGCAGCAACTGAGAGCACCTCCCTGCGAGCTCTTGTTGTATGAACAAAGCTAACAGACAGTACCCACAGAGACGTGTTCCTGACTGATTGCAGTGGCTGAAATGGGACATGGAAGGATAGGTGATCTTTCAGATATGTGGGACCCAGACTGTTTAGGGCTTTAAGTGTGAAAAATAACACCTGGAATTGTTCCCAGAAAGCTACATGAAGCCAGTGCAGACTTTGGAGCACTGGTGTAATGTACTCTCAGTGATCCACCCCCCAAAAGAGGTGAGCAACCGCATTCTGCACTAGCTTCAGCTTCTGAACTATCATCAAGGGCAGCCACTCGTAGAGCGCATTGCAGTAATCTAGCTTTGAGGTGATGAAAGCATGGATGATGGTGGCCAAATCCAAATTAGAAAGAAAAGGTCACAGCCTCCTCACCAGATGGAGGTGGTGAAAAGCACTCCTCATCCCCACCCCAACCTGATAATCTAGGCACAGCAAGGTGTCTAGAGGCACTCCAAGACTGCTAACCTGATTTCCCAGAGGGGGTCAGACTGCATCAATAACAGGAGTCCCAATCTCTTCCAAGTCACAGGGCTGGCCAACCATCACAACTTGGTTTATTTATTAATTGATTTAAATTTTTATGCCACCCTTTTCAGAGGCTTAGGGTAGCTTACAAACCATAAACACATTTAAAACGAATACAAAAAACACAACCCCCCCCCAAACCCACACAATACCACCTCCCCACCCAACCCCTACCCCAAAACCACCTACGAAACCCCACCCAAATTCCCTATCCCTGCCCGACAAATAACTTTTTAACTAATCAAAGTCTTACACCATCACTGCAAGATGCTGAGGCTCAAATGAACCTCTGGGGCAAGGGAGTTCCAAAGCACTGGGGCAGCAACCAAGAATGGCCCCCGCCCCCGTGAGCCCTTGTCATGTGAACAAGGCTAAAAATGGTACCCCCAGAGAGGTGCTCCCGGCCAATCACAGGAGTCTCAATGGGACATGGAAGGACACTACTCTGTAGTGTCAAGAGTAGACGTGAAATGAATAGTGAAGTTCATATGCATGGATGGATAGCCGTCTGAATATCCAAATAATGTCCACATCCAGAATGGATGTTTCCATGTCCCTTATTCACTTTATTGGATTTGTGTGGTTTGTTCCATCATTCCCTTTATTTGGTTTGGTTATTTGGTTATTCAGTTGTTAGGTTGTTTCTTTTGGGGCTATTTGGGGCTATTCCGCATGTGCGATGAACTGAACAAACCAAATCAAAATATTCAACATGAACATCCAAATGGAGCAACACAAATATTTACTCCATGTAAGTGGATTCAAAGCATCTGGATTTGTTGGATATCATATTCTCTTTGAATATTCATTTCACCTCTATTCAGGAGCTGTGTAATAAAGTAAGATTAAGAAAGCGGGACCAGGACAAATTTCATTACAATTCTACACCGGATATTTTGGATGCTTAACCATACCCCTTTTCTCCATCTTACATAAGAACCTAAAAAGTGCCATTTACTGGGTCAGACCAATGGTCCATCTAACCCAGAATTCTGTCTCCAACATTGGCCAGCCTCATTTGCATCATGGGAGTATGCAGTAGGGGTGTGCAATTTGTTTTCATATTATTAATTTCTAAAATGGACAAAACCTCATTCATTTTCGTAATTAAAATTAATAAATGGATTACAAAGGTGACAAAAACAGAAGAAAGTGAACAAAAAGTGACTGCTGGCACCATTTTGGAAAAGGCCTGTGCATGTCCAGAATGGTCCAATGGCCATTTTCTGCATGGCCAGTGATTTTTTAAGTTTTTAAAAAAATATTTCTAATAAAATAAAAAACAACAACAAAAACCCCAGACTAAAACGGTAGGGGCCATTTATGAAACCCCCCCGAAAATGAAGAATTTTTTTGTAAATGAAAATGAAAACCAAAATGGAAACGAATGATGTGCCTGCTGCACCCCCCTAGTGTGCATCAGGTTGCAATGGAGTAATCCATTTCCTTCCATCCTTCCCTGGCTCCCAACAGTCAAGGGTCTTGTTACCCTTAACCAACCCAAATTGTAGCCATTAATGGACCTGGCTTCCAAAAATCCATCTAGTCCCTTTTTGAAGCCTGCCATGCTACTGGTTTTGCCCATTTTTGGACAGACATACCTTTTGTGTGCTGTGTCCTAACACCCGCCATTTCCCCCTGCTTAGTGCACCATCTTCTTTCTCCTTCCAAGAGAGATCATATGCAGCCCTGCCCAAGCAAAGTGTCAGTGTAAGAGCCCTGGAAAATAAGTGGAAACATTTTCTGTTCCTGCTGTTCAGTCTTTCTGGTAACATTGATTATGCCATTAATATGTTACTGAGAAAAATGCATGATCCCTGTGACTTATTGTTCCATTTTTGTTCTCACATATTAACAAAAGATCACATCTCCAGAAAGATAGTGCCTGAAATGTATTGTTCTTCTACTTTATTAAATAGCAATAAATAAAAATTATACATTCTGGTCATGAAAAACAAAGTAAGCCAAGGTCTTTCTTCATTGGGGTTAGAATTTCTCTTTGTTTCAGATTGTCATTAGTTTAATTGACTTTCATTTAAGCTTGTGTTTCTATCCTTTTAATTTCCTTTATATCTGGGGCCCAATTATTTTTCACGTCAATGGTTTCAGCTTTCAAAATTGACTTAATAAAGGTTAAATTATACACATTGTATAAAATCCAAGAGAAGCTTAAATTAGATCCACAACATTTACCTGTTGTGAAATTTTGTTGCATTTATTTTGAACATGTCGGAAGAGAAGTGGGTTATAAAGACGCACATATCAATTTGGACTGCGTCAATAGAACAAATTGAAATGAGGGCATATATATGTATAGAGCAGGAGGAGTGGTAGATAGATCAACATATGCAAGGACTGATGAGGTTATCAATCCAGAAGGTGAGTAATGCATATTAAATTGTACTCCTCTTGAGTNGCATGCACCATCTTCTTTCTCCTTCCAAGAGAGATCATATGCAGCCCTGCCCAAGCAAAGTGTCAGTGTAAGAGCCCTGGAAAATAAGTGGAAACATTTTCTGTTCCTGCTGTTCAGTCTTTCTGGTAACATTGATTATGCCATTAATATGTTACTGAGAAAAATGCATGATCCCTGTGACTTATTGTTCCATTTTTATTCTCACATATTAACAAAAGATCACATCTCCAGAAAGATAGTGCCTGAAATGTATTGTTCTTCTACTTTATTAAATAGCAATAAATAAAAATTATACATTCTGGTCATGAAAAACAAAGTAAGCCAAGGTCTTTCTTCATTGGGGTTAGAATTTCTCTTTGTTTCAGATTGTCATTAGTTTAATTGACTTTCATTTAAGCTTGTGTTTCTATCCTTTTAATTTCCTTTATATCTGGGGCCCAATTATTTTTCACGTCAATGGTTTCAGCTTTCAAAATTGACTTAATAAAGGTTAAATTATACACATTGTATAAAATCCAAGAGAAGCTTAAATTAGATCCACAACATTTACCTGTTGTGAAATTTTGTTGCATTTATTTTGAACATGTCGGAAGAGAAGTGGGTTATAAAGACGCACATATCAATTTGGACTGCGTCAATAGAACAAATTGAAATGAGGGCATATATATGTATAGAGCAGGAGGAGTGGTAGATAGATCAACATATGCAAGGACTGATGAGGTTATCAATCCAGAAGGTGAGTAATGCATATTAAATTGTACTCCTCTTGAGTGCAAGTCAAAACTTCTCTCTGCAAAATACAGATGACGGAGCGGGATCAGCAGCCATCAGTCTGGTGAAGGCTGAGAAAAGTATCCCTCCGGTAATCTGGCAGTACAACTGTGCTTGGAGTTGATCAGGATAATGGCTTTGGAAGCTGGTGTTTGACACTGTGTTCCCACAGTAACGCTGATTTTAAAAAGGTGTAAACAATGTGTTATATCAAAACCATGCAGTCCAGCGTGTCGATGAAATGAAACCAAATGCAGATCAATGATGTAGGACATATGCTAGCAGAGGAGGTCATAGCCAGTGTTCTTGCTGTGTGTATCCCTGCAGCATAGCCACTAGCTTACCTGTCCTGTTCCGCAAAAGTGGAACAGCTAGACAACTATGTTCCCTTCTATAGCAAAGTGTGTGTGTGGGGAGGGGGATAGACCGACTTTTACAGAGGAAGTGAATGATGTTAAGGTGGGAGGGGCTTAAGTTACATTTAAGTTACGGGTTCTGTCTTGCAGAGTCAGAGGAAGGCAGGAGCCCTTCTTGGAAACCGTTGTAGTTGTTTTCAATTCTTTTCTTGAGTTTTATTGTTTTCCTTTTCTGCTCATATATAAATTGTGTCACTTAGGGAAGCACATTCAAGGCAGATGTGTACACAAAGGTAGGTTTGTGCCTATGTCATTTTCCATTTGTTCTGCACAAGTATCAGTCTCTTCAGACCAATGAGATCTGGCTACCACACAATTCCCAATGGTGTAAATGGGTATTTTCAGACGTGACGGTGCCTGTATTGGCCCTGTCACGAAATCACCCTTTGATCCCCCGCCAGGATAAACCGGCACATCCAACAGATGTGCCAGCTGATCTTGGTGGGGAATCGGGGAGGGGGAGGGGCCGCGCGACACAACATGTGGCTGCATGGCCCCGCCCCCCACGCTCCCTTGCTGCCCGCCGTCCTGGAAGACGGGCGGGTGCCGCAGCCAATGCGGCTGCAGCGCCCGCCTGCAGTGACCATGGCCCGGAATCCGGCCGCTGATTCCGGGCCGTGGCAGCAGGACAGATGTGATGATCCCCTTGCTCACAGGGGGGAATCGCATTCACCACGCAATTGGGGATGGTCCGGGCAGGACCTCCGATTGCGTGGTGAATGTGTTCCCCCCCGTGATTCACGGGGGTGAACATCTGGGGTGGGAACTTCCGTTCCCCCCATCAGACGTTACGGGATCATGATCACCATGTGGGGATCCACTGTGGTTGAGCGTGATCTCTTAATGTCTGAAAATACCCAATATGGATAGGCAGCCTGATCCTCCAGCTGTTTAGTACTGGCACTCACCCTTAGCTCTAGCGCAGTCCCATTCATTTCACTGGCATTCAAGCCAGTAGTAAAGCATAGTACCAATGCTAAGTAGCCAGAGGACACTATAGTTGTAGATCTGCATATATTAGTAAAAAAGACAGGTGCTTTTAAATCCAGAGCACTGACTTCAGTATTTGTCAGTAGAGCTTAGTAGATAAGGTGCTGGCCTTGAATCTAGAAGAATAGGGTTCAAATCCCATTTAGGCAATGAACTTACTGGGTGGTTTTCGGGAAATCACTTGCTCAGACTCAGTTTCTCATTTGTAAAACAGGAATGTATTAGGACAGAAATGAGCAGCCAAGTAATTCTGCCATCTCAGGAAATGTGATTGATTTCCCAACCATCTTCTGATACCGATGCAATTTCTGGATTCTCAGAATACCGTGAGATACCATCCCGATTTACTGACTTTCTACTTACCCTTTAATGTGTACCATTTATTTATTGCTTACTGCATTGCCAAGCGTATTGTTTTGCTTCCAGGTCCATTTTTTCCACATTTCAGTGTGCAAACAGGTCACTCCTTAACCTCCTCACATTACCCCTTAATTTCCACCCCAGTGCCTCCAATTAGAATTGTTGTTCTATGTAGTTCCTTTTGTTTTGATAAATCTATTTATTTATTTAGATTTATTAGCCACCCCCTCATGCCTATGGCATCTTGGGGTGGTGTACAACACACACAAAAATAACAATAAGTTAAAATAACCATAAAACAAAATATTAAAACATCTTAAAAAAAACCCTAAAAACACCCCCCAACTTTTATCCCACCCTGGACTTTCAGAATGTTGGGGGGGGTGTCCAAATTCTGCAGGAGCGAACCCATGAACCCGAAATAAGTTTTTAGTCTGAATGTCTGAACGTCCAAACATCCGAACTCCGGTCTGTTCGCACATGCCTAGTATTACATTGGTATTAACTCTCGGGATTACCTCTTTGAAAAGTGGTAAACGGCAAAGCAGTAAATGAAATGTCAGTAAGCAAATTATTGGTAAATTTGGAAACAAAATGTTGATCAAGACATTCCCAAGAACCAAGAGGTTCTTGAGTCAGTCGAGATGATATCAGGAACTAGGACTTTGATGGAAATTTCCATTTTTGCGAAATCTTGTTTCAGCCCTAGAATGTATGTATCTCTCTATGTTCTTTTTATGTCTCTTTCCCCTTCCTCCCTTGTCTAATCTAGATCATAAGCCCCTTGGGACCCTGTCCCTGACCTGTCTTTGAAATCATGACTGTATGGTACCAGGCACTTTGCTGGTGCTATATAAATAACTCAAATTAATTAGTTACGGTTAATCTTTTTCTTTGCCCCCTATGATTGGCTTGCTAAAATGAATTTAAAGACAAACTGCTCTCTCTCTTCACTAGTATTTTAATCTGAATTACCAACTCATAGTAACGACCTTGAGATTTAAGCACAAATTATTTTCTGCCACCTGTGAATGTGATGTCTGCTACCTGGCAGCCACACCAAGGCCTGATTGGGGGCTTGTCAGATATAAAGGGAGGAGTCTGTATGTCTTAAGCTCTCCAGAGAGAGTGTGGTTGCCATGTTGGTCCCGAGTCAGACTGACAGAGGTGGAGACAAAGTAGTTTGAATGTTATCTTTTATTGGACCTACTATTGTTGGTGCAAATGTGCAAGCGTTTGGACCTCACAGGGCCCTTCCTCTGGCAAGTCAGAAATTGGAGTGGATTCAGAGTTTAAAGAGCAGAGTCATGGTCAGGCTCAGAGCAGAGTCAGAACTCAGCTATAAAGTTAAGATTCTATATGTGGGCTGCCAAACTTCACTGTGTGGATTCTGTGTCTGTTTATTTGATTTACAGTAAATAATGGATTACGTTGGCTTCATGGCTAGTGATTTTAGAGACAGATCTCTGGCCCAAGTGGCTTACAATCTAAAATGAACAATGGGGAGGGGCACATAGGGAGGGACAGGGAGAGGTTGTAGGTGCACATGCGTAGCTAAGTTACACGACAGGAAGGTTATCCTGAAGGATGAGACAGTACAAGGAGAAGTATTGGAAGGGTCCTTGAGGGTCTTCTAATCCAACCCCTGCTTGAGTGCAGGATGACGAGAGCTACAAGACCCCCAGTAGATGGCTGCCCGGCCACTTTTTGAAAATCTCCAATAATGGAGAGCATGTGAGTAGCTAGATTAGAATGGGCCCCAGTGCAGAAGATTGAATGGGCACCCTCACCTTTGCCCCATGCCCATTCCCACATGAGATGCACACAAATTCCAGCTGCATTGTGCTCCCACCCCCAAGGCTTTTGGGAGCCGGTGCAGATGTACTTGGTGCAGCTGCACCCCTGATGCCTACAAACTCCCAAGGCAAGTTATTCCATTGCCACACACCTCCTACTGTTAGGAAGTTTTCCCTGATATTTAATTGACATCTACCTTCCTGTAACTTGAGCCCATTACTTAAAGTCACAGTCTGTGTAGAAATTGGAGCAGATTCAGAGTTTCAAGAGCAGAGTCATGGTCATGCTCAGAGCAGAGTCAGAACTTAAGCTATAAAGTTAAAGATGTGTGAACAGAACTGAGATCGGAAATTCGGTTCGGTACAAAAATTGAGTTCAGTTAGGAAGTTTGGTTCAGTCGACCAAACTAGTCAAGTTCAGTCAAATTCTGAACTTCTGAACTGAGTTCGTTTTAAGCTGGTTTTGGCCTTCTGAACTGGTTTGGTCCGAACTCCGAACTTCTGAACCGCATTCGCACATCCCTATTGTGTAGCTAGGAAACTGGTACTTTGCCATGTTTTTGGAGGCAGTCCTTTATATATTTGAAGACTGCGATCATATCTCCCCATAACCTCTTCTTCATTAGTTTCAACATACTCTTTAATCTTTCTTCTTAAGACTTGCTTTCCAGACTCTTTATCATCTTGGTTGGCCTTCTCTGAATCTGCTCCAGTTTGTCAATGTCTTTCTTAAAACGGGATGCCCCAAACTGGATGCAATATTTCAGGTGAGGTCTGACCAGTGCTGAATAGTGTGAAATGATTTCTTTCACTGAATTGGAAACAACACTTCTGTTAATGCAGCCTAAAATTGCATTCGCCTTTTTGGAAGGTTTGCGGAGAGGGAGCAGATCATATGTGCTATGGGAGGGATTTCCAAGCATTAGGGATGGGCGAACACGGTTCGGAAGGTCGGAGTTCGGCCCGAACGTGGCCTGTTTGGACGACCGAACCGAACCGAACTTCCGAACACGACTGGCCGAACTGAACTCAATCCGAACGGCGAAATGACTGAACAGTTCGGTCAGTTCGGATCATGTTCAGGTGAGTTCGGGTGGCAAAAAAAGGTTCACTGTAAGGTCAAACATGACAGGGAGGGGTAGTACTAGTCACTGAGGAGCAGACTTCCAGGCACCAGGGGTGGAGAGGCTTGCAAGAAATGAAACTATCTGCCTCCCCCCTTCCCAACACCTTCTGAGCTAGTCACTGTTCCTGAACAGCAGG
>QEPC01008979.1:109660-129777 GCA_003113815.1 Sphenodon punctatus
GCCAGCTGGGCCTTTACCGGAAGGGAGTTCCACAGGCGTGGTGCGCCCACCGAGAATGCCCTCCCCTGCATGGCCCCCCGAGAAACTCGGGGGACCTTGAGCAGGACACCCCCGGGCAACCGCAGGGGCCGATGCAGGACCCGGGGAGTGAGGCGGTCTCGCAGATAGGCAGGGCCCAGGCTGTTTAGGACTTTATAGGTCAAGACCAACATCTTGAATCGGGCCCGGAAAACCACCGGCAGCCAGCGCAGAGAACAGAGCACTGGTGTAATATGCTTCCGGCAGCCCAGTCCCACTAGGAGACGGCGCGGCTGCAATTTCCGAGTCATCGCCCAGCTGTTTCACAAAATCGCCAGACTACCAGTCAGTGCGGTTGGAACTGGCACCCCGAAAACAGAAGATCTTGCGGTCCCTCACCTTGCCGACTTGCTACGGTCTTTCCATTGCTTCCTAACAACATAACTTATTTTTAACGTTCCTCTGTGTGTCGGACAGAAAGCACCCTTTCTCCAGTTCTGAACAGAACTTAAATTAGTTCGTCCGGCTGCAATGTATTTTATTCTGCATTTGATAAAACTCTTTTTAACATGGCCGTTAGCCTAGTAAAAGTTATGGCTACTTATGTTACACAAAGCATAACATTTGTGTTATGTTATGGTACTTTACTCACGGTAAAGTAGACAAGAAAAATAAAATAAATTATATATAAATATGAATAAATAAAAATAAATGGGCTTGTGCCATTGGCAGCCATGGATGGATGGAGTTACAGAGAGATGGATATTCATGGGCATGGGCAGGTGGATGAAGGGATATTTGTGGGCCTGGACAGACTTATGGATGGATGTAGGTTTGAATGGATGGAGTTACAGAGAGGGATGTTTCTTTGTGGGGATAGATGAATGGGTTCACGGGTGGACAGACCAGAACCTTTTGGGGAAGGGAGGGCAATGACGGTAATTGCCCCGGGCCTCGCACATGGAGGCGGCCACATCACCAGCGACAAACAGTACCACAGAGAGCAGCCTCGGCTGAGTGCGGTGAGGCTGGGGGTGGGGTTTCAAATGAACAGTCTGCCCCTGGCCTCCACTGGGGCAGACGGATGGACGGACGGAGTTTGGATGGTGGATGTTTGGGGGAATGGATGGTTTGATGGGTGGGTGGGGGATGGATGGATTAATCAAAGCAGTTGGCTATGGGGGCCCAGCTAGCTTGGGCAGCGTCTCTCTCTGTCTCTTTTCTTACTCGTCCTTCACCATCCTTTCCTCCAGGTTCACTGCAGCAACATGCACACGCGGGGGGTGAGCATCTTCCGCCAGGTGGATTGTCTTTTCAAGCAGAGCCTGGCCATAGCATGGGAGCCCGAGCCCGTCTTGCACCCGCTGGCCGTGGATGTGCGGAACCCCAGTGCCCGCTCCCTCACAATCCCCCTGGAAGGACGCCTTGCCCGCTTCCTCCAGTGCCGCTTCTACTTTGGCGGCGAGTGGATGCTCTTCAGTGAGATAGCCTTCCTCTCGGGTGAGTCTCTTGAGTGTTTTCCTGGTTGCTCATTAACTAGTTAGCTCATTCATTCATTTACTTGTTTGTTCATTGACTCGCTCGTACATTCATTCACTTGTTTGTTCATTGACTCGCTCGTACATTCCTACATTCACTTGTTTGTTCAGTGACTCGTTTGTTCATTGAACCATTGACTTCTTTTTTTTTTCTGTATCGTTATCGTTTTCTTTTCCCCTCCAGACATTGTTGAGGACCCCTCTCAGGCCATTCCGAGCCGCCGCCCCCCTGTTCTGCCCCCTCGCCCATCCGGACGGGGCGCCCACATCTTCCCAGCATTGAATGCTCCTGACTCCACGCAGGACGGGGTCCTGGGAGTCACCTCGAACCTCACGCTAGGAGGTAAGGAGCCAACTGGTGTGGTTGGAGCATGCTCTCCAGGCTTACGTCCACTGAAAGGGACCTAAACTCATCAATAGGGGTGCGTGGAAGGCACTCCTAATGTTTTCATTTACAAAACCCCCTTTGTTTTCAGGGTTTTTTTTTGTTAGTGACCCTAATGTTCCCGTCTCTTCCCCCCCCCTTTTTTAAAATTAAAAATTAATTTTAAAAGGTCACTGCGCATGCGACTGATGGCTGCCCTTTTCCAAAACGGCACCAATACTGCTGGCGTCCGCATGCGCAGACTGGTCCAGCCATTTGCACATGCTTTCTTTAAAAAAAAAAAAATTAATTAAAAAAATGAAATAATCACAGCCTATGTGCAAAACGGCTACCGGGATGGTTTTTGCATGCGCTGCCCTTTTCCAAAATGGCCCCTGGCAGCATCGGCACCATTTTGGAAAAGGGCAGCCAGTCTGCAAATATACACAGACTGGCTGCCCTTTTCCAAAATGGCGCTAACGCTGACGGCACCATTTCGGAATAGGGCGGCGCATGTGTAGAACAGCCTGGCAGCCATTTTGTACACAGAGTGATTTTTTTTAATATATATATATATTTTTTTTAAAACAAAAATCAATGAAAGAAAATGACAGTTGTTTACTTATTCATCTCTCCCCCCCACTCATATCCTTAGTAACCTAAAATGAATGGGGACTCCATTCGTTTTAGTCACTAAAGAAACAAAAACGAGTTGCACACCCCTACTCACGTCCCCTGCACACAACGTTATTACACCTCATTCCTGCGCCTTTGTCTCCTTTAAGACCTGGAGAGCCAAGAGGAGCCGAAACCAGGCCAGCCGGTTGCCAAGGATGACAACAGCAACACCTCCATTCTGATTGGCTGCCTGGTGGCCATCATCCTGCTCCTATTGGTTGTCATTTTCCTCATCCTCTGGCGGCAGTACTGGAAAAAGATCCTGGGGAAGGTGAGGGGGGCGGGGCTGGGAGGCAGGACTTCTGGGTTCTCTGGAAGGGGAGGGGAGGCTAGTGGGTCAGAGCAGGGGGGCTGGGAGTTGGACTCCTGGGTTCTCTGGAAGGGGAGGGGAGGCTAGTGGGTCAGAGCAGGGGGGCTGGGAGTTAGGACACCTGGGTTCTCTGGAAGGGGAGGCTAGTGGATTAGAGGGGGGAGCTGGGAGCCAGGAGTCCTGGGTTCTCTGGGAGGGACGTGGAGGGTGGTGGGTTAGCACAGGGGGGTTGGGAGCCAGGACTCCTGGGTTCTCTGGGAAGGGAGTTGGGGCTAGAGGGTTAGAGCAGGACTGGCTGGGAACCAGACCTCTTGGATTATCTGGGAGGGGGATTAAGGCAGGGGGCTCCATACCTCTCAAGTTTCCCAGATTTTTAAGGACATCTGTGCTTTAAAATCCCTGCGTTGTCCCATGGTTGGCTTGCAAACTGCTGTCTTTAATCACACCTCCCTTCCTAGCAACTCTGCAGCAGTTGTCCTTGACTGCCAGACCAATCACAAAAGAGGTGTTAACTCAGGGACGTCCTGGAAAATCCAGGACACTTGAGGGTGTGGGGCGGCTCAGGTGGGTGGTGGGGCTGATGTCTCTCTGGCTCCCCCTGCAGGCCCAGCGCCGGATCTCGGATGATGACTTGACGGTGCGTCTCTCGGTCCCCAGTGACACCATCGTGATTAACAACACGACAGGCTCTCACCGGCACTCGAACCGCTACGAGCGCATCCACTCGGGGGAGACTGAGTACCAGGAGCCCAACCGCGCCCGCATGAAGCTGCCTGAGCCGCCCCATGCCCCAGACAATGCTGGTGAGGCCAGGGACAAAGGCTCTGGGGTAGCCGGGATTAGGGTGCGGAGCTGGGGGAGAGCGCGAAGCTAGGGAAAGAAGTGGGAGGATGGATGATTGGTTGGTGGAAGGCTGTATGGTAGGATGGGCAGAGGTGGAAATGGATGGAGAAATAGGAGATGGATTAATTTGGTATGACGGGGAATAGCAGCGCCAGGGGTAATGGAAGCCTTGAGGAGTTTTTGTTGGGATGGGTAGATGCATGGTTGGATGGGTGGGGATATTTGATTATATGGATGGATCATGTGTATTAGGTGGAGGAATGGGTGGTCGGATGGAATGAGGGGGGAATAGATGGGTGTCTGCTGGGATGGAAGGATGGGGCTGTATGGGAATGGGCAGGTGGGGCAGATGGAGTATTTGATATTGGAGGGATGGGAGTATATAGGGTGGATGGGTGGATGGACAGATGGGGTGTATTGGATGGATGAACAGACAGACGGGTGGATGGGGCTGTATAGGACGGATGGATGGACAAATCGGGGTGTATAGGATGGACGGACGGATGGATGGACGGATGGGGTGTATTGAATGGATGAACAGACAGATGGACGGATGGATGGGGCTGTATAGGACAGATGGACGGATGGATGGGGGTGTATAGGATGGATGGATGGGGGTGTATAGGATGGACGGACAAACGGACGAATGGGGGTGTATAAGATGGACAGATGGGGTGTATAGGACGGACGGATGGACAGATGGGGTGTATTGGATGGATGGATGGATGGATGGATGGATGGGGGTGTATAGGATGGATGGATGAATGGATGGACGGATCGAGGTGTATTGGATGGATGAACAGACAGATGGATGGACAGATGGGTGTATTGGATGGATGGGGGTGTATAGGACAGATGGATGGACAGATGGGGTGTATTGGATGGATGGATGGGGGTGTATAGGACAGATGGATGGACAGATGGGTGTATTGGATGGATGGATGGGGGTGTATAGGACAGATGTGTGTGCATTAGGGGTGGGTGGATGGAGCAAGAGACTGAGGAATGGATGGGTTTGTGTCGGGATGGATGGGAGGACAGAGAACATTCTACTCCTCCCTCCCCAATGCCCCCGGCTCCTGTAGAGCTCTGCCTGTTGGACTGCGAGCCCAAGTGGTTCAATTTAGGAGCCCTCTTGGCCATGCCTCTCGGATTCGGGCTCAGCTTCCCATGCATAAGAAGGGTCCTTCCCTTCAGGAAGCACCGTTACATTGGAACCGGCTCAGGGATGATCCCAGCATGGTCGGGCTCAGATTGGGTGAAGGTCTGACGTTTGATCCTGAGCTCTTGCCAAATAAATCTCATCTCCTGTCCTGCAGTAATGGGAACCCAGATTCCTCAACCCTCCCCCCCTGCCCCCAAGATTAGCTGGGGGGAAGGGAGGGACACTTCATACACTCACAGCTGCAAACCAGGACTCCTTGGGTTACAGTGGGGCTGGGAGCCAGAACTCCTGGGTTCTCTGGGAGGGGAGTGGGGGATAGTGGCTTAGAGTAGCCAGGACTTCTGGGTTCTCTGGAAGGGGAATGAGCTAGTGGGTTAGAGCAGGGTGAACTGGGAGCCAGGACTCCTGGGTTCTCTGGGAGGGGAGTGGGAGCTAGTGGGTTAAAGCTGGGGACTGGGAGCCAGGACTCCTGGGTTCTCTGGGAGGGGAGTGGGGGCTAGTGGGTTAGAGCAGGGGGGCTGGGAGCCAGGACTCCTGGGTTCTCTGGGAGGGGAGTGGGGGCTAGTGGGTTAGAGCAGGGGGGCTGGGAGCTAGGATTCTCTTGCCATATTGTTACCCCCATGTACGTGAACATCATTTGTGTCTCCCTGTCCTTTGTTGTCAACAAAGGGGTTAAAGGGGAGGGGCATATTGTCAACACCACCCCCTCTGCATGCTTCCCCTCATCCCCCGTCCATCTGTCCATCCATCCGTCTAATCCTCATCCCATCCGTTTGTCTTTCCCGTCCCCTCCCCCTCCGTTTCCCCACAGCTCTGCTGCTGAGCAATCCGGCCTATCGCCTCTTCCTGTCCACATACGCCCAGCCAATGGGAGGGCTCGCTTGCCCACCACCCGCTGGGGTTAAGCCAATCAACACAGAGGGTAAGGAGGAGGTGCCACCTGCTGGTCATTCTGGGTATTGCAACAGCGACTCCAGTTTTGCTTAGCACGCTCTCTCTTTCCCCTGCTATGGGGCTCCGTCTCTCTGTCCATTCCCTGTCTCCCCCCACCTCATGTCTGTCCCTCTTCATTTACCTTTCATCTCCCCCTGTGCATGCCTTACACCTTGCCTGGATGATACGTGCAGATGCTAAGATGTTGCTGCCTTTGAAGTGGGGGCGGCTGTTTATACAAGGATCTCTCACCAGGGGGCTGAGATGCAGCTTCCTCTGGGGTGGAGGGTGCCTGTTTATACAGGGGTAACTGAGACTGACACTAAGATACAACTGATTCTGGGGTGGGGACTTCTGTTACGTGCAGACGCCTCTGTTTATAAAGGAATCCCTCACTTGATGCCAAAATGCAACTGCCTCTGGTGTGGAGAGGCTCAGCCTTTTCACAGCTGTGCTGAACGGCCCCCAGCGTTAACCCTGCGTTTTCTCCGCTCTGCACCCCCTCAGTGTCTGGGGCCGACTACATGGAGCCTGACCCGGCCGGCTTCCAGAACAACGTACCCCACTACGCCGAAGCGGACATCATCAACCTGCAGGGGGTGACGGGCGGGAACACCTACGCGGTGCCGGCTGTGGCGGTGGACGCCCTTGCCGGGAAGGACATGGCGCTTGGCGAGTTCCCCCGTGAGCAGCTGGTCTTCAAGGAGAAGCTGGGCGAGGGACAGTTTGGAGAGGTGAGCACCGCATTCCATCCCTCCAGCCTGCTGGTGATTTGCACCCTCTCTCCTCTCTCTGCCTTTTCTTCATAGACTCATTTGTACAGTTGCTTTCTTTCTTTCCCAGCCTGGTTCCTCCCCACCCCCTCGCTTCTCCTCTCTTGCTCCCTGCTGAGACTTATTCCTCCCCAGGAACTATTTTATAGTGTAAGAACAAAGGCTGGAAGGTGGTGCTGAGTCCTGGAGAGTGTATCTCCCCCCCCCCCCCCCCCCCGCAATCTGACAATGCTGACTGGCTGCTACTCTCGGTCCCTCAGCCTTCGTGGTTCTGATTGGCTGCAATTCTCTGCTCCTCCCCCAGGTTCACCTCTGTGAGGTCGAGAACCCCCAGGATCTGCCCAGTCTGGAATTCCCTTTCAATGTGCGCAAAGGGCGCCCCCTTCTGGTGGCCGTGAAGATCCTGCGCTCCGATGCCACCAAAAATGCCAGGTGTGTGGGTGGGGGGATGGGGCACGTGTAATCCCCGCCCCCCGTCACATGTGGGGGGTCGGGGTCACTTGTGTAAACACGGCGGGTTGTCTTGGGGTTGGTGTGGCTGTGTTAGGGGCACTGAGAGGGTGGGAAGACTGTGGTTGTGCTGGGAGCATTAGGGGAATTCAGAGGGCGGCGGGTGTAGCTGTGCTTGTTGTCCCTGTTTATAAAGATATTTGTCAACCTACATCTGGGATGGGAGCATCGGTTTATAAAACAGTCCTGCACTTTGGTACCCAGAAACAACTACCTCTGGGGTGGAGCACCTTGGCCTTTAACGGCCACGGTGAACGTCTCTCCCAATTCTAACCGCATGTGCCAACAGGAACGACTTCTTGAAAGAGGTGAAGATAATGTGGCGGCTGAAGGACCCCAACATTGTGCGGCTGCTGGGGGTGTGCGTGCGAGAGGACCCACTCTGTATGATCACCGAGTACATGGAGAATGGCGACCTCAACCAGTTCCTGGGGGGCCACGAGATGGAGGATAAGATGGGGGGCAGCCCCAGTGGGAGACCAGCCATCAGGTATTGTGCCCATGAAAGCGGGGGGTAGGGGGAACTCCAGGGGTCCAGGTACAGCTGGTTCTACACCCAGACGCAGGCTATGGGACCCAGCAGACCAGGCCCATATGGTTCCACATCCAGATAGGGAGTATAGGACCTAGGAGTCCGGAGGCAGCTGTCTCCAAGCTGCAAAGACTGTTTAGAATATCCCTGACATTCCCTGAAGTCAGGTGCCCCAGTGCACACTGGGAATATCCCTATCCATCACTTGTGCCCCAGTGCATTCTGGGAACACCCTGACTGCTCCAGCACCCCAGTGCCTGATGGGTCGATCCCTCACATCCCCTGTAGCCCAGTGCCTGATGGGTCGATCCCTCACATCCCCTGTACCCCAGTGCACGATGGGTCGTTCCCTCACATCTCTTGTGCCCCAGTGCATGATGGGAGTATCCCTTACCCCTCCTCTCTTCTACTGCCCAGTTACCCAACCCTGGTCCACGTGGCAGCGCAGATTGCATCGGGCATGGCCTTCTTGGCTTCCCTCAACTTCGTGCACCGGGATTTGGCCACGCGCAACTGTCTGGTCGGGGAAGGCTTCACCATCAAAATTGCTGACTTCGGCATGAGCCGCAACCTCTACGCCGGTGACTACTACCGGATCCAGGGCCGAGCGGTGCTGCCCATCCGCTGGATGGCCTGGGAGTGCATTCTCATGGTGAGAGGGGTGGTGGGATAGTGGCCTTCTAGAGGTTGGGATAGCCACAGCCTTGACAATTGGGATATGAGGGGGTCTCGATTGTCATCTCTCCTCCACAACTCTCTTCAGTGGGGGAGGCCACTTCTCCATTCAAAATGGTGCCTACTTCCCCATTCATAAAGTTGGCCACTTATTGAAAATGGTGGGCGCATCCTTATGACTGCTTCCTTATTCAACTTGGTGGCCATGTTTTTATTCCCAATAGAGGCCATTTATTCAACATGACAGACTCTTCCTTACAAAAAATGGCAGCCTCGACCTTACTCCAAACAGCATTCACTTTCTGACTGGAAAAGGTTGCCATTCTCACCATTCAACATGGTGGTCGTTTATTCAAAACAGCATCCTTGTTCAAAATGGCGTCCGCTTCCTTATTTGAAATGGCTGTCCATTTATTCTCAATGGTGGAAGCCTCCTCTTTCAAAATGGCAGCCATTCCTTATCCAAAATGACAGCCTCTCCTTTAAGACTGCTTCCTTTTTCAAAATGGTGGAGAGTGGCAGGGTGGATGAGAGAGAATACATGTCTGGGCTCAAATTAGAGGAGTCCAGTAGGGTGTGAGAACCCCTTTGTTGACTCCCTCCTCTTCCCCCTCCCCCCCAGGGTAAGTTCACTACAGCCAGCGATGTGTGGGCATTTGGGGTGACACTCTGGGAGGTGCTGATGCTCTGCCAAGAGCAGCCCTACAGCCAGCTCACTGATGAGGCCGTCATTGAGAACGCCGGCGAGTTCTTCCGCCACCAAGGCAAGCAGGTAAGGCTGCCCTGCTGGGAGTCGGGAACCACCACCAGGTGGCACTGTGGGCCAGCCTAGCCACAAGCGTGGATGGCAAGGGGTACCAGGTTGACTGGGGACCAACTGGATAAGGGTAATGGGGCACAGTGGATGGGGGTGGACATGGAAGGTGTGGAGATGGATGGATGGAGCTAGTGAATGGATGGACAGACACAGCTAGAAGTGGACGGATGAAATTAGAGATGGACAGACAAATGGATGGACAGTTGTATCTGAGGGCGGATGGACTCATGTGTGAAGCTTGGGATGGTTGGAGCTTGTGAGGAATGGATGGTTATTGAGTGGGACCCAGGAGTGAGGGATGGACCCTCCCAACTAGGGGTGTTGTCTGACCTGCTCTCTTCCCTCCCCCCCCAGGTGTATCTCTCCCGGCCCCCTGCCTGCCCCCTGGCTCTCTATGAGCTGATGTTGCGTTGCTGGGCACGGGAGGCCAAGGACCGTCCTTCCTTCCAGCTCCTACATCGCTTCCTCGTCGAGAATGCCCTCAACATGGTGTGAGCCAGCAGGGGGCGGAGCTACAGAGACTGCTGGGAGCGGGGGCAGCTAGGGGGGGCGCCAGACTCAGGGGCTTCTCTCCTGGGGTGTCCGTGGGGCAACTGTCCATCCAGGATCCAATTCTCTCTCTCCATTCAACCTGAAGCTGCCTCCCTCCCCAAATCCTACACTCTCCTTGTACCCCCTATCCCTCCATCGATCCATGACCCTGTCTTCATCTGTGACCCTTTCTCCATCTTTTTCTCCCCACTCCATCCTAGACTAAATCTCTCTCTCTCTCATCTCCTTTAACCCCATAACACTCATTCTATCTTCCTCACTCTTCCTTTTCATCATCTTTCTCTCCCCTCTCCTCAGCCCTCCCTCTCTCCTTTGCCCCATTCCCCCAGAGGTGTCCTCTCCCCTCGTCACCGCCTCACGCGACTCCTGAGGACCCCTATGCCTGTACTGGACTCTGCTTTGGGGCCATGGGTTCTGCACACAACTGGATTAGACTAACACTGGTGAATAGGACACTCTGGTCTGTACACACACTGGGATAAACTGATCACTGGACTGAGAGGACGTGGAAGGGAACTGGTAGGAAGGTACTTTGCAAAGGCCCATGGGTCCGACCTGTGGGACTTAGATGGACCTATGGGTTTGATCTGAGGTAGCAGGGGGGAGTGGGGATACTGGACTAGGTGGGCCTATGGGTCTATTCTTAAAAGAGAAGATTACACTGGGATTTTCCAGAGGTCTGGTTCGTCATTTGGTGTAAACTTTCATAGCTTAGACCTGAACTGATGTACGGCCAATTTACACCGAATGAGGATCGGGCCTCCTTTCTTATAACTTAATTTGCCTTCTTCTGGAGACTTGAGGTAAAAGACTGCCCATACCGTACTGTGGAGTATGGAGGGGGTGGGGGTACTTTCTGAACCAAAATTAGATGTTGGGGTGCGGGCAGGGGGAGGGAAACCAGGTTTCTGTGGTTCTAATTTGGGAGAGAGAACTCTAAAAATCTGAGAAATGTTCGTGGTGTCTGAAGGTGAACCTCACCATTTTAAGTGGAATCACAAGTACTTGGAGTGAGTTGAAATTTTTCTCCCTGCACCAACATTTTTTAAAATGTTCAAAATATTTTGTTTTCTGGATTCTTTTCCATGGTTTCCCCAAAGTGTTGCATCCCAAATTGACTGAAAATTTCACATAACTGAAATGGGTTGGGATTTCAGTAAGCCCGGGCAGGAAATGGAGCAGAAAAATTGTTGACAAAAATCTTTCTTGAAAATTCAGAGGGGGAAAAAATCTCAGAAATGGTCAGTTTGGAGAAAATTTTTAATTGAATTTGCCAACGTTTTTCATTATTTTTTTAAAGTGTAGTTTTTTTGTGTTGAAATGGTTGAAGCAGAGTTATTCTTCCACTCTGAATAATTTGGCTATTGGTTTTGTTGTAGTTTCTGAAAACCATTATAGCCAAAAAGAATGTAATAATCCTGGCGTTCCAACGTTTTTCTTTTGCAACAAGCTTTGAGATGAAATTAAACATGTATTTTTGTGAGCTCAAGGAAAATACACTAAAATTGTTAATTTTTCAGGAATATTTTCAACTGATTGAAGTTGCTGATTCTTATTAAATAATTTTAAAGTCTTAGCAACTGGGTTTTTTTTGTTTTAATGCATCAGAAACAGAATTTTTGGTTTTGAAATATTTTGGTTTCCAAAAGATGTTGCATCAAATATTTGGAGATTTTTACTAGTGAACGCGTTTAAACTCTTTTTAATTGGCCAATCAGGATTGAGCAGAACAGTGTGATTTTTTTTTTATTTTTATTTTTAAAAAATAAGAAACCAATCAGAGTTGATCATTTTGTGGCCAATTCAAGGTGTGCGCCTGGCATCTGCTTTGACTGCTCTGGGGGTGCCCAGGTGCATTGCATGCACCAAGCGGGTGGACCTTGGATTGGTCCCTTTGTGGGTAATATTTTTGATAGATTAAAATGACCAAATTTGATCAAATATATAATGAATTTGTTGCCTAAGGTTTTCAAAGCAGATTTTGGGTGGCTTGTGGGGGAAAGGATACACTTAACATGGACTGAAATACTTGAGAGATTTTGATTTCTGAAATTTTTCTGAGTTTGGCAACATTTTTGAGAAGTTGAGCAGGAAAAAAAAAAATCCCTAATAAAGATCACAATCCTCATTCCACTTACGAGGACCACAAATCACTTATTCCAGATTAGCTGCATAGAACCCTATAGGGCTTCACTGGGTCTACTCAAGAGTAACTGATTTGTAGATTAGGCCTAGTGCTGAAATTAATTACAAGTGTTCTCCCCTCCCCCCCCTAAAAAAAATAATTCCCGAGTACAATTCAGATATTTGTTACAAGAAATCTTATTCACTTTGTACAAAAGCAACATGAATCAGTCGAATCCAACAAACTGTTTGTTTTGTTCAAGATACTTATCCTAGTTTTAGAGTAGGTCCACTTATTTGGATCCAGGAGTACTGCAGAGCAAGCAGTTTAAGGAGATCGCAGCAAATTGACAATGAATAGACTAATCAGGATTGATTTTTTTTCTTTTTCAGGGAATGTTTTAGGTGATTGAAAGATTTCATTTTCACTAGACTTAATTTGTTTTTAAAATGTCAGCTGTCTCTAGAGCGAACAGCACGTTGGCATCTTTAATTCTCTCTCTTTAATTGTCGTCCCTCCACACGACCCTGTCAAATGGCCTTTTTGGTCTCCTCCCTCATACCCCCCCACCCCCAGGTGGATTGTTGTAGATTTTTCTTTGTTTGTATTGTGCGATGGGATCTGTACATATTTGGAGCGCAGAGAAAATAGACAGATTTTTACACTAATATATAGACATTGTTTGTTTGTCGTGTTTTTGTATTTTTTAGTCCTTCCCTTTTTCGTGGTGAATAAAGGCTTTGCATTTTCTACACATATTGCTGAAGTTGATTTGTGCATTGAATGAATGAGTGGGTGGGTGGGAGAGGGTATGGAGGAGGATTGAATTGGGAAGAGGGAGTGGGGCAGGAGTCCGAGGTGTAGGAAGGTTGGAATCTCCTCTGTTGCAGAAGGTGGAACAGGCCCAGGCCCCTCTCCCTGTTCTTATCCTTGCGAGCACCCCCCAAATCCCCTCCTGCTTAATACAATTTGTTATGGGTTTTTTCTGCACCTCTTGGCTCTGAAATAAATAGACGGTTCTGTATCTGGGAATTTAATTTCATTTTCCTAGAAATGCAAAACAAGAGACGTTGAAAAGACGATGAAACAAATTTCTGTTTCTCTCAACCCACTGTTTTCCTCTGTTCCAAAATGGAAAGCCTTCCCCAAAACGACACGAAAGAAAAAATTGGGAGTGACCAGATTATATCACAATCCGCCCTAGAAGTGGTAGTAAAATAAAATTAGAAAAGAATGAGGATTGAAAATGATACATATAATATATAAAGCAGCCTTCAATCTTGTGCACAAACAAAACAAAAAAAGAAAGAAAAAGTATTAAGTTCCCCACAAAAGTAAAAAGAAAATGCATCTACCCAAAATATTTTCCCCCCCAAGTCTACTGTTTTATTCAAAACAGGAAAATAATTTGCATGAAAATGTTCAACCCACTACATGCGTTGATTACAGGTTTTAGAGTTTAAAAATGACAGAACATGCAAGCTTCATAGGCACAGGTGCCTGTTCCTACAGGGATCCCTCGCGTAGGTTGAGATTCAGGTGCCTCTGGAGTGGAGGCAGCTGTTTTCTACAGAGATTCTTTGACCAATCAATGCCGAGATGCAGCTGCCTCTGGGGAGGTGTAGCTATTTATTTTGAGAGCCCCTGCCTGGAGCTGGAGTGTAGCTGCCTCTGTGCTGAGGCCTCTGTTTATTTGGGGATCCCCTGGCTTGTGCAATATGACCCCCTCTAGAATGGGACTGCTGGTTCTTTGTGCCCTCACTCGGTGAGGCAGCATCTCCCCCTTTGGAGTGGTAGGACTGCTTATTTGGGGATCCCCTTCCTTGTGTGGTGCTGTAGCCACCTCTGGGATAATGTGGCTGATTATTTGGGGATCCCCTTCCTTGTGTGGTGCTGTAGCCACCTCTGGGATAATGCGGCTGATTATTTGGGGATCCCCTTCCTTGTATGGTGCTGTAGCCACCTCTGGGATAATGCGGCTGATTATTTAGGGATCCCCTTCCTTGGGCAGAGATGGGACCACCTCTGGGGTGGAACTGAAGCCGTTTATTCAAGAATCCCCTTCCTTGGGCAGAGGTATGCCCCTTTCTGTAGACGACCTGTGGCACTGAATAAGATCCAGAGTCCCAGGTTGAGATGGGATAGATGCTGCTGCAATAGGAAGCCTGCGGTCTCTCTCTTGGCATGGAGGTGTAGCTTCCAATGAAGTGGGGTGGCTGTTTATCCAGAGATTCCTCACCCGGTGCTGAGATGTAGCCAGAACTGGGGCAGGATGATTGATTATGCAGGGATTCCTCTCCTGGCATTGAGATGCAGCTGTGTCTGGGTGGGAACGCAGCCCCCGCTGGTGGTGGAGAGCTGCAGGCCAGGGCTGGGGCCTTGAGATCAACTGATAAGATGGTTCTCAAGAAATCCAACCAGGCTTCAAGGTTCAGCGATTTGAACTCCCCGAAGGCCGGATCCACCAGTACGTCAGATCCATCTTCCTCTTCCTCGTGCTTTTTTTCATACCCCTCCTCATCTTTGTTGGCTTCCTCTTCCTCTTGGTTAATTTTCTCGTCATGGTCACCTTCCTCACTCGCCGCTGCTGCCTCCTCCTCGTCCCCCAGACACTCCTGGACTCTGTGTCAGACACATTTGTTATTGTTACATTCTGTTACGCACTTGTGTGTGTGTGTGTGTGTGGTGTTGTGTCCCTGCTGCCCCCTACTGGAGGGAGGAAGCCCTGCTCTATATGTCTGTTATGTGTCCCTGCTGGAAGGAGTGACCCCTGCTGTGTGTGTGTCCCTGCCATGTCCCTGCTGAAGAGAACAAGCCCTACTGTGTGTGTGTGTGTGTGTGTGTGTGTGTGACCTGTCACAGAAAGGACCAGAGACTCTCACCTCTGCTTCTAGGGAAACGCAGGGCAAAGCCCCAGACACTCACCGGCCCATCAGCTCCTTCACACCCTGCAGAGAAAAGTCATATATATAGAAATAAATTTGGCATTACCCTTAATGTCCTTCTTCTACCTGCCCATTGGTCCTCCAGAAAGCTAGAGCGAGCGCCCAGGAGCCCTGGCTCTCAGCCCCCACTGCTCTGACTCACTAATCCCCCCATCCCTCCCAGAGAACCCAGGAGTCCTGGCTCCCAGCCCCCCCTGCTCTAACCCACTAACCCCCACTCCCTTCCCAGAGAACCCAGGAGTCCTGGCTCCCAGCCCCCAGTGCTCTAACCCACTAGCCCCCACTCCCCTCCCAGAGAACCCNTCCCAGACCCCCCTGCTCTAACCCACTAACCCCCACTCCCTTCCCAGAGAACCCAGGAGTCCTGGCTCCCAGCCCCCAGTGCTCTAACCCACTAGCCCCCACTCCCCTCCCAGAGAACCCAGGAACCTGGTTCAACCCATCACATCTCCTGTCACCTCTCAAATCTGTTCCGTACCCTGAGGAAGGTAAAGCAATCTGGGGTCTCTAAGGCAGCCCGGACCAGGGAGATGACCTCCATGTGGGATGACTCGTTGTCCTGTAGATACAGCATATTCCCTTCCATCTCAGACAGTTTCTCCTCCTTTATATCAGCTGCAATTTTCACCAGGCTTTTCTTCTTCTCTTGGAGGAGCTGGTGGAGAATCTTGAACTCGCTGCTGATACGGTCCAAGAGACGTTCGGTGTAGCTCTGGGGGGGAGAAAGCAGTCGGAGATACTGACCCAAAATCCAAGAGAACCAGGCTCACAAAATTATGAATACATGGACCACACCAATGGGCCCATCTAGCTTGGCTTCTTTTGTAAACCTGGAGAAACAGCCAAAGTGGGATCTTTGTTCTGTTTAGCTGGATAACTAGATACGGTTCCTTCTCCAAAAGAAAAAAAACATTCTCAAGGCTGCTCTTACACATGACAAAAATGGGTTTTTCTAAGTGCTTGAGATAATACAGGGTGTTATAAACGTTGGAGTCTTCTAATGTCGAACTCGTGCTGAAACGGACCGATTGCAGCATAAAGCCAGTTTAAGGGCATATGCTGTTGCAATACAGGTAGCAAAGAAAGAGTTCTTAATTGCTACCCTTATTGCGTCTGCGAAGTCACATCCAGTGGAGCTTTTCCGGGTGGTGCAGAGGCTGGTCAGTCCGACCTCTCTCTGCCTGGAACTGGAATTTTCCAGTGCCCACTGTGACACATTTGCTGACTTTTTCGCAGATAAAAATCACTCAGATTCACCACGCTCTCGATGCTGCATTAATGACAGTGGATGAATTGGAGTTACAGGAAGCCCCGCCCTGTCGGTGGTTGTGGGACCAGTTTCAGTGGGTGTTGCCCGCTGATGCGGACAGTCTGGGCCACCTGTTGTGAACTAGATCCGTGCCCGTCCTGCCTGGTGAAGGTCGGCCGGGAGACATTAGGGCCTTTGCTGGTGGGGGTGAGCAATGCCTCCCTTAGGGAGGAAAGGGTGCAGCAGTGCTGCGGCCTCTGCTCAAAAAGCCATCTTTGAGCGTTGACTCCCTGGCCAGCTATCGGCCAGTCTCTAACCTTCCCTTTTTAGGGAAGGTTATTGAACGGGTGGTGGCCCAGTGGTTACAGGAACACCTAGACTGGGTTGGTTTTCTTGATCCCTCGCAGTCCGACTTTCGCCCCGGGTTTGGCACGGAGACTGCACTTTTGTGGCCTTGACTGATGACCTGCGCCGTGAATTAGATCAGGGCAGATCCAAAATTTTGATCTTTAATTTTATTTTATTTTTATTTTAAGCATTTCTTAGTCGCCCCATATGCCTATGGCATCTCGGGGCAACGTACGGTTTGATAAAAACAATGAAATAAAACAATTTTTAAAAAAAACAAAAACAGCACACAATTTAAAAACAGGGTTAGGACAAATAAATAAACAGGGTAAGGAGGAGCTAAAAACCCTAACCCACCCTCCCTCCCCAAAGGCCTGGGCGAACAGCCAGGTTTTACAAACTCACCAGAATGTTAAAAGGCTTGGGGCCAGGCGAGCTTCCTCTGGGAGGGAATTCCAGAGACGCGGCCCAGCCACCAAGAATGCCCTCTCCATTGTGGTCAGATCTTACTGGATCTGTCGGCGGCATTTGATACTGTTGATCACGAGTTGTTGGTGGTTTGGCTGCGGGACCAGGCCGGGGTGAATGGAACTGTTCTTGAATGGTTTCACTCATTCCTGGCCGGGAGAACTCAGCGAGTGGTTCTCGGGGAAATGTACGTCATCTCCCCGGAACCTCACCTGTGGAGTCCCACAGGGTTCTAGTCTGTCCCCTCTCCTGTTCAACGTGTATATGCAACCTTTGGGTGAGGTCATGAGAGGTTTTGGCGTGCAAGGTCATCAATACGCCGACGATACACAGCTTTACCTCTCATTTTCGAGTGATCCAGTCTCGGTGCTTACAGCTTGGCAGCTGCGGGGGACTGGATGAGGGTGAGCTGTCTGAAACCGAATCCTGACAAGACGGAGCTGATGTTGGTGGGGTGGGCTGAGGGGGTGGTGGCTCCCGTCATGGGTGGGTTCTGCCCCACTTTGGCCGCTCAGGTTCATAGTCTGGGGGTGCTCCTTGATCCACAGCTTCGCCTGGATTGTCAGGTGAAGGCTGTGGTGAAGGGAGCATTTTGCCAATTACATCTGGTGTGACGGCTGCGGCCGTACGTCTTGGACTTGGATCTGGCCACCATCATCCATGCCTTCATTACCTCTCAACTGGACTACTGCAACATGCTCTATGTGGGGCTGCCCCCAATGACGGTCCGGAGGTTGCAGCTAGTGCAGAGTGCGGCGGCCTGTCTCCTGATGGGCCGGCCGCCGTGAGCACATTACACCTGTGCCCCGCATTCTGCACTGGCTGCCTATTATTTTCCGGGCCCAATTCAAGGTGTTGGTGATGACCTACAAAGCCCTAAACGGCCTGGGTCCTGGTTACCTGCGAGACCACCTCAGACCCCAGGTTCCTTCGCGGCCCTTGCCATTGGCCAGGGATGCCCAGCTTGAAGTCCCCCGGGTACGCCGGGTGGCAACGGCACAAAGAGCGTTCTTGGTGGCCGCACCTCGGCTGTGGAATTCCCTCCCGCTGGAGGCCTGCGTATCCCCAGACCTCCCCTCTTTCTGTAGATGTTGTAAGACCTGGCTGTTCCGCCGGGTCTTCGGGGAGGGGGTAGGTGGGGTGGGAGGGTTTTTATTGTTTTATTGCTTGAAAACTGTGTTTATTTTTATATTGTATTTAATTTTTTGGTAGTTTTTAAGATTTTATTGTTACGAGTATGATGTACGCCGCCCCGAGCTGCCGTTGCGCAGGAGGGAGTGGGTTAAAAATAATATAAATAAATCATGTGTGAACGTACTATTTCCCTTTTATGCAGTGAGATCTCACAGCCGTGTAAAACCCACCAGATGTGACTTAGGGCCTTTTTAAACGTGCGGGATTTCTCCCGCAGTTTAAAACCGCGGCTCGGGGCGCATTAGATACTCATCGGTGAACTGGAAGTCACCCAGGTGCCGTTGGAAACAGCAGCACTGGGCAACTCCCAGAAGATTTGAGACACGGCCTAGGTGAGACCTCAGTTATTGGAGTCTTACCTGGGCTGTCTCTCAAAACACCCAAGAGTCCCCTGTTTTTAATGACGCCGGGGCAACTTCCGGATCGCGGAGGAGCGTCTAACCCCACCCCCCCACAGGGGTTTCCCTGAGCCGCAGGTTTAAACTGAGGGAGAAAAGGTCTAAGAGCCTTTTAAAACAGGCGGGATTCCTCCCGCAGTTTAAACCTGCGGCTCAGGGAAACCCCCGAGGGGGGCGCTTTAAACGCTCCTCCCAGGAGCCATTAGAAACAGCGTCGCCGCACAACTCCTGGGTGTTTTGAGACACGGCGTAGATAAGACCTGAGGTAACCTACTTAAGCATCATTTATTCTGATAGGATGTTTTGAGTAGCTTCAGACTCTGGCGCTCAAACTTTCTCGCTAACAAACAACTCTCCAACTTATCCTAAGCTTCACCTGGCCTTTTCCCTAGTTAGCTCTGCTCACTAAAGCTTTTGTCTGAATTCTATTTAACAGAACACCCTTTGCGGGGAAACTGACGCACAGAGGCTACACCTCCCCACCCTGGATCAGCTCCCTAGGCCAATCTAGTTCAGGATCCCCTCTTTCCTCCCATGATGCCTGGAGCATCAGACCCATGGGCCCATCTAGCCCGGCATCCTGCCTCCAGACCTTCCCCGATGCCCCAGGTCAGAGCCCATGGCTCATCTCAGGGCTGGTTGAGAACAGCTGTTCTAGAACGGCCCTCGGGAGTTTCTATCCGAATTCTGATCAAACCGCTTGCGCGTGCACAAAATGGCCATGACAGCTGGGCACATGCGCAAAATTCCCAATTTTCTTTTTAAGCATTTGGATCGGAATTCCTATCAGAATTTCATCTGACCTGAATTCCGACCGGACCAATAGAAATGCTCAGCTCTGTCGAAAACGGAAGCTGGGTGGAATTTTGGTTTTGGCCCGGTATCCCCCTTTCCCTCTCTGCCACCCCAGATTAGACCCATGGGCCCCATCTAGGCCAGCATCCTCTTCCCTCCCCAATCCAGGCCAATCTAGCCATGTCTCTCTCCTTCCCTGCAATCCGGGATCAGACCCGTATAGGTCTCTTTAGCCTAGAATTTCCCCTCCCTTCTGCCCTTGATTAGGCTGACATCCAAAAAAGAAACCCCAGTCCCTGTATGTACCTCCAGCCTAGCCATGCTCTCCTTTTGTTGGATCTGATGATCATAGCTCTGTGTCCTGCCCTCTTCCAGTTGAGACAAACACACCTGAAACTTTTCCTGGATAAAAAACAAACAAACAAATCCAGGGCAAATGGAAATTACAGAACAGAAGCAGCCTCTCCCATGGCAAATAGCAGAGCCAGCTTGGAAAAAGAACCCAGGAGAACCTCCTACAAGGGAACCCAGAAACCCTGACCCTCAGCCTCAACTACTCACCCACTGGCTCCCAGCCCCCCCTGCTCTAACCCAATTAGCCCCCTTTCCCCTCCGAGACCCCAGGAGTCCTGGCTCCCAGCCCCCCAGCTCTAACCTGCTAGCCCCCCTCCGAGACCCCAGAGGTCCTGGCTCCCAGACCCCCCTGCTCTAACCCACTAACCCACTCCAAGACCCCAGGAGTCCTGGCTCCCAGCCCCCCAACTCTAACGTGCTAGCCCCCCTCCCCTCCCAGAGGACTCAGGAGTCCTCCCTCCCAGTCCCCCTGCTCTACCCACTTAGCCCCCCTTCCCCTCCCAGACCCCAGGAGACCTGGCTCCCAGCCCCCC
>QEPC01008979.1:130036-145552 GCA_003113815.1 Sphenodon punctatus
CTCTAACCCCCTAGCCTCCCCTCCCAGAGACCCCAGGGGTCCTGGCTCCCAGCTCCCCTGCTCTAACCCACTAGCCCTCACCCCCTCCCAGAGAACCCAGGAGACCTGAATTCCACCTGATAGAGCTTGGCGGCATTTTTAATGGGCAGGAATTCATGTCCCTGGTGCTGGGGCAGGTCCCGGCAGATCACGCAGATAGGCCCCTTGTCCTGGGTGCAGAAGAGCTTGAGGGGTTCATCGTGTTCCTCACAGAAATCGCAGCCCCCAGCGCCCCCCTCCTGGGGCATCTCGTCCAGCTTGAGCCTCCGGGCCTTCTCCGCCAGGCTGGCCAAGGCTCGGTTGGGAGCCTGTTCCTGCAGACTGAAGAGCTGTCGGCACTCGGGGCAGGGCCACTCCAGCTGCCCCTTGGGGACACAGCTCTCCAGGCAAGATAGACAGAAGTTGTGCCCACAGCCCAGCATCTGGGGCTCCTGGAAGATGGACAGACAGATGGGGCAGAGCAGATCCTCAGCCAGGGTGGAGACTCCTGAGGCAGAGGCCATCGCGGTCCCAATCCTGGGCTCAGCTGATTCTGATTCCAATTCCTAGGGGGGAGAGGAGGAGTGATTGGCTTCCTCTTTGAGAGAAGCCAGGAGTCCTGGCTCCCAGCCCCCCTGCTCTAACCCACTAGCCCCCACTCCCCTTCCAGAGAACCCAGGAGTCCTAGCTCCCAGGCCATAATTTAATACAAATCCATTACCTAATTCATTACAGTAATATTGACAGGGGGTGTCTTCAGATGAGATGCTACCCTGCACGGCCACCCAGGAACCACAGAGCCAGGACTCCTGGGTTCTCTGTGAGGAGATTGGGGGCTACTAGGTTAGAGCACGGGGTGGGGACTGGGAGCCAGGACTACTGGGTTCTCTGGCTGCTGGTGGGGTTGTTTGGTTATGAATGTGGATTATTATATATATTTATATAGTTTTATTCATTTTTATATTGATATGGTTTTAGAACACATAGATAAATCCAACATCTGTACACCAAGGCAAATAAACTTCACAGAAAAAAGTCACAACCAAAAAATGAATACAAGCCAGCACAGTGGCAAGTGCAAATTGCCAACACCCACACCAAATGGTGCAAACATAACAAATATATCAAAGTAGGTATGAACCAAATGCAGATGTACAGAGAAAAAACCAGGGACTGAAAAGTAAACTAGTCCCCACAACTTCACTGGAATGTAAGATCTAAGGGGTGGAGCCTAAAAGGTCCCTGGTTTGCCCCAAAATGTGAAGCAGGAGAGAAAAGTCAAAACCTGCACTGAAGGGATCTATTCTGACGTTTCGCTGAGGCCAGCTTCATCAGAGATGGAAATCCTGTTTGTTCCAGGGAATGTAGAAAACTTCAGGGAATGTTTGCCAAGGTCTTGCAATACTTAGAAGCGGGGCTGGGTCGCCCTGTGGGTAAAAGCAATATAGGCAGCCTCTATTGAATTTAACATTGAGATCTATAAAGCCACACTGTTTTACAGGTTTAAACGCCACCCAATACAGTTCCACGATTACCATACATCTGTGGTTTTAAACCACTTACCCTTTATTCAAGCACGTAGCAATCAATTGATGCCACTATCCATTATATATCGCCTAAAAGGAGGAAGTAAAAATGTGCTGAGAGTCTATAGCAATGCTACACATGCCTTCTGTATCTGTTAACAAAGAAACTTTATACATAACTAGTTGTGCATTCACTGACCTCTTTTTCTTGTGGCAGTTTGCTTATGCCTCTTGCTTTCTAATTTTTGGAGGTGTTCTCTAAGTGGCTGCTTGGAACCAAAAAGCTCTCCACACTGGACTTTATCTGAAATGGCTAACTCACCTCAGGTGGGTGGCAAAACCGCCCCGACTATGGATAACTAAATCAGATCTTACGGTTTAAATGCCTGCCAGCTAAAGGACATCACTAACATAGTATATATTTATATTATAACACACCATGAGCCTTAGCAGGGTGGTATTGTTGCCAAGTTTTAGTTTAATATTGGTTTGGTTATTAATTTATTGGATCCTTTTTAAAATTGATAATTGATTGATAATTACGCAGGTTCAAAACCTGGAGAAGCAGCTAAATTATGAAAATAGTAAATACCCATAGAGATTGAAATGACTAAATAAATGAAGAGAGAGACATAATTAGTCATAAGACTATAATTGAAAATATTTATGAAAACCTAGCAAAAGCATTCACTATGGGACAAAACCCCCAAACAAAATAAAACCTTAATAGGTGTCTTATAAATGTACTTTTAACAGTAAATGTCACTTAGTTATAATTAAAGTTAAAACTTAAGATTGTTCTAAGTATTATAGAGTACAAAAGTTAAAGTAATAAACTTAAAATTAAATTAGCCTAGTTACCCAGGCATACCAAGCTCAAGGAAGATAGAAGATCATGTGACCAGAGGATCACCATGGTGACCAAAGAGCACCGCAAAAGAGTTGATGGTGTCTCCGTCTAAGGTAACATTTTCTTGGTGACTTAAAACGTTTATAGGAAAACTGGCGTCACACTCAGGCTAAGTGATTCATATATTAATAACTGCCAATAGTATGTTTAAAAGGGATTGGCGTACTTATTTACGCACGCATAAACTGATAAATGTGTTGACGACTTTTATTTATTATTATTATTATTAGCTTTTATATAGCGCCAGCAATGTACCTGGTGCTTTACAGATAATAAAATAGACACGGTCCCTGCCCGAGAGCTTACACTCTAAATACAGGGGGAAGGAGGACAGGGAAGGGAGAACAGAGGGAGAGACAAGGGATGCGACATTCATGAGGATGTGAGAACTCAGGTACGCATTCTTGACTTGGTTACAGTAAATTGGGAGTTTACAGATAACAGGTGGGGGATAATCCTGGGTGGGGATGATTAGCAGGAGTTAGGAAGGGCAGAGCAGAAGAGGAGGGTTTTGAGGAGGGACCTGAAGGTGGGGACAAGGCGGACGGGGACATGGAGGGAGTTCCAGGCGTGCGGGGCAGTGAGGGAGAAGGGACGAAGGCAGTTTATTTATTTATTTATTTATTTTATAGATTTGTATCCCGCCCCCTCCTGCAATGCAGCTCGGTTGAGGTAGCAGGGGAGGTGTGGGAGGGTGAGGGAGGGGATGGAAGAGGAGTGGAGTGCTCGATCAGGTGTTCGGAGGGAGATCAGGGCAGAGAGGTAGGGGGGAGCGAGGTTGTGAAGGGCTTTGTAGGTGAAGACGAGGAGCTTGTGCAGAATATGTTCAGGAAGGTGGAGCCAGTGGAGAGAGGAGAGGAGAGGCTGCACATGGTCAGAGCGACAGGCTAGGTGGATGATCCTGGCAGCAGAGTTTTGAACAGAGATGAGGGAAGAAAGGTGAGAGCGGGTACGGCCAGCGAGGAGGAGGTTACAATAGTCGAGGCGTGAGATGACTAGGGAGTGGATGAGAGTTTTGGCAGAGGAGACAGACAGAAAAGAGCAGAACTTAGCAATGTTGTGGAGGGAGAAGCGGCAGGATTTGGCCACGGAATCAGTGTAGGGTTTGAAGGTGAGGTGCGAGTCGAAGATGAAGCCCAGGCTACGGGCTTGGGGGACAGGGAGGATGGAGACTCCGTCAGTGGCAATGTACAGGGAAGAGGGAGAGGAAAGATAAGGAGTTCAGTTTGTGGTTAAGATACTGGGGAACTAAAGTGGTTACCTCCACCCATGAAATATCCTGTTTTTGAGCTATTTTAAACCTAAATCTTGCAACCTAATTGTGCAACAGGGATGTTTCATTGGCTGTGTGCTTCTACTTCCCTATTTTACTGAATTTTAACTAACAAGTTTAAAAGCTGAGCAGAGGAGAAGCTATCAGAAGACCAAATATTTCCAGGCCTATATGTCCAAACTAAAGCCAGTATGTCCAGACTATAGCCAATAGGTTAAACGCATCTCACATAGGTCAGGCTTGAGGGTAACAGTATCTATATTTAAATAAATAAATAAATACAATACAAATATCTCCCCTGACTGATTTATTTATTATTATTTTATTTATATAGAGCCAGCAATGTACCTGGTGCTGTACAATCAGTAGTTATAGACAGATCCCTACCCCAAGGGCTTACAATCTAGGAAAGACAAGGAAGGGGGAGACAAGGGAGAGGTGAAAATCAGGAGAGACAAAGATATATTAATGAGGTTGAGATGTATACTGGTATAAAATGTTTGGTCTGTACGTATCAACAACAGAGAGAGCTCCATCCAGGAGGGGGCAGCAGTCCTAGTTGTCATTATAGCAGGGAACAAAGGGGAATGTATCCCCCACAAAGTTCCTACACACACACACACGGGCAATTCTAATGGTATAACTTAAAAAGTACTATATTAGAAATCATACCCTAAGTACAATTGTATTATCATTACATACACAGCACATTAAACCAACAAACGACCAGGCTGAAAATTGCACATTAACTTGATTTCCTCTGGAATGAAGCCGTATACACTCACACCTGTCCAAAGCCACACGTGACACGTCATACGTGACGTGACCCATCTTGTTGCTGAGCCCCAATCCTTGACAGTGTGGGGTTTACCCCACCAGCTTCAAAAACAGCACGGAACTGTCCTCCTGGAACTTAACTCGCACCTTTTCCTTCCTAGCGATACTATTGGCATGAGCAGCAGGGAGTCCCACAGGTGAACGGAACTTTGCGGGGGGAATGTCCTTCCCATGGGTTCCTTTGAACCCTACTGCCTGCTTGCTCCATTGAGTGCTCCCTCACTCCAGGGGAAAAAAAACCCTGCTTCCTCTTCCACCGCTCTGCTCTGTTCATCATTTTAAATCCTCTCTCCTGTTCCCACCTCTCTTGGTTTCCAGGAAAAACTTGCTGTTCACCGCTAGACCCATTGCATTATATCTGCCACCTTCCCCACCCAGGATCACCTGGGAGTCTGAGTCGCCCCCAATCTCATTAAACGCCACTCTTCTCTGTTGCCTACGGCACCATGCCAACTTATTCCTATTTCTTATTCTCAGGAAACAGGAAAAAACGATTATTCCTTATCTTAGTCTTTGTTTAGTGTCAACTTTAATTGAGATGGTTGGGTGATTAGTATGGAGTAAAATGTGCGCTTTGTGTGTGACTGTGGGTGATTCCAGACGTTACGCGTCTGAAATTCACCCTGGCTGAACCACGTCAAACGCGGGCCGCGTTTTTGACTGTGGTGCACGTCTGTTGGCTCACCGCCAGATGTGCACCAGTGTCAAACGCAGCCCGTGTTTGCATTCACCACACTTCTGGACCCCCGGACGCGAGGGGGTTGAGAAGTGTGGTGAAAGGCCCCCACGGCCGTGGTGAACGGAAAGTAACATCTGGTTACTTACCGTTCACTGTGGTCAATAGGATTCCCCCCGCCCGTGGTTGCGGCGGCGGCCGGATTGGCCACTCCCGCTGCCCGTCAGGAGGTCGGAGGGTCGCCGGGGAGCGCAGGGGACGGGGCCGTGTGGCAGCACGCTGCGCCGCACGGCCCCCCCCCCTCTGGGGTGCATCTGCCCCTTTAGACATTACGGCCGGGCGCTTTCACCACAGACCGTGGGGTGGTTCGGACCACGGCCGGGGGCAATGGGGTGCACGTCTGTTGGCTCGCCCCTTCACCCCCGGCTGTGGTCTGAACCACCCCACGGCCTGTGGTGAAAGTGCCCGGCCAGAACGTCTGAAATCGCCCTGTGTTTGCTTGAGAGACAAAGTGGTTCGAATAATCTCTTTTATTGGACCAGCTGTTGTTGGTGGAAGTAAGCAAGCTTTCGGACCACACAGGGCCCTATTTCAGGCATGTAGCAGAGCCAGTAGAAATATATATAAACTGAGCAAATGTAGGGCAGGTCTATATGAGGGGGCATGGAATGGGTGGGAGTGGATTGGGGGACTTCCGCCTTCACGGCTCCTGTCGCTGAACACTTTTGAACCCTTACTGCATCATTTGCACATTCCACTTCCTCATCTCTCCCCTATCACTCTCTCTCTCTCTCTCTCTCTCTCTTCCAACACCTGTCTAACAGATGCTCTTCTCTATTTCATAGCTGATTAACTAGGCCAAAAGTCAAACTGTCAAGTAAAGCAGATGTCATCTCTAAATGCATTATTTAAAAATCCATAAAATATTAAGCACGAATCTCACATTGTGAAAGCAATACCTGATCCATTAGGCCTAAAATCGGGTAATCTCTCTTTTAATCTTATGCAAGGGAGTATGTGTGAATCACAGGCCCGCAGAGCAAGTGTAAGCCATCTGTCTTATTAGTCAATCTGTCTTGATCCAATTACAAGAAAGCAGATTTCATAAGAACTTAAGAGGTGCCAGACTGGGTCAGATCAATGGTCAATCGAGCCCAGCGCCTTTCTTCGACAGTGGCCAACCTCGACGGTCACTTGGAGAAGTGCCCAATAGGTCATTATAGGGCAATTCATTCCCTGCTGTTCACGCCCAGCTCCCAACAGTAAGAGAGGTTAAATTCCCAAAACGTGCCTGACTAATAGCTGCCAAATGGACCTATCCTCCAGAAACTTCTCCAACCCTTTCTTAAACCCAGTTGTACTAATGGCCTTGACCACATTTTCCGACAACAAATTCCACAGCTTAATTGTGCGTTGAGTGCAAAAATACTTTCTTTTGTTTTAAATCTGCTGCCTGTTAGTTTCATGGAGCGTGCCCTAGTTCTAGTCCTATTTGAGAGGGTAAATAACCGTTCCTTATTAACATCCTCCACACCACTCATGGTTTTATAAACTTATAAACGACTCACGCGTCGTTGCCAAAAATCCTGCAAGACAGGATTGGACGAGACGCTGCCGCGAGTCACGCGCATGGGAGGGGGGACGCACGTTCTTTTCCGGCCGCGATCTGACCACCTCGATCGCCGACCCGGTCAGATCGCAGCTGGAAAAGAGAATGCGCGCCCCCCCCCTCCCGCGCGTGTGACTCAGCGGCAGCGTCTCGGCTAATCCCGTCTCGCGGGATTTTGGCAATGGCACGCTTGTCTAAAAACAGCCTCAGTTGTCTCTTCTCCAAGCTGAAGAGCCCCAACCTATCCAGCCTCTCTTCATACGGAAGCTGTTCCGAACCCCTTGATCATTTTTGTTGCCCTTCTCTGTATCTTTTCTATTTCTACTAGATCTTTTTTTTTTTTTTTAGATGGGGTGACCAGAACTGCACACAATATTTGAGGTGCGGTCGCACCGTAGATTTATATAGTGGCATTATGGTAGTTTCCGTTTTATTCTCTATCCCTTTAAGAATAATTTCTAAACATTAGGAAGATAGGTTAAACATTGACTTCCTAACGGTAAGAGCTCTTCAGCAGTGGAACAGATTGCCTAGGGCGGTGGTGGTCTCTCCTTCGCTGGAGGTTTTCAAACAGAGGCTGGACGGCCAGCTGTCGGGGATGCTGTAGCTGTGGGTTTCCTGCACTGAGCAGGGGGTTGGATTAGATGACCTCTGAGGTAATTTCCAATTCTATGATTCTTTTTTACCTCCAACAGCAGTCAGGAAGCATAGGCTACTGGTCTGTCCGGTCTGATTAGGGCTTAGTTTAGTTTACTCACTGCCGCTCCTGTGCATTTCTTATTCCAGATAAGAAATCTGGGATAAGATTTCCCACATCTTTACTGGGAAGATAAGTGTCACGGAGGAACATAGGGTCACACACGTGTGATACTGGCCTACATGTAGACTACAAGCCTAGTAAATATGTGAAGAAAAAGATTCCACATGCATGTAATGTTACAACTGAGAACTGTAAAACCCAAATCAGGACTGACACACTTGACCAAGCTCCAGAAAATGGAAAGACAGTTTGTTGATTCGCCCCAGATGGATGGCCAGAGACATTTAATATGCTAATGCAGGCAGCCATTGCCTAAGTGCAAGAGATGCAGAAAAACTGATAAAGAGAACAAAAGGAATTCTAGAAGGCTCGAGAAGATATGAGGAGTTTCCTCCTGGGGATATGAGTTGTACCCACAGGGGAGGGACTATCGGGAACTCACTCACCATCTTGCAGTCAGGTGGGCTGAGCTGAACCATGGACTGAGAGAGGGGACTTTGCTTTCTAGCAACTCTGAGACTGAAGACCCAGTCGCTTACATCAACGACTGAGAAGAACTTATGGACCTTGGTAGGGTAAGATGCTTATTTAGGAACTCAACCAGTATACATATAGGAACGTGTTATATTTACCTTTGGTTTCTAGCAACCACTCTGTATCAACTATCTTGCTTATGTAATCAATAAGCTTACTTCCTATCTTTATGAAGAAGTGTCTGTGGGGGGATTCAGACGTTCTGATTTGTGCGATTTTTAAAAAAAACAACGAATGTTTCATGCCTGTCTGAACACTTAAATTCGATTAAATGGAGTCAATATCGCACTAAAGCAATGCGTGTTGAAAAGCTACTCAAACCTACCTTTTTGCTGTCCGTTTTCAATAAATCCGCACTTAACAGCAGTGTGAAAGCAACATCGTACTGGTTTTAACTAGTGTGTAATCTTTTCTGATGTGAATGCAACCGTGCTTCCAAGTGCGCTGTTTTACTCCTGCCCCTACCGGAAGCAGTGAGACCAGCTGGAGCCCTGTAGTTGCCTCGCTGGGTGCAGGCTGCAGCCAGCTTCTCCCCAAAAAAGTTCTTCCCCTCCATGTTTCCCCTCCATGCTTCTCCCCAAAAAAGTTCTTCCCTCCAAGGGACTTTCAATCATCTGCCTCTGCCTCTACCGTAGTGCTGCAGCAGTAGCAGCAGCGGGATACCGGAAAGAAACCAGGGAGAGAATGCGAGGGGCTTCTTTCCAGCAGCCTCAGGCTCTCCCTCTTTACTCCCTGATTCTACAAAGTAGCAACCTTTGCTACAAAGGTTGTAGCAAAGGTTGTTGCAAAGTTTGCAAAGTTGCAGCAAAGGTTGTAGCAAAGTTGTACTTTGCTACAAAGTAGCAACCTTCTGGCTCCCCACAGGCCACTTCCTGTAACTGAACCGTACTGAGCAGCCGGGTAAGCACGCACTACAAGAAGGTCTGAATGCATTATTTCGCTGTACTTAAAATCGGTATGGCATGCATCTGAATGCAACAGGACTTGTTAACAGCGAACTATTGAGAACCAGTTTTAAAAAATCCAGATAATTGCTGCACGTGTGAATTCGCCCTGTGTCTAACATTGGAACACAAGTGAGCAACAAGAGTTCTCAAGTTCTTGCGAACCCAGAGATTAAACAGTCTGTAAACGAGAAGGATCGGGCCCTTGGGTGACAAAGGGGTTGTGCCTGCGGCAGGCTTGAACCCGCCAGAGAGAAAAACTGATTGAAGTGGGCTGTACGCAAGGGAAACTGAGTCACTCAAACCTGGTAAAGTGGGGGTGCGGACCCTCCAACCCGTGACAATAAGAGTGGATGATTTTCCACCATGCAAGTGAGGTTGTAGACGAGATCGGATGGCCGAGGGACATCTAGCCAAACCACCTTGGAGTCCTGAACAATTGTTTGTGTTGGTGCCTCAACTATCTCCCCGGGCGACCACCAGATCGTGGCATTCAGAAAAGCCAGGATTAACCTTACAAGGCTGCAAGAAATCTAATCCCAACCCGTGAAAACGCAGTGGCAAGGCCACTGTGGCAAGAGGATGAAGAGCAGCCAATTTGCATTTGGCGGTTCGGAAAGCCTATAAGGAGCTGCCTAACTGAGTCAGACCAATGGTCCATCTTAGCCCAGTATTGTCACAACCTGACACGGCAGCAGGGTTTCAAATCCGGGCTCACCAGGATCCCCGGCAAACAGTTGGTTACATCATTTATACATATTAACAAGACGCCTCCTTTTTCAAGAAAGTCGGTTCTTACCACTGTACCAAAACAACAAGCTCTGTTTGGGGCCCTTATCACAAGACCATTTACTGTTTCAAAGCTTTCAGTATTTATGTTTTGGTTCCCTTTCCAGCTGGGCCCTGGCAGGAAGTGAGAGAATCATACTATTGCTCTCTAGCTAATACAAGATGGATCCTGGTTTGGTTCTGTGGTCAGGCCCAAGATGGAGAAATGGAGGCCTTACGTGCCTACATATTGACACCTTTTTTCCCCTTCTTCTTTTCTATTAAAGGCCTCACCCAAGCATGCTACCTGAGACCCTCCTCCAGGATCCCCAACAGAGGTCTAACCCAAGCGTGCTACCAGAGATCCTGAATCAGAGATGCCGGGGATTGAACTTGGGACTTTATACTTATTATTACTATTATTATAAACATGTATAGTGTCGGTCATGTACCTGGCGCTGTACAGAACATAGAAATAGACGCAGTCCCTGTCTGTGGCTTACAATCTAAAAGACAAGGAGGGGGAGACAGGGAGAGGGGACAGTGGGAGAGACGGGAGAAGACAAATAAACATTCAGGCGGATGCGAAGTCTCAGGTGCGTGTGCTTGACTTGGTTACAATCAGGTTGGTTGCAGCAGTCAGCAGAGGAGGGCAGACAGTAAGTATATGGGGAACGACTAGCAGGCATTGGGAAAGGCGGCGAGGAAAAAGTGGGTCTTGAGGAAGGATTTGAAGGAGCGGAGGGAGGGGGCAAGGCGAATGTGGGCAGGGAGGGAGTTCCAGGCTTGGAGGGCAGTGAGGGAGAAGGGTCGAAGGCGATTAGGTGAGCAGGAGAAATGAGGGAGAGCGAGGGAGGGGACAAAGGAAGAACAGAGAGCGCATGTAGGAGTGCGTAGGGAGATTAGGTTTGAGAGGTAAGGGGGAGCTTGGTTGTGGAATGTTTTGAACGTGAAAACCAGGAGTTTAAACAGGATACGTTCAGGAAGGGGGAGCCAGTGAAGAGAGAAGAGGAGAGACTGCACATGGTCGAAGCGACGGGCAGAGTGAATGACCTTGGCAGCGGAGTTCTGGATTGCGATAAGGGGGGACAGGTGAGAGTGAGGGAGGCCAGCAAGGAGGAGGTTGCAGTAATCGAGGTGAGATAACCATGGCATGAACAAGGGTTGAATGCTGGGGATTGAACTTGGGACTTTATACGTGCAAAGCATGCGCTCTACCACCTGAGTCATGACCCACCCTGTGTCCCTACAGGAGACTCGTCCTCTGGTCAAAGTTAGTAAAGTTACCAGATTTAATTTGGTGTCTGTTACTCAGCTAAACTGCTGAGGTTGTTTTGGTCAATTTATCAAAATGCGTGTAATATACGTTAAAGCAAACATCCGACCCAACTGCTTCCCCAGCCTCCTCTCTCCCCTCATCCAAGACCAGGCAAGGGAGACAAAGAACTGGAGATGGTTTTGGAAGCAGAGGGAGCAAACTTTGCCCTCCCACATGTGGGCATTCAGACTCCAGAAAAGCGACTGAATAATGTTCAGCCGCTGCAGAAATAGCAGAAAAAGAAGAAAGGAAGGCTAAGAAACAGGGGCAAAAGGGTGGGGTGGGTGTGCGACACCCCTGGCTAAAGAACCCAGAACTTACCTGGGAATGGTTGGAAACTCCGGGGCCCCTGGGAAGAAGCCCCTCCCCCAGCCTGTCCCTGGGCAGCCAGAAGTCCTCGGAGGCTGCAAAACAGAGGTGGAGCAGTATGCCCAGCCCTTCTGGCAGCGCAGCACAGGCGGCTTCAGAGCCAGGCTGTCTGACTTGAGAGACTAGAGACGGCCGCTGCCGGAGTGGGTTGGGCTTAGCATTTCCCTTTTTGGAAAGAGAAGCAGAAAAAAAACCCCTGATAAGCAGGAGCACTGACTCATTTCAGACAGCAACGTATCCCCCCTCCCCCTCCAAGGGTTGAGAACGCAGTTCCTTACAAAGAGGAAGCTGTGAATGGGAGACTAAAAATATTCGTTATGCTCCTTAGAGTCAAGAGGCTGGGTTTGACTGGAGTGGGTCCAGATCCTAAACAGATGCTGTGTGAGATTAAATTCATGGGTTGAGGGCATTGATGACCCGTACCCCAGGCAGTTCCATCTGCCGTGCTCCTAGACGGTCCTTTTAAACCCTCATCCTGCTCATCTCCACACCCCCCCCCCCCAAACCTCTAGCTAGGAAACAACTTCCACTGGACTGTTTTCACTCAGTGGACAATTAACTCGTGGAACTTACTGCCAGAGGAAGTGGTCAAGGCTGGTAGCATAGCTAAGTTCTTCTTCGAGGATCTCCGCCATTCTCACTAATGGGATTCACTTCCTGCTCCGCAGGTACCAAAGTAGGAAGTGAATCCCATTAGTGAGATTACGTGGAGCTCTCTCGAAGAACAGAGTTACTGGTAAGTAGCCTCTATTTTTAAAAAGGGATTATTAATTAATTAGTTATTATTATTATTATTAATTATTATTATTATAAGCATTTATATAGCACAAGCAATGTACCTGGTGCTTTACTGAAAATAAGTTAGACAGGGGAACAGAGGGAGAGACAAGGAATGATTGCATAAGTTCTTGAAGGATAGGCCCATTGATGGCTGTTAGCCGCCAAGTAGGTTTTGTGGACGTAACCTCTTACTGTTGATGTCTTGAACAACAGAGAATGGATTACCCATTGTGACCCGTCGGGCACTTCTCCCAAGAGGAAGAGATTGGCCACTGTCGGAGACAGGATGCTGGGCTTGATGAGCCATTGGTCTGACTCAGTACGGCACTACTTATGTTCTCTGCTAACTACCAGAAAGCCCTCCAGCCCTCTCTCATGCCTCTCTGCAGCTGCCAAGAAGCACTGCCATAGCGGACCAGAAGCCCCCAGGAAGCAAGGCTCAGGAGCAGCAGGATATGGGGTAAATTCTTGCAAATAGTTTTTTATAGAGGCTATTGCGGATGGATCGTTTGCCCAAACCACGGAGAGGGAAGCAGTCTCCCTATGGAATGTAGAAGAAAAACCTGGAAGGACCTGCAGTCCCCCTTTGGGAACAGACAGGAAACCTCCCTCTACACCCAAACCTCCCCTTGGCCCAGGTTGGAGGATCGTCATAGCCCCCTTTAGGAACAGACCCCGACCCCCACCTCCCCCACGGCAAGGTATGGATGGCCATTCCAGAGATGCCAAATTATTTCATTTCACTTTTAATTTATACCTCGCAACTCTCTCATCCCATGACGAGTCGAGGCGGCTATAGGGCAAGTATTGCTCTATAGAATAACTTATAGGGCAAGTTATTTTCCTGGGTCCCAGGAACAGCAAGATCCTGACTTGCATTAGTGTAGAGAAAGTAAGGTTGTTGTGTTGGTCCCAAATATAGGCAACGGAGACAAAGAATTCAAGCAACGATATCTTTTATTGGACCAACGCCAGTTGGTGGAGGTACGCAAGCTTTCTAACGCCAGACTTGCCCGACAAAGAACCCTGCGAGGTGGGAAAGCTTGCGCACCTCCACCAACTGGAGTCAGTCCAATAAAAAGGTATCACTTTACTGCTTTGTCTCTATTGTTCTACCCGTACAGAGGGTACAAAATGACTATTGTATAATGTTCTTTATTTGGAACATTCCGATAAAACCTTGGAAAAGGTGTTTTACAAAAATGTTCTAAAACCCAGGCGCGTGGGCGGCTTGAATGGGCCGCCAGAGGAAGCGCCTATCCCTAGCTGATACTGGTGATATGGCGGTGGTTGGAAGCTGATTGGTGGGCACGGGCAGGCCATGGAAGGGGGAAAGGGAAGGGGGCTGCCCTGGTCGGCAGGCAGGCGATGGCAGCTCGGCTCGTAAGGTGAAACCTTAATTAAATAATAAAAAGTTTTAAAAACAAAGGAAAAGACCCACAGGCAGAACAAGCAGACAGCAGGGGGCAAATTTGGGGGGATTGGAGGGTAGGGTTAGGGTTGGGTTTTTTTAAAAATTATTTTTAAACTGTTGTCGGTTTTAATGTATTTTATTATTTTATTGCATTGTTAGCCGTCCCAAGATGCCATGGGCATGAGGGGGCAGCATAGAAATCTCAATAAATAAATAAATATTGCAGCCCCTTAGAAATCACCGTCCTGAGTCAGCGTCTTTGTTTGCTCTACTACTCCTGCCCATGCAGGACATAAAAGCTTAACTCACACAGACACAAGGATTGAAATATTAAATAAAATATCTTCTACTGGTCTATTTCACTGTCTGTTAATATTGGCACGCACTCCGAGCATTGCCTGACTCGCCTACGCAACCAGAGTCTCTCTTTCCGGCAAGATCAAAGAGAAAACCTGGTCAATATTGGGTCGCAACCCAGCGGAATTTGCCCTGAGAACTCCCATTGAAATCAATGGGCCTCTTAAACAACAAAGTTAACTCCGCCTTAACCAAGGGGCCACGGCCCCGTCATTTAATGTTCCAACTATTTAGACAATCACCCTCATAAGGACATAGAACCCCCAAGGGCGTTCTACATTAATCCTTTAAAAACAAGCCTCTCTCTCAGCCTTCAGCTGGGACAGTTCTTGCTCCGGAGACTTGACACTGGTGGTCATGGCTTGGAGATACCGCTCCATCGCTGCCAAGTCTTTTGATCTCCTTCCTGTATCACATGCATTAACGCCTGCAATGCCCATAACAGCTTAGGAGAGGAAAGATCCTCCGCTGTTGCAGCAAAAGGAGAATGTGAATCTGTAAAATCGAGCTTTCCAGTTTGTTACCTGAATACTTAAAGTACCTAAAGACCCATCTAGAGAGACTATTTGCTTTTGTCTCTGGGACCTTCATGATCCATCTTAAGAGACCTTCTGGATGGCGAGGAATCAACAGTTAAGACCTCACCTTGTGAGAAACGGGACTCTGAACTGAACGGCTTCTACGCTGGCCTATAGTTCACAAATTTGTTTCAAAAGAGCTCTATTTCCTCAAAATAAAGTATGAAAAGTTAAAATGGGTAAAATTATATAAAGAGTCTGACCTCCAGAAATGAAACCGCAAGAACGACAGATCGCTGCAGATTCCCTAACTCTCTCCTCACACCTTCCCCTTGCCCCAAGTGCTGCGAGGCCGCTCCTGTACAGGAAGGAGGGGCTCAGCTCCAGAGCAGCATTGCTAAAGACTGCCCATGTTGTTAAGAGTACAGGAAAACACACAGTCCATTGTCACACGAGACGGTCCCACTCACGCCCACGCAGACCCGCTGCACGGGCACGAGTGCATGCCACCTGTGTGCATGCCCCAGCTGTAGGGTGGGGGGGGCGCGAGCACTCCTACTTCCCACACATCCCCACTCAGGAGAAGCCGGCAAAAACAGAGGTTACTCCGTGAGTGGGGATGCGTGGGGGGTGGGGTGCACCCACATGCTGCCCACGCTGCAGCACTCATACCCTATCCCCACTTGTATAAGAACAGCCACAGAATAGCAAGAGAGAGAGAAAATATTAGATTAGCCTACGCCACTCCCCCCCCCCCCAAGAACCCAGGAGTCCTGGCACCAAGCCTCCCTGCTCTAACCCACTAGCCCCCACTCCCCCCCCAGAGAACCCAGGAGTCCTAGCTCCCAGCCCCCCTGCTCTAATCCACTAGTCCCCACTCCTCTCCCAGAAAACCCAGGAGTCCT
>QEPC01008979.1:159385-182658 GCA_003113815.1 Sphenodon punctatus
CCCCCCCTTTTTTTGTCTTTTAGATTGTAAGCCACCGGCAGGGACCGCGTCTAATTCTATGTTCTGTACAGCACCAGGTCACACGTCTGGCGCTATATAAATGTTTATAATAATAATAATCTTGCAGATGTTCTACGATTTGATTCTTAAAAATATTTTTGCCCAAGAATTCTCCTGGATATCGAGAGCTTCTTGCTGCTTCATCCAGAGACGAACCAGGATCTTGACAAGACTCCTTGTGTTTTTTTGAGATCTCTCTTTTCAGCCCTAGCTTTTATTTGACCCCTTCCCAGTTCCTGGATATGTCCCCTGCATCCAGTCCCCCCCCCCTTCCCCCCCCTGAAATCCTGAGCTCTGGGGAAGGGAGCAGAGATGAGGGAATGAAGATGTGGCAGAGGTCCATGATCTTAACCCCTGCCCCCTAAATTTCTATGCCGCCCTCAGTATGTACTAATTCTCAGTGGCCCTGGGGAGCTAGCGTGCATACACGCAAACAAAAAACAGTTGTGCCGTTTAAACAAGGAGTTGTACCTCATGATGGATAATGAGGTTTTAGCTAGGCAGACAAACCTGGCCTGAAAGACTGACATGTCCTGCAGCTGCATCTCCCACGCAAGATACCTGTATAAACTGTTGTCCCCACCCCCAGAGGCAGCTGCATCATCAGTCAGGCTTGCCCTAGCAGCTCCTCAATCTGTGGCCTCGTTTATTCAGGATTCCTCGTAACTAAGCTAAGCACGTGAACACATTCACAAAGTTGAAGTTGCCTTTCTCCTTCATCTTCCTTCCCTGGTCTCTCTTAGGCTGTAAGCCTGCTGGGGCAGGGACCTGTCTAACAATTGTAAAGTGCCAGGTACTTGTTGGGGCTATTTAAATATTTAATAATAATCTCAGCCCCAGGTGAGGGATCCCTGTATAAACATTAGCCTCCACCCTAGAGGCTGCCACATCTTGGTACTTTGAATAGGGATAGCCGTTCCAGGGACAGACCCCCACGCAGCTGACCAGAAAGGGCAGTGAACTTGCTAATGAGTTCCTCTTTCTGCAGGATGTGGGAGTTTGTGAAACAAGAGGGTGAGACATGGGAGGATTTGGAGGAGGCCTCTGATGAAGACATGGATTATGAGGAGGAGGACGAAGAGCTAGATTATGAGGAGGAAGAAGAGGATGACAAAGAGCTGGGGGATGAGGAAGATGAAGACCGGGCCGTTATGCCTATGAATTCAGTTCAAAGATTTCAAAGACTGATTGAAGCCTTGAAAGAAATGCTTAGACGCCTCAGGTGAGCTCAGGATTTTTTACTTATTTAGGGGTGTGCACCAGGCCCCCATGTTGTTTTTGGTTTTGTTCTTGTTCAAAAATGTCATTATCATTGTGTTGGTATCGTTTATCAGTATCTAGATTTGTTATCGTTATTGATATCGGTACCATTTCAAACAGATTTTATTTTTTGGTATCAGTATTGATTCCTGTGCATAACTAATACTTATCTAAATCTAAGGGAGATGAGGAAGGGGAAAGGAAAACTATTATCTAATCATTTATTATTATTATTATAAGCATTTATATATAGCGCCAGAAATGTACCTGGTGCTTTACAGAGAATAATATAGACACTGTCCCTGCCTGAGAGCTTACAATCTAAAGACAGGGGGAGGGGAGACAGGGAAGGGGGAACAGAGGGAGAGACAAGGGATGCAACATTCACAAGGCTGTGAGAACTCGGGTACACATTCTTGGCTTGGTTACAGTGTAAAGGAGTTTGCCGATAACAAGTAGGGGATAATCCTGGGTGGGGATAATTAGCAGGAGTTAGGCAGGGCGGAGTGGAGGAGGTGGGTTTTGAGGAGGGACTTGAAGGTGTGGTGGGAGGGGGCAAGTTGGATGAGGGCAGGGAGGGAGTTCAGGTGTGCAGGGCAGTGAGGGAGAAGAGATGAAGGCAGTTTGGGGAGCAGGGGAGGTGTGGGAGGGGATGGAAGAGGAGCAGAGTGCTTGAATGGGTTTGGAGGGAGATCAGGGCAGAGAGGTAGGGGAGAGCAAGGTTGTGAAGGGCTTTGTAGGGGAAGACGAGGAGTTCGTGCAGAATACACTCAAGAAGGGGAAGCCAGTGGAGGGAGGAGAGGAGAGGCTGCACATGGTCAAAGCAACGGGCAAGGAGGATGATCCTGCCAGCAGAGTCTTGAACAGAGATGGGGGAAGGCCAGCGAGGAGGAGGTTATCTATATAACTAACTATTCTAATCTAGATGTCTATAATATATATCTATATCTAATCTATACTACCTATCTCTATATAATGTACAGGGGGGAGAAGGTAAAATGTAGGGTATGAGGAAGGAAAGGTATTGGTGGAAATACAATGAGGGCTAGGGAGGATTTTTTTTGTGTGCAACCAAACACCACAATTCTGTAAACGCGACCTGACAAGCAGAACTCTTGCACAACGTAGAGAGAGAGCCTGGCCCTCCCATTATAAAGGGTTGCAGTGCCCTCCCCTAGAGCCCCTCTCATTGGTTGTGGAAGGCATGAGGCATTGAGCAATCAGTCCCATGAGACTGCTGGGGCCTCTTTGTGCTGCTCATTGGCCAGCGATACATCCATCAGATACTGCTGAGCTGCTCACCCCTCCCAACACAGGCACCGTTCAAGAGTTCAACCCTGTTAAGACTCCAAGATGTCTGCTCCCTCATTTCCCCCCCCCTCTACATTTTCCCTCAAACCCAACTGCCACCGCACTGATAACGACATCGTCATTATTGGTATTGGTATCGTTGCCATTATTGGTGGTGGTGGTTTTCGTTATTGCAATAACGAAAACGACAACCGAGAACAAAAACAATTTTCGTTGTTGTAATAATGAAAACCTGCACACCCCTACTTGTCATACCCACATCATCTCTTCTCCCCCCTCCCCCCCCCCCTTTTCAGGGATCTGTATCCCACCCCAAAGACAGTTGCCTCTTGGGTCACTATAAACAATCTCGTCATGGCTGTTGTCCAACTGTTTGGTGACTGTGGGTAAAAACAGTCGTGACTTTGACCTGCTGTGGCTTGGGACTCGCCGGCACGTGTTGGTCTGGACTTGCCCCAGTGGATAGTCCAGTAGACCCCTTCCCATACTTTACCTACCTGTAAACTAAATGGAAGACAAACTATTCCACTTGCACTTTTCCAGGACAATCGTTGTATGATAAATATCTGAATGTTTACCAACCAAGCAAAAAAAAAAAAAGGAGGGGGGGAGGAGGGTGATTGAAAACCAAATCTAAAGGGCCTTAACCTCAAGTGATCTGGCCAAAAAATGATTCAACACGAATGCAAAATTCAATGCAAATTTCTGCAATTTTAATTTTTGTAGATGTGTTTATGCACATTTGTATGCAATTGATTTTTAAATGTGAGGTTTAAATTTTTTTTATCACGCTAATCCAATCAAAACGTGTGGTGGTGAAGGTTTCCCAAGTTTTGCTGTGATCATTGTAACAGTTCACAAGCTTGAAATAACTAAACAAACAAATGAAATCCCAGTAATGGTCACGTGCACTGGTACATCAGGAGCAACGTTGCGGCTTCTTCCTCTTCCTCGTCACTAGCCATTGGTGATGCATCTGTGCAGTCGATTTCACTGCAGTGCTTGGAAGCTACTGTGCACACAAGACCATAACGTGGGAGCACATTCCCACGTACATTAAATCAGCACTTTTTTCTTTCCCCCCGCAGATTAGAACGATGCCGGAAAGTCTCCATCCACTTATTTTGCCGTTCTTACGTTTGTTTTTCAAGCTCATTGAGGGGCAGCCAAAAGCCACCTTTACAAGCGCCCACTTGAACTGACCCGTATAAATCCTATTGTCAGAATGTCGGTTACACAGCACCTCGTTTTCCCCCGACTCTCGGCTGAGCTCCTCAATGACTTCAATGGCCACAATGTAAAGAAATCGGTAACGCGGTCAATGTTAAAAATCCAGTCTGCCGATACTGGTAAATATCAGATACACCTGATTATCGGGTGTATCTGATTAATCCGATACCAATTATTCCCACCCCTACTGACTAGCCGAGTCAGTTACACAGCACCTTGCTTCCTGGCTCTAGGCTCAGCTTCCTGGCTCTAGGCTCAGCTCTGGGAGCCTAGAGCCCAGGAAGCGAGGCGGGGAGCCTGCCACTGGGAACAGCCTCGGTGTTGTTTCAAGCTGCCTGGGGGCGAGCGAGGTGCACACTCCGGTTCTGACTCTGGGCACTTTGCGTGGGGGGTGTGTGTGTGTGCGTGTCTGCTTTCCCGGAAACCCCTCTTGTTGTTTAGACAGACTGTAGCCGGTAGGCTTTGTGGGCAGTCACCACTCCTGCCCAGCCCCACATGCACCTTTCCAGGTGGCACCCAGCAGAATTGCCCAGCCGGAGCGAAAGTCACATTGGGAATGTAACTGCAGCCCCAACAGGCTCTTAAGCCAAGTCCATTTGGTCTTCTAGAGCCTGGATTTTTAAAGCCCCCCAGATCTGCCCTGCTCTCCCCCCGGTTTCATTCAGACAGGGAGCTCCCGAGAGCGGCGCTTCCTACCCCAGCGATGAGAAGGGGGGGAAGTTGGGTTGAAGTCTGAGAACTAGCAATAGCCGGGGCAGCTAGTCAGTATCATGTCAGTTACACGGCGCCTCGCTTCCTGGGCTCTGGCTCCGCTCCTCTCCCCTCTCCGGGAGCCGGGGAAACGGGGCGCCGTGTAGTGAAAATGCTGCTTCCTAAATGCAGTCAATTTCAAAATGCGCTTGAATAAACCCGTTGTGAAGAGTGAATGGGTTTATTTAAGCGCATTTCCTAAACGCAGTCAATTTTTTTAAAAAAGCAGCATTTTAATGTATGTGGGACTGCGCTCCATAACTTTGGCTTGTACATCGCTTACATCGTTTCCCCCCACATATTGTATTTTAAAATTGTGTTAAAACTCTTGTATTTTTATTGAATGTTTGCTTAGGGCAGGAGGGGTGGGATATACATTTTAAATAAATAAAATTGCTTTTATCCATAAGATAAGAGGCTCTGTAGGAAAAGGGGCCTTTTATTTATTAAAAAGAAATACTTCAGCACATTGTTACAAGGAAAACTTTTTTTTTTAAGACAGCTGCTGAATAATGCTAATTAATGCAACAGTTACTTTTACACTAGTGTTTGGCATGTGTGTAAATTTTTAGTATGTCAACAGTTCATATATGCACTTTTTAAAAATACTGAATTTTAATTGTCTTCCAATTACTTCAGTGTCACCGTCATGGTCTGCTGGACTAGAATGTTGGCAGTTAGTCCACGCTGTGACCTTGATAAAGCTCCAAGGTCACAGCACATGCAGAGGGCCACGGCAGGATAGCACATCTGTTTGGGCCCTGCCCTGGGCTGGGGGCAGGCATGGCTGTGCCTCATTGGTTGTTATGGCTGGCTATCATGGCAGGGGGTGGGCTGGCTGCCCGCACATTGGTTGTGCTCACCGCCCTACCCGGGCAGTGAGAGCAGTAGGACGGCTCCCTGGGCACGTCAGTTTGGTGCCCCAACCTGCGGAGGGGCGGCCGCTGGCTCTTGTCCCACTGTGGGTTGGGGAGTTGCCGCGCCAGCGGAAAGTCTGTGTGTTTTACCCTGTGATTCCCAATGGGGGGCTGAATCTTTCATTTTATTTTATTTTATTTCCCCCCCCAGCTCTGACTTGTGGACATCTGGCGTGACAACGGAGAGAAGTTATGGTGGATGAAATGCACTCAAGTTCAGAAGAGCAGCTGCTAAATTTAAATTTGATTGGGTTATGGAAGACGGGTCCCTCAAAGACCATTATCTGAGTAGGTTGGGCATGAGACTCCTGATGGCCAGGAGGGAGAGTTGTGGGATAGGTCACTTCTCCTGACGCACCAGTTCCGGCTGCTGTTGGAGATGGGGCGCTGACTTAGATGGACCACTGGCCTGACCCAGACTTGCATTTCGAACAGCACCCAGTAGTGACAAACTGAAAAGTATTCCGAAAATTGAGAGCAGCTAGAATTTTCTAGGCAAGCTGCAAGGGGATAGTCGCAGCCAGTCTTGAACTTTCCTCCCAGAAGAGCCTTTGCTCCATCCTTAAAATGCTTTCTTACAAGCTTGTTCTGCTGACTGGCAGCTCTAAGGTTGCAGAAAGTCTTACTGGGTCAGGTCAATGGTCGGTCTAGCCTCGCAGTCAACCAAATGCTTCAGGGAACGCTATGGCAAAGGGGGGTGTAAAGTGTGATCCATTGTTTACACCCAGAAGTTTGTGGAAACTCAAAGCATGAGTTTTCATTCCCTGGCCAACTTTTCTTATAGTCCCTGATGGGCCCGTTGTCCATAAATTGCTACATATGTTTCTTTAACCAAGTTCTACTATTGGCCTCTGTCTCCTGCACCAGTGAGTTGCACAGGTTAATTCTCCATTTTTGTGTGTATGTCTATATAAATACATTTTTGGTTTGCGTTAACGCAGTTGGTGGTTTATTTAATGGAGAACGCCTTAGTTTGAGTATTATGGAATAAGGTAATGGATGCTTTCATGCTCTGACTGGATTTAAAAATAAATGTGTCTTCAATCTGGATCAAGTGTCCTAATTGACAGCCCCAGATCCTATGAGCCTTTTCTCCTTCTGCTCCCCAGTATGCGGGGCCAACCTTACCGCAAGGCCATTTCCCTAGGTTGCCCTTCTATTTTTCTCCTGGGGCCCCCATGGTGGCCTTCATTTTGACCAAGGCAAAGTGTGGGCTCTAGACATAATGACCTCGAGAGCCCCAAGGGTGTGGAGCTGCAAGCGCACTCACATTTTCTTTGCCCTGGGCCCTGTACATTCTAAGACCGGTCCTGGCTCTGTTCTGCCACCAGTGATTGGAGAAAGGGCTGGTTGCAGTGTTAGCTTCAGCTACAAGGGAAGGGCAGCTGTTCTGCCCAACAAGCTAAATGGCTGTTTGTAAGGCTGCTACTGCTGCAGCTGCAGTGTGGTTGGGTAGCTAAGATTTGTCATGGATGTGACTGTGTCATCTGCTGTGTCTTTTTCTTCTGCTCTCTTTTGTAACAGAATGAAGTCTGTGCTCCTATTGACTCTCTAATGGATTCAGTATTCAACCTGAACTGTGCATTCAGTAGCTGCTCCTTTGTTAAAAACAAAGACACTATAAGGTGTATGCTTGTGTGCGCCCCCCCGGTGGTGGCTTCTTTGCCTACAGCAGCCTTGACACCCCCCCCCAAATTCCATTTACTTTCCAGTAACTGATCAACAACTGGTGAATCTATGCAAGATGGGGGAAATATGGAAGCTGTGGAGAGCTTGCCTCCCTCCCCCCTGGTCCCTCTGCTTTCATTTGGGTTGGGGAGAATAGGAAGAAAGAGGACAGCAGAGGCAACTGGTAGTTTTACATCCAGATTATAACAATCTGGGCTAGACTTGGTTAAATACTGGGATTAGAAACCTCAGGGAGGCAGGACTAAGACTGCTGTCTCCTATGCTGGTGATGGCCTTAGTCTGGAAAACTGAGGCTATGCTGTGGTGGGGGGTGTTATTTGAGCAGTACTCCTCTGCAAAGATGTGTTGACTTGAGGCACTACAGACAGCACTGATCTTAACATGTTTTAAGAGTCTTTGAGCAAGTCTTGCAGCAAGGAGTTCCCAGAGTTAACAGTGGAGGGAGATTACATTAGTTAACCCTGGGAACTCCTTGCTACTGCACGAAGCCCTGCCACTGGGGGATAGAGAGCCCTCTTACTAGGGTTAGGGTTGTGTGAGATGGTGGCCAGGATTGCAGCAGCTTGTCTGGCTAGATCAAAAGTCAAACAAAAAAATATCTTTAGCAATTTCCCTAACGCCATCTACAAACAGCCTGCAGGAGCACTTTTATTTGCTTTTTAAAAGCAGGGTACTGTCTAATCAATACCAGATTTAGAAAATCTACCAGATCTCTTTGATCTATTTCCAGGCAAGCACACATTATATACAAACATGTAAAGATAAACACATGGCCACTATTTTCCTAGATTACGTACTCGGTACTTTTTGGAACATCTCCATACGCGGGCACACAGAGACCGCATTCCCATTATCTCAGTCCAATTATTGTCAGGCTACAGTGGGGGGGAGGGGGCTGCCTTTGAGTATTTGCTGCTTTCCCCTCTATCCATCCACCTTTGTGACAGCAGGAGACCAGAAAGGGGTGGAGAAAGGAGACTGGGTAAAAGCCCCATCGCTCAGTTCAATTTCACACCAGTTTGAACTTTGAAGCCATTGTCTATTTGTTCACAAGACTCACCCACCTCCAAATACAGCTTGTGCATCACCCATTGGTGAGAATTATGGAGCCACTCAGAGGAGAAGGGACGGTTAGCTACATGTAACTGAGTTTCTTCAAGATGGCTGCATATATTCTCATACTACCAACACTTCCTGCCCTGCATGAGTATACTCGGGTTGGAAGGAACTGAGTGGGTATGGAAATGTTGCTCCTGATATTTATATACATACCCCCACCCCCCCGAGGGATACAAGGTGCTCACAGTGTGTTTTCAAAGTAATGCTGGACAGCTAGTGACAGACCGTAGGTGACATGAGCAAGCTCATTGTGGTGGAAATATACAGAGCCATCTCGAAGAACTTCAGTTACGGGTAAGTAACCTTCCCATATACATGCAAGGGGCCAGCCTAAATTCTGCCACTTTCAAACTTTGTGATAAACACACCTAAACCCAGGTAAGGGGAACATCAGGTCGGAGGGCTAAATACAGCCCACAGCTTTATGTAGCACTTTCAAGATTTGTCCCCTGAACCCAGTTCTTATTCTTAAAAGCACTGAAAAACTGAGTTCAGCGGAAAGGAGCAGAGATGAGGGCATGGATGGGGGACAAATCCATGAGTCAGACCCTCCTCTTCCTGAGCACACCCCTTACATGCCACTTCCCCAACTTCTATACAGCCTTTGGCGTGTGTACTAACTTTCCAAGGGGCCCCCTGGGAGGAAAAAGTATCCCCAACCTTGCCTTAAGCCATGATATTCTTCATGCAAGTTTATAGGCAGCTACTGTATCGTCTATAAATTGAGATTGGAGTCCCAACCCCAAAAAGCACATGGAACTAAAAGCTGCCTCAGCACCCCCAAAATTAAACCTTTTTTCTAGTAATCTAGGATTTAGCTTCTAACAGCTCCTGCCATACATCATTGATAATACTTATTAGGGATAGGACTCTGGACAAAATTTTGGTTTCAGTTTTCATGAATTTCAGGGGGGTTTCGGTTTCAGTACTATTGAATTTTTTGCATTGATTTTTGTACTGGATTTTTAACATTGTGTTTTTTTCAATAGGGGAAAACTGCAATGTTAAAAATTTGGTAGTACAGAAACTGGAAAAAAAACGCTGAAGTTTTGGATTAATCCAAAATGCTCATTTTCGGGTACTTTTGGTTTTATCCAAAACCGAAATTCCCATTCCTAATAGCTATGATGACAACCACAGGTTTCTCAGAACTCACTATATGTTTGCACAGGAGACCTCACACGATCCATTCTTTCAAACTCAGTAGGCAGATTTAAACATTATGAAAGCAGCTGAACTTACCAACCACATGATTCATCCAGTGCTAAAGTCACACAGAAAAATGATGGCCAAGAACATCCTATCACCTATGTGTAAAGAGCTGCCCCAGTTTGATCTCAGCCCTTCTCCTGAAAGGGGTAACGCCTCTAAAAAAGGATGAACCTGGAATTTGTATCCCATGCCTTTTGCAAGGAAACTGGACAAATGGGATTAGTCCAGAGTGGTATGAGCTGGTTGCAATGAAATCCAAAACCATACAAAACCCTCCTGAACTTGTTGTGAACTTTAAACATGGCCTATGCAGGAGGCTGTCATTAAAAAGAAAGGAAAAAAAGAAATGATTTTTTTTTAAAGTAGAAATATAAATAAATAAACAGACCAAGCTATTGTCAAGAGAAGAAGAAAAAAAGATAATAAGAGGACTTAGATAAATAATAATAATTATTAATAAAAGCAGAGATTTATTATTTGCTGACACACCAAAGGAGACAGGATTCAATGGTGGGTTTTAACGGCTGCACTCTTTATTCAAATTGAATTACAATCAAACAAATGGGTGGGGGTAAATCGCCTAGTGTGATGTGGGTCCAGTACATGAACTTGACCTTATAACAGTAAGGCAACAACAAAACACTGGGGTGGTTTCGATGTACCCTTGATTACTACCCCAACATGTGAACATCACGTTTCTCTCTCATTGGCCCCAGCCACAGGCGAGGGGGAACCCAATCCTTTCATGCGAGTAAGGATAAAGGTGCCTACAGGCGGGGGACCATACTTGCCCCTACCGCCCTCGCTCGACACCCCTCCCAGGGAGGCTGCCCCGCCGCTTGCCATACCCTGCTTTCCGGCGGGTGGGCCTCCCCATCTCTTAAGGAGATGAGACTTACTTATGATAACTAACCTATTCTAACATCCGTACTGGACCCCTGCCAGAGTGCGACAATGATGAGCAGGCACAACACCACCCTCTTCCTAGGGATCATTCAATTAGCCTAAATACCAACACTGCGAGGAAGGCAAAAAACGAGGCCCATGTTGGTCAGATTAGGGCATCTCGCAAAAATTCCTTCCTGGCCCCGACTGGTGACCGGTAAGACCCGCAGTGCAGGGGGAGGGCTGGGTGGGTGCTGCTTCGTGAAGCTCCAGCCGCAAGCGGGGCTGGAGCACAAACTTTGCCGGCTCGTGAGACCCGCCTTCCGAGCGGAGCCCACGTGGCCGGTCACCTACCTATTGCTAATGGCCAGGGTTGCCTAGCAACCCTGGCCGGGTGCTCGGAGTGCGCTGCCGCTTCTATTTCCCGCACTTTTGATGCAGCCCGCCGTGGGAATCCCTCAGCTAGTCCAGTCCCCTCCCTGAGCCCGGGCGCGGCAAAAGGCCTCGCGCCCGCCATCCCCCCCGAGCCGGAGGGGGGGGGGGCGGTGTCGAGCGGAGGCAATACTGGAGTCTGAAAGTAAACCAAGAAGGATGGAAGAAACTTTTAAAAGCAGTTTTGAAATTAAAGCACTTGGCATTTGCTGCTGCAGGTTAACGCAATCACTGGAGGGTTGAGGTTTCTGCACAGGTGAATGAACACCCCCAATTTGCATACTGGAATGTCTCATTTACATAAGAGCCAATAGCTCACCAGGAAATGGCTCCCAATCCCAACCCTTATTGGCCAGATCTCTCCTCCCCTCCCCGAGCCAGATCTCTCCCGCACCTTCCAGATTGGTTCAGTCTACGTCTCCCCCCTCCCCCTCGCCTTGGTCTAGGATTGCCTCCCTCTCCCAGAAGGGGCTCCAAGAGCATAGAATCAATCTCTCTGTACACAGCTCTCCCCATGAACCACGGAGCAAGAGCTAGAGTGTCCTCGCCCCCCCTATCCCCATGTCTCTATGGCTGTGAGGCTGCACAGTGGATGAAACTCCCAGGAGGGGAACCTGGCTGAGTCCTCCACGGTCACAGAAGCTGGGATGTTAGAGGGGCCCATTCCCTGCGGCCCGAAGGGGGTGTTGCTCCCCATGTCTTAGGGGAACAGTCTGAGGGATCCCTTCCACACACGGAACCAGGGGCGGATTCTCTCCCCAGAGAACGAGGCCGGTGGGAAAGTGAAGATCGGGACCTCGGTGTCGGCATCGAGAAATGTCACCCGCCCCCCTGCACAGTCCAGACAAACCCGGATCTGCCTGGGGGGGCATCTCAGGGACAGATGGGTCTCCGGGGAGGTGAGAGCCCAGTACTGATCCCACCCACACTGAACAGCCCAGATCCCCCCCTCAGGGCTAACGCTGATCGCGCCCTTCCGCCCCACAGACTCTCTGGCGACCCCCACAGCCCAGTCCTCCCCATCCCCCACCCCCACCTCCCAGCAATGCCTCCCCGACGTGAATCCCTCACGGCCCAGCACACAGATCCAGCGATCAAATCTCTCAGGATTGTCAGGCATCTTCTGCTGTTTGTCTCCCCGTCTCACACTTTTCCGATCCTCAGACAGGACGAGCCGGGGATGAGCCGTGTCTGGATCCAGAGTCACCTTCCCTGCAGGGGAGAGAGAGGGATTTGGTGCATCAGAGGCAGAGCTCCGCCCTGGGGGACGCTGGGGCCGTTCCTCACACTCGCAGCTACCCCACAGGGGTCAGGATGGGGTCTCTGACTCTAGGGAGCTGCCTTCCTGTCCTGGGCAGAAGAGAGGGTGCAGTAGGACTCAGTGGCAGTTCCTGTTGTTGGGAGTGGGGCATACGCCCCCCCCCCCCGGTGCTCTTCCCCGGTTCCCCAACCCCTATTCAGCCACTGCACTGCTGCCACGGCGACCACAACGTGAATCAACTCCTAGCGCATGTGCAGGAGGCACAGGCTGTGTCCTGCTCCTGCGCCTCTCCTTGCAGCGCGGCCATGTTTTCTCTCTCTCTGCATGCGCAGAGAGAAAAAACATGGCCACACTGTGAGGTCAGGTACAGGGCAGACTGAGCCCCGTCCTGCGCATGCACACCAACCTAATGCAGCACCAGCGGCACGCAGGGCACTGAGCTGTCTTCCGAGCAGCTCTGCTCTTCCCCCTTGGCCGGCTAGTGGGGTACGCTGGTGGTGAATGGGACAAGCTGGGTCGGAGGAGCCAGGGACAGTCTCTCTGCACCGTGCTGTCCCTCGTCATCATTTATTTATTTATTTGTTTATTTATTCGTGGTGCTTCTACCCCGCTCCCTCCTGCCCACATGGCAGCTCGGGGTGGCTTACAACCAAATACATTACAATAAAAACAATTCAAAATTATAAAAGCAAATAGATAAAGTTCATAAAACCAAAGACTGGAATCCAATCTCCCAACTGCCCCAATGCTTCCCACCCTCCCCATCCTCCTCCCCAAAGGCCTGGTGGAACAACCAGGTCTTACACTGCCTTCGGAAAGAGAGGAGATCTGGGGCCAGGCGGGCCTCCATCGGGAGGGAATTCCACAGCCTGGGAGTGCCCATTGAGAATGCCCTCCCCATCACCACCACCCAGGATACCCAGGGGACTTCGAGTTGGGCGCCCCTGGCCGACCACAGGAGCTGCACCATGGCCCAGGGCGTGAGGTGGTCCCACAGGTAAGCAAGGCCTAGGCCGTTTAGGGCTTTATAGATTAACACCAACACCTTGAATTGAGCCCGGAAGACAATAGGCAGCCAGTGGAGCGAATGAAGAACCGGTGTAATGTGTTCACGATGACCTGTCCCCGTAAGGAGGCGGTCTGCCGCATTCTGCACCAGCTGCATCTTTCGGACTGTCACCCAGGGTAGCCCCACGTAGAGTGCATTGCAATAGTCCAGTCTAGAGGGGATGAAGGCATGGATGATGGTGATCAGGTCAGCGTCTGAAACATACGGCCGCAGCCATCGCACCAGATGTAATTGGCAAAAGGCACTCCTCACCACAACCGCCACCTGGAGATCCAGGCAGAGCTGTGAATAGAGAAGCACCCCCAGACTGCGAACCTGGGAAGCCAATGGGGGGCAAACCCAATCAACAGCGGGGGCTTCCCCTACCCACCAGCATCACCTCCATCTTGTCAGGATTCAGCCTCAGATGGATCGCCCTCATCCAGTCCCCCACAGCCGCCAAACACTAGGTAAGCACTGAGACTGCCGGGTCTGGGTCTGCCGAAAAAGAGAGGTAAAGCTGTGTATCATTGGCGTACTGATGACATCGTACGCCGAACCCTCTCACAACGTCGCCCAAAGGCTGCATGTACACATTGAACAGGAGTGTGGACAGAATAGAACCCTGCAGGACTCCACACGTGAGGTTTTGGGGAGATGAAGAACACTCCCCAAGTACCACCTGCTGAGTGCTCCTGGCCAGAAAAGAGTGGAACCATTCAAGAACGACTCCACCTACCCCAGCTTGGTCCCGCAGACAGGTCACCAACATCTCATGGTCAACGGTATCAAATTTTGCCAATAGATATAATAGAATCAAATTCACGGTGCAGGTCATTGACCAAAGTCACAAGTGTAGTCTCAGTACCAAACTCAGGGCAAAAGACGGACTGCGAGGGATCAAGAAAACTGACCTGATCCAGATGTCCCTGAAGCTGCCGGGCCACAACCCATTCAATAACCTTCCCTAAAAAGGGAAGGTTAGAGACCGGCTGATAGCTGGCAAGGGAGTCAATGTCAAGAGATAGTTTCTTGAGCAGAGGCCGCACCACCACCTCTTTGTGGTGGCGCGGAAGTCTGCTCTCCTTAAAGGAGGCATTGACAATCCCAGCCAGCAATGGCCTTAATGTCTCCCGGCATGCTTTAACCAGGCAGGACGGTCATGGATCTAATTCACAACAGGTGGCCCTGATCATTCCAAGGACATCTGCCATCTGAGCAGGCAACACCCACTGAAACTAATCNGGGCTAACGCTGATCGCGCCCTTCCGCCCCACAGACTCTCTGGCGACCCCCACAGCCCAGTCCTCCCCATCCCCCACCCCCACCTCCCAGCAATGCCTCCCCGACGTGAATCCCTCACGGCCCAGCACACAGATCCAGCGATCAAATCTCTCAGGATTGTCAGGCATCTTCTGCTGTTTGTCTCCCCGTCTCACACTTTTCCGATCCTCAGACAGGACGAGCCGGGGATGAGCCGTGTCTGGATCCAGAGTCACCTTCCCTGCAGGGGAGAGAGAGGGATTTGGTGCATCAGAGGCAGAGCTCCGCCCTGGGGGACGCTGGGGCCGTTCCTCACACTCGCAGCTACCCCACAGGGGTCAGGATGGGGTCTCTGACTCTAGGGAGCTGCCTTCCTGTCCTGGGCAGAAGAGAGGGTGCAGTAGGACTCAGTGGCAGTTCCTGTTGTTGGGAGTGGGGCATACGCCCCCCCCCCCGGTGCTCTTCCCCGGTTCCCCAACCCCTATTCAGCCACTGCACTGCTGCCACGGCGACCACAACGTGAATCAACTCCTAGCGCATGTGCAGGAGGCACAGGCTGTGTCCTGCTCCTGCGCCTCTCCTTGCAGCGCGGCCATGTTTTCTCTCTCTCTGCATGCGCAGAGAGAAAAAACATGGCCACACTGTGAGGTCAGGTACAGGGCAGACTGAGCCCCGTCCTGCGCATGCACACCAACCTAATGCAGCACCAGCGGCACGCAGGGCACTGAGCTGTCTTCCGAGCAGCTCTGCTCTTCCCCCTTGGCCGGCTAGTGGGGTACGCTGGTGGTGAATGGGACAAGCTGGGTCGGAGGAGCCAGGGACAGTCTCTCTGCACCGTGCTGTCCCTCGTCATCATTTATTTATTTATTTGTTTATTTATTCGTGGTGCTTCTACCCCGCTCCCTCCTGCCCACATGGCAGCTCGGGGTGGCTTACAACCAAATACATTACAATAAAAACAATTCAAAATTATAAAAGCAAATAGATAAAGTTCATAAAACCAAAGACTGGAATCCAATCTCCCAACTGCCCCAATGCTTCCCACCCTCCCCATCCTCCTCCCCAAAGGCCTGGTGGAACAACCAGGTCTTACACTGCCTTCGGAAAGAGAGGAGATCTGGGGCCAGGCGGGCCTCCATCGGGAGGGAATTCCACAGCCTGGGAGTGCCCATTGAGAATGCCCTCCCCATCACCACCACCCAGGATACCCAGGGGACTTCGAGTTGGGCGCCCCTGGCCGACCACAGGAGCTGCACCATGGCCCAGGGCGTGAGGTGGTCCCACAGGTAAGCAAGGCCTAGGCCGTTTAGGGCTTTATAGATTAACACCAACACCTTGAATTGAGCCCGGAAGACAATAGGCAGCCAGTGGAGCGAATGAAGAACCGGTGTAATGTGTTCACGATGACCTGTCCCCGTAAGGAGGCGGTCTGCCGCATTCTGCACCAGCTGCATCTTTCGGACTGTCACCCAGGGTAGCCCCACGTAGAGTGCATTGCAATAGTCCAGTCTAGAGGGGATGAAGGCATGGATGATGGTGATCAGGTCAGCGTCTGAAACATACGGCCGCAGCCATCGCACCAGATGTAATTGGCAAAAGGCACTCCTCACCACAACCGCCACCTGGAGATCCAGGCAGAGCTGTGAATAGAGAAGCACCCCCAGACTGCGAACCTGGGAAGCCAATGGGGGGCAAACCCAATCAACAGCGGGGGCTTCCCCTACCCACCAGCATCACCTCCATCTTGTCAGGATTCAGCCTCAGATGGATCGCCCTCATCCAGTCCCCCACAGCCGCCAAACACTAGGTAAGCACTGAGACTGCCGGGTCTGGGTCTGCCGAAAAAGAGAGGTAAAGCTGTGTATCATTGGCGTACTGATGACATCGTACGCCGAACCCTCTCACAACGTCGCCCAAAGGCTGCATGTACACATTGAACAGGAGTGGGGACAGAATAGAACCCTGCAGGACTCCACACGTGAGGTTTTGGGGAGATGAAGAACACTCCCCAAGTACCACCTGCTGAGTGCTCCTGGCCAGAAAAGAGTGGAACCATTCAAGAACGACTCCACCTACCCCAGCTTGGTCCCGCAGACAGGTCACCAACATCTCATGGTCAACGGTATCAAATTTTGCCAATAGATATAATAGAATCAAATTCACGGTGCAGGTCATTGACCAAAGTCACAAGTGTAGTCTCAGTACCAAACTCAGGGCAAAAGACGGACTGCGAGGGATCAAGAAAACTGACCTGATCCAGATGTCCCTGAAGCTGCCGGGCCACAACCCATTCAATAACCTTCCCTAAAAAGGGAAGGTTAGAGACCAGCTGATAGCTGGCAAGGGAGTCAATGTCAAGAGATAGTTTCTTGAGCAGAGGCCGCACCACCACCTCTTTGTGGTGGCGCGGAAGTCTGCTCTCCTTAAAGGAGGCATTGACAATCCCAGCCAGCAATGGCCTTAATGTCTCCCGGCATGCTTTAACCAGGCAGGACGGTCATGGATCTAATTCACAACAGGTGGCCCTGATCATTCCAAGGACATCTGCCATCTGAGCAGGCAACACCCACTGAAACTAATCTCAGGAAACTAGACAGGGCAGGGCTTCCATTACCTCAGGTTCTTCCATTGCTACAAGTGCAGTGTTGAAGTCGTGGTGAATCCGGGTGATTTTATCCACGAAAAAGTCGACAAACATGTCCCAGAAAGCACTGGAGGATTCCAGTTCCAGGAGGAAAGAAGCCAGACTGACCAGCCCCTGCACCTCCTGGAAAAGCTCAGCTGGATGTGACTTCATGGATGCTATGGGGGCAGCAAAGAATGCCTTCTTTGCTGCCTGCACAGCCACAGCACAGGTTCTTAAACTAACTCTGTGCTGCAATTGATCGGCTTCAGCACGTGTACGACGCCACCGTCACTCCAACTGCCGTCCCTCCTGCTTCATCCATCGTAGATCCCCTGTAAACCAAGGGGACCTGTGTTGTTGGCATTCAGGAAGCGGATGCCTAGGAGCCGTTTGATCAATGGCCTCAGTCAGCAGAGTGTTCCAAAGAGCTACCAGGTCACTGAGTGAACAGTCATCAAGATTGGGGGGTATTTCCCCAAGAGCAATTTGGAAACTTTCTGGATCCAAAAGTCTCTGAGGACGAACCATCCAAACTGGCTCAGCACCTCTCCGGGGGCAGACATGCTCCAGGAGATTGGCCAGAGGAGGTAATGATCCGACCATGACAAGGGCACTGATGACACTTCCCCCACCACCGGATCCCCTGCCTCAAGGGGATCATTGTGGGCATGGCTGGAGCAGGCAGGTCAGCAGAGAGCACATGCTTGGGGTGCTGTCCCTGGAGCAGGACTCTCTGAAGGGGCAGGATGAAGGAGGGGCTTGTGGTCCCCCAGGCTAAGTTCCATTAGAGGAACTTAGCAAAAAAAAAATTCAATTTGGGCGCTAATAAATGCCACCCCTTGGGCCTGGCCCTTGTGCGGGATCAGTAGCAGCATGGGGAGGGGCTAGGAGTGTGGGCGGAGCCTGGGCAGAGAAATCCAAATGTATTGTGTGTGTCTTGCCCTGTTGACTCAGAGCCAGGCTGTCACGTGGGACTCAGGCAGAGACTAAGTTCAGCCAGTGGGCAGAGGGCAGGACATACTGTTGGGAGGAGGCTGGAGCTCCAGGGCAGGGAGGCTGCACGTGGCGTTTGGACTTGTCTTTTGGTTTGGTTTGGTTTAACTTTGGAGGAAACCAGAAGGTGGTTCAGCAGAGACTAGATCATCAGGACTCCAGAAGCCGCTTCTTCCATCCGTTCAGAAACCTGGTAAGATTTTCAAAACCAAATTCCCCTGACCTCCCCTTTCCCCCGGCATGTGTTGCAGGCGGGGGCAATGGTTTTGTGGGTCCTTCAGTTGGAAGGGCATAATTGTGTACTGCCTCTTTAAAATGGCTCCCTGGCCCTTGTTGTTTTTCACCCTGGGAGACCCTAATTGTCTGCTTTTAATTAGAAAGGTCCCTTTACTGATTTCCACTCTTAATTGTCTGCTTTCTGGGTTTTGGGGGGGGAGGCGGAGGAGAACCTGGGTGCTTGTGGAATGGTTTATTTGCTAGAATGTTCCCTGCATTTTAAAATGGCTCTATTACAGCTTGGTGGGATGTGGCAGGCTTTTATTATTATTATTTATTTATTATTTTCCAAATTTGTACCCCGCCCCTCCTGCAACGCAGCTCGGGGCGGCTTCCAACAATAAAACAATCAAAATATTAAAATTCATTTTAAAACCATCAAATATTAAATATAAAATATACCATATAAAACAGGGCTAGACATATAAAATAATAAATAAATGGGTGGGGGACTAAAATCGTCCCTCCCCACCCTCCCTCCCAAAGGCCTGGGCAAACAGCCAGGTCTTACAGTTCCGCCGAAATGTCAAAAGGCTTGGGGCCAGGCGAGCTTCCTCCGGAAGGGAGTTCCACAGCCGCGGCCCTACCACCGAGAATGCCCGCTCCATCGTGGCCCCCCGCTTAACACGGGGGACCTCCAGGAGGGCACCCCCGGCAGACCGCAGGAGTCGTTCCGGGGCGCGAAGGGCGAGGCGGTCCCTAAGGTAAGAGGGGCCAAGGCCGTATAGGGCTTTATAGATCATTACTAGGACCTTGAACTTGGCCCGGCACACTATCGGCAGCCAGTGCAGCGCTCGGAGCACCGGTGTAATGTGCTCCCGGCGACCCGTCCCCGTAAGAAGACGGGCCGCCGCATTCTGCACCAGCTGCAGCCTCCGGGCCAAGAACAAGGGAAGCCCCACGTAGAGCGCGTTACAGTAGTCGAGCCGCGAGGTGACGAAGGCATGGATGAGGGAGGCCAGGTCCGGGCCAGAGACATACGGACGCAGCCTACGTACCAGATAAAGCTGGCGGAAGGCAGCCTTAGCGACTGCCTCCACCTGCCGCTCCAGCCGCAGGTCTGCGTCCAATATGACCCCCAGACTCCGGACCTGCTGAGCTACAGGGGGGCAAACCCCCCCAACCAGGGGGGCCACCACCCCCTTCGCCCTCCCCACCACCATCACCTCCGTCTTATCTGGGTTGAGCTTCAGTCTGCTCCGCCGCATCCAATCCGCCACGGCCTCCAAACATTGGGATAGCACCGAGACAGCAGGGTCTGGGTCGGTAGAAAACGAGAGGTACAGCTGAGTATCATCAGCATACTGGTGACATCGCACCCCGAACCCTCTCACGACCTCCCCCAAGGGCTGCATATAGATGTTAAATAATAATGGAGACAAGATCGATCCCTGCGGAACGCCACACGGTAAGGCGCGGGGGCTCGATGTTTCTTCCCCCAACACCACCCGTTGGCTCCTCCCCGAGAGGAATGAACGGAACCATTCAAGAACAGTCCCGTCCAGACCCCCCCGGTCACGCAGTCGTCTCAACAGCAGCCCATGGTCCACGGTGTCAAAAGCGGCCGAGAGATCGAGCAGGATGAGAAATGTCGAACATCCCGCATCCATCTCCCGGCGGAGGTCGTCCACCAAGGCCACCAACGCCGTCTCGGTGCCATAGCCGGGGCGGAACCCAGATTGAAAAGGGTCAAGGAGCCCGATATTATCTAGATGACCCTGGAGCTGGAGCGCCACTGCCCGCTCAATAACCTTCCCTAAAAAGGGAAGGTTAGAGACAGGTCGGTAGCTGGCGAGCGCGTCTACGTCCAACGATGGTTTTTTCAGCAGGGGGCGCACCACAGCCTCTTTTAAGCAAGGCGACAACCTCCCCTGCCGAAGGGACGCATTCACCACCCTCGCCAGCACCGTCCCCAACGTCTCCCCGGAAGCTTTTATTAACCAGGACGGGCATGGATCTAGTTGACAACACGTGGCCCTCACAGACCCCAGGACATCCACCACATCGGCCGGCGTCACTTCCTGAAACTCACCCCATAAAGATGGACCAGACGGACCCTCCGCCCCCCCGCGCTCTTCCCCTACTGCTATCAACCCAGCGTCGAAATCGGCCTGAATCCGAGCAATCTTGTCTGCGAAGTAGATGACAAACTCCTCACAGCGGGCCCGGGACAAGTCCCCATCCAGGCGGAGGGAGGCCGGACTAACCAGCCCCCGCACCACCCGAAACAGCTCCGCTGGACGCGACTTCGCAGACGCTATGAGGACGGCGAGGAATTCCTTCCTCGCCGTCCTCACAGCCTCCACATAGGACCGCAAATGGGCCCTATGGAGAAGACGATCGGAGACAGACCGAGTCCGACGCCAGCGTCGCTCTAGCCTCCTGCCCACACGCTTCATACACCGCAGCCCCTCAGTAAACCAAGGGGTCCTGCGGTGACGAGACCGAGGCAGAAGGCGCCTCGGAGCCACCCTGTCAATGGCCTCCTCCAGCAAGATGTTCCAATGCCGGACCAGCTCATCCACAGAGTGACCGTCCACATCCAGGGTAAGCTCCCTCAGGACCTCCTGGAACCGCTGGGGTTCCATCAGCCTCCGAGGGCGGACCATCCTAACTGGTCCCTTCCCCTTCTGGAGGGGGCGCGCTAAAAGACCGGCCTGAAGGAGGTAATGGTCCGTCCACGACAAGGGCACCGCTGTCACCTCCCCCACAACCGGACCCCCCGCCTCAAGGCCAGAGCCGAAGATCAGGTCGAGGGTATGTCCCCCCACGTGGGTCGGGCAGATCACCTCCTGGGACAAGTTCATAGTTGCCATGGCGGCCATGAATTCTCGCTCTGCCCCAACAAGGCCGGCATCGGCGTGGACATTGAAGTCCCCCAGAACCAAAGTCCTGGGGGAGCCCAACACCACCTCCGAGGCCAGCTCCGCTAGAGCGGCAAGGGATGCCGCCGGGCAGGAAGGGGCCCGGTACACCAGCAGCACCCCTAGCTTGCCCCCGGCCAAATCGAACACCACGTGCACCACCTCTACACCCTGCAAGGAAGCCATGCTACATGTTGGTTTGCTAATGGCTAGTCCTTGCATGAATATTCCCGGTCTGGTTGCATGCAGCAGCAGCTGCCTTATACACTGCCACAGAACTGCGTAGCATGTTTTGGAGGACAAGGACACCTCCACGCGGCTGTGTTTGTGGCGCGCTAACAATTTAACATCATATTGTTGGCTTAAGATGGTTTGCCTACGATGTGTTGCTTCATGAGTGGGTGATGGGTGGAGGTGGGTATTGTGCAGTAGCGCGCATGCATACACCCCCCATCCCCCCCCAGCATTCACACAGGCGCCTCCACCCACCTCCATGCAGCGAAACTGCGTGGAGCTGGGTGGGGGCGTCTCGTGTGAAAAGGGCCCATGTCCAGTGACCTTCCTGCAGTCACTGGCCTTGTTCTGTGAGAGTGTGTGAGGCAGGCAAGGAGTGAGCGAGAAGGTGGCCCTACTGGGGGCTGGGCTGAAGGGGAGGTGGCCCTGAACAGTTGCTTTCCTGAACTCCCCCATGCGCGGAGCTCACACGCAGCCACTGACAGTGACTCAAGCACCCACCCCAACAGCTGCAGGCTCGGTTCCTCTCAACCCATGTAGGCAACTTGTCCCGGGTCTCAGGCAACTCCCAAACCCACTGGCAACCCTTCCCCTACAATCAGGAAACTCAAAAATCATGAGATTTTTTCCTTCCTCCTACAAGAAAATGTTGATTATTTTTCAGGGGGTTTGAGCCCTTTCGGCTTTTCAGTGTAGGCAGGAGCGCTGGAGACTTCTCTCTTGAAAGGAAAGCAGAGATTCAGAAGACTAAGAACTGGGGGAAATTCACTGCAAACGGGACTAGATTCATCTATTTTCAGGAGGGGTTTGAGTATAATGCAGGTTCGCTTCTCTGGCGTAAGCTCTCTTGTCATCCACAGGCAGCGTGCTGCTGTTTGGATACATCCTGGTGTGTCTCACACAACCGACTACATTGCTTCACCACACTGTATAGTTCCCTCTGGACTAACCCATAAAAAGGAAGTCCTGAGTCCACTTTGGAGATTATAGCGCTCATCATGCAATACTCCCATTTTTTGCCAAGCAGCCTAGAGCTAATTTATAGAGCCCCCTAGGTTGTAGTTTGATCCTCTTCTCCTGTAATCGAAAACAAAGGAAGGGGGGGGGGGGTGTTTTCATTCCAGAGGGGTTTTGAGCAATGCTGTTAAATTATCCAAGCATATAACTAACTAAATTGAACTGGTGTTCAAGGACATCACACTTTTGCCAGCAGCAACACCACAAATATTCCGTGGACTTCATACCCATTCAAAAGTAAACGTGCAGGGAGAGGTGGGAACAAATGCAGCACTTCTGCAGGGCAGCACTGAGTGCTTCTTAGCCTGTTGAAAATGAGAAAGTACACTGCAACAGATTCCGTATGGGCTGCAAGTCTTCCCTCATCTTGTTGCTTAAAAATAACTGTTTCAGAATTCATTGTTAAAAAAATCTCACTCCCTCTCACATCGCCAAATGGCTCCAGTTGGTGAATTCTCCTTGGATCTGACGTGGGGCAGAATAAGAAGGTCCAGCCGAACCCCTTTTAGAACCCTGTCCTGTCCCTGAGCTACAGTAGAGCAGTTGCTTCCTAACAAAACTATAAAGTAGTTTTATTCAGAGAGCCCACCAAGTAGATATCTTTGCACACTATGGGCATTGATAGACGATCCCGCTGACAAGCGGGATCATCCAGCGCCGGCATCTGTCCCCCGCCTTCCTCTCTCTGCCGTGTCTGCTGTTCAGACACGGCAGAGAGTCTTTGTGCGCATGCGTGCCCTTCCGCGCATGCACCAAGCGGCGTTAAGCCGGCACTTCAGGGATCCGCGTTGGAGGGGGCAGGATCGCCTGCCCCCTCCGACGCGGG
>QEPC01008979.1:183764-195410 GCA_003113815.1 Sphenodon punctatus
GTTATATTTACCTTTGATTTCTAGTAACCACTCTGTATCAACTATCTTGCTTATGTAATCAATAAACTTACTTCTTATCTTTATGAAGAAGTGTCTGTGTCTAACATTGGAACACAAGTGAGCAACAAAAGCCCTCAAGCTCTTGCGAACTCAGAGAGTAAAGAGTCTGTAAACGGGAAGGATTGGACCCTTGCGTGACAAAGGAGTTACATTGTGGCACACTTGAATTAGCCAGAGAAACTAATTCAAGAGAGCTGTGCGCAAGGGAAACTGAGTCACTCAAACCCAGTAAAGTGGAGGTGTGGAATTCCAACCCATGACACCTTCTCCCAGAAACTCCCGCCCTGGATACGTTCGCTCTGCTCCCTCCCTCCCAACCTTCAAATCCCTCCTGAAAACGCCTCGCTTTGATCAGCCTTTCCCTAGCTCCGCATCCCCACAGACTGGTCACTGATGCCGCCCCTCCCATCCTTCACGCAGGGTCCCCCTCTTCCCTGTACAGAAGACTGCTTTCTCATGTTACCCAAGACGTGGCGGGTGAAACTCCAGTGAGGGCAATCACAGCTGTATTTTCATGGGAATCGGTGCGCACAGGAGTACACGACTCCGTTTTTATCCCCGCGAGAACGCCCACGATTGTAAGAGCTACAGCAGGGAACTCAGTCACGCACATGTGTTCTCGTGGCATAAAAGTGGCATAGGGCATTCCTGTGTGCGCCAATTCCCATGAGAATACAGCTGTGCTTGCCCCTGAGTATAGAGCCCCGGTTGCCCATTCCCTCCCACCTAGGTAACACAAGAAAGCAGCCAAATTGCCTGCTCGCCCAGAGTTTTGTCTCATCTAAAACCACCCAGACTTTCCCCTGCTCCTCACCCCCATAGATCGAGCGCTCCTTGTACTGCCTCATTGTTCAAGGGGCCTCTGGACCCTGGGAACGAAGCTGAGGATGGGCCCCTGCAATGTCTCAGCTTCAGGAATGTCTCCCTATCCCCCCCCTTGTCCATTCTAGAGTGTAAGCCCCTTGGGGCAGGGACCTGTCTTATAGTCAGGACTATTCAGTGCCAGGCACATTACTGGCACAGAGTACTAATAAATATAATTTCTCCTGTATTTGATCACAACAGACAGGTGAATCCAGTTCAAATACTCATTGAATAATTGAAAACAGCCTGTCAAAAGTGATATAGAAAAGACAATGCACGTGGAGAAAGTTCTTCAATGGGTGAGAAGTCAACAAAACACCAAGGTATCCACGGCAGGGTGTCTGCTTTATATCCTACAGCAAGCACCAAGAGAACAGGGCTGCTGGCCATAGACCAAGAAATGCCTAGAGAGGCTGGAGGTCTTTAGGTAGGACTCTGTGGCTTTAATCTAGGATTAGTCATTATCTAGGATTAGTCTATTCAGATGGACGTTCTGTCTGAATGGGCTAATCCTAGATAATGACTAACCCTAGATTAAAGCCACAGATCTAGTCAGTTCTATGTCACTTGCTCTCTGGCCCCAGAAGCACCAGCAATAGGAAGCTCTAGTCAGTTTCATGACTAGTTTTGACATGAAACTGCAGCCGTGGGAGGCAGGATCGAGGCTCCTCCTGGCTGCAGTAAATGAAGGGTCAGATGAGCCAGCAGAGGCCAAGTGCATGGCATCAGCCCTCCCAGTCTGCAGGTGACTCACTCCCTGAAACAGCTTCCCCTGCTCCCTCCATCTCTCGCCCAAACCTCCAGCTCTTTTTGTCTTTTTCTTTTGCAAACAAAGTGTAGCACAGTGGGTCATATTTGCGCCACTGCTGCTTTCCTCCAGGCCATGGACCTCTTAGGAGCAGGAGGGGGACACTAATCTCTTCTTTAGTGGGTTTTTTTCTTTGTATGCACGGCCTCAGCCCTTGCCTGCCTCCCAAACACTGTCAGCCTTCCCCAGAAGCATTGGGCATTTTTAGACACATGTTAAAGTTCACACACACACTGCCCTGAGGCAGCCTAAAGTAGCCGCAGCTGTAGACGTGACAAGCTGCCATGGAAACCAAGTGACCACAGCTGCCTGGAGCAAAGCAGTTTACCAGGAGAACTTTTTACACATAAAAGTTCTGGGAGAAGTTTCACGCAGAAGTTCAAAGAGCCGGATGTTTAAGATCTGGATGAGTGATTGAGACACAGAGAAAGTTCTGGATGTTACAGCAAACATCCAGGAGAAATGTGTGTCTAAAAACACCCATTATCTGCCCAGCGCTCTTTCACAGGCTGGTAGGGCACAGAGTGGCACACGATCACACCCCCACATCCAGCGCTGCGGGGGAGCGCTCCTCGCTCTGCCTCCCTCCCCGTCCCTGTCCACACAACTTGGAAGGATGGGGCAACAATTATCTCCGTTGCTGCCAGCCATCAGGGCTGCTCTGAACTGCTGTCAGGAGAGAGACAGACTCTGAGATTCTCTGGTGTGTGCGTGTGTGTGCCACCCTAGTGCATCGTTTCAAAGAGTATCTCATCCCGGCCTCCTGCCTCCCTACACCTCTCCCCCCCGTGCAGTCCTTTCACTGTCCGCCCACCTGGACATCATGCTGAGCAACCGGTCCTTCACTTATGAAGAATACATGTTGCAGGGCCTGTATTGGCACCTTCAGCAGGAGCGGACCTTGAGACAGTCCAGTTCCAGGCCCCACATCACTGTCAGGGCAGAAAATGGGGTAAAATTAATTTACAGGCTCCTGGAAGAGCAGGACTTGGGTGATCAGCCTGCATCGCCCTGTGGTAGGGCTGGTCCCACCCCTACGTACAACCCCCCTCCCCCAACTTACTGGTCTCCCATGCTTTGTGCAAGACATCTGCCAGGGGTTTCTGGTTAATGCCGTCCAGCACCCGTGCGGCCACTTCCAGGGCGTAGCCTTCTCTGTAGAAATTTGTCAAGAGTCTAGTGACTTCAATGGGGCCAGCTTTCTCCAGTCTGCCCCACGGGATGCGGCCATAGCCCTCCTCGGGCTGGAATCGGTGCAAGATATGCTTAAATCTGTCCCAATCCTGCTCTCCCAGTTCTTTTAAGGCTTTGAGAAGGGGATCAGCTGGTGGCTGCTTCTCCATGCAGCTGTTTCATTCCAAGCAGACTGCCTGCCCTTCAAGGTGACGGGAAGGAAACAATGTAGAGAATCGAAAATGAAAGTAACTCCAGCTCCTTCCTGTTGCCGAGGTGGCTCAGCCTGCTCCTTCCTCTCTCCGTCAGGCCAGAGACTGAGAGCGTCGGTGCAGGGCGGGCCCCAAATGTCTGGGAGAGAGTGAAGGTGTGTGTGTGTGTGTGTGTGTGGTTGGACTGAGCAAGCGAGGAGTGTGGGCAGCAGCAAAAGCCTAACCCTCCCGCCGCCCTGAAGATTCAAAAACACCCCACGGAGGGAGAAATCAAAAATTAAAAGTCTCAAAAACAAGGAAGAACAACTTGAAATGAAAAGGGAGGGGAGGGAGGGAAAGGATCAGAACAAAACAGGCTAAAACACTTCTTTAAGTCCTGCTCTAACGATCCAAGCGCCTGAAGTCCCGAGGCTTTCTGGGAGGGATGCCCCCCCCCTTTCCTCCCAACCTATCCCCCATCCCACTATAAAATGGCTATTTGTGCATGGCCCTTTGGATATCAATAAGTGACCCTGCTTGTCATTCCACCTGTTCCCCATGAACACGTTGGTCATTCCACGCACTGACTTCTTGCTACTCCTATACTCCATGTTCTCCTCATCAGTTGATGCTCTCCCTATGCTCCCCTCTCCACCGTCCCACCCCACTGCCTAGGAATACTTAGTGGAATACGGCCTTAACTAAGTTCTTAGTCCCCTTTAAGTACTGACTGGGCTGGGGAGAGGGTGACGGTGAAAGGAGATGTGAGGCCATGATGCACCCAGTACCCCACTCCCACCATGACAGGCGACCAGGGCTGCGCTCACCCAGCAGGCCCTGACTGGGCAGCCCCTCAGCCTGTGGGCCCCGTTCCTTCCGGGCCTAGTTCCTGGGCAGCCACTTACCTGGTCGGGGTCTGTAGCAGGCCCACATCTGGTGGGCTGGTAACAGGCGTACGGGTAAGACTCTGGTCCAGGCAGGCCGTAGCAGGCCGTACGGGGCACCATCTTGTTTATTAATACCCGCTTCACTATGTTCCTGGATTGCCCCTTTGGGCAGGCTGCCTGTTTACTCTGGTTAGTGCTTTGGTCTTTATAGGCGTATTTAAGCCCTTGACTTTGGCTTGGAGTTAACTATGTTCTGGGATTGCCCCATTTGCCCTGTTGATCTGGTTAGTACTCTGGTTGGGATGTATCGAGTTGGGGGCCTATCCTGAAACTACTTGGCACAACTCCAAAGTGGGACAAAGGAAGTTGTCTCTTAATTTCAGTCTCTACATCTACTGCTGCAGCACTGGGCCAACATTAAGGAAGTGGACGGTCTCCCAGAATGTTCTGCTCTCCCATCAGTATTTGAATTTCCAGAAGCTGAATGAACGAGGGGTAGCGAACATCATTTGATGAGAGATTATGAGAGCATAGTTGTGTTTTTGTTGCCGAAGGAGGCAGGGGAAACTTAGTCCTTGGATGTTTTCAAATTCTGGCTGAACAAGTATGTGTCTGTGATGCTGGGAGCTGAGGATATCCTGCCTTGGAGCAAGAGGTTGGACTAGATGACCCAGGTGCGGATTGGGAAATCAAAGTGGCCCGGGAAAATATAGTCTTAGTGGCCCTGTGGCTTGGGGGCGTGGCTTGGGGGCGTGGCAGCCCCCACTCCCTTCCCAGTGACCCCCCAGCAGCCTTACCTGAATGGAACTGCCCCTCGCCGCCGGCGGGTCTGGTCCCTTGCCGCTGCGCCCAGCACCACTCACTTCTCTTCTCCCCTGCTGCTGCTGCGCCTGCTGGAACCTTGATTCGAGATTCCAGCAGGCGCAGCAGCAGCAGATCAATTGGGGGAAGGATTCGGGGCCCGCACGCAAACGCTCTCCACCGCCGCCGCCTGCTCCAAGCCTCTGCCCACGAGCTTCTCTGTCCCAGAGAAGGACTCCACGCAGCCAGGAAGGGGGGGGGGGGGACTGGTCTCTTCCTCCCCTCCCCCCATCGCATCCCGACGGGGGTCCGACAATTTTTTTTTTAAAACAGACTGCGGGGACGGCCCTCCCACCCTGCCCGCCCACCGGGAATTCTCCCAGTGGGTTCAATGGACAATCCGCCCCTGAGAGGACCCTTGACTCCAATCCTACAGTTCAATGATTCAATGTCCAGAGGGAAAAGGTGTTCTCCCTATGCTCCAGACTGTTAACTCTACTGCTGTGAGTCAATTAAGTGCATTGAGATGATCCCTAGTATCTTTTGCCCTTTGAGATCTGTTTGGGAGTAGTGTAGGGACTTACGTCTCATCAAAATGATCAGTATGAGTTTTACAGGTTACCTGACCCTGTAAGGTCCTTGTGTGTGAGTTTGGGGCTAGCTTGCGGGTCAGGGGCATGGGACCTTCCCTGCAAGGTCCTTGTATGGGGGATATGTGAGATCTCAAACAACTCAGGAGAGTGAGCCAGACCAATCAGGCTGGGTTTGAGAGTTCTAACCCCTCCCGTTCCACAGAAAGGGGGCCAATGGGCTGGTGGTTCATGGGTAGGTGGGATAGGCAGAAGAGGGGGCAGGCTCAGACAACTCAGCCCCACCAATCAGAAAGTTTTTGGACCCTAGGGGATTTGTTGAGGTTCCCCGTTCAGCAAAGCATATGAAAGGGGCCATTTTGTGAGGTGGGATATGAGTTTCTGAAGACGGCACAGATCAGAGAGACCTAGTGCTACACACACAAAACCCCAAACGGCTTCCCTTGGTGCCGCTGCCCCTGTGAGGCCTGTGAAACTTACTCTTCCACCACCCATGGTGAGACACTTATCGTTGGCCATTGCTGAGCTTCCTACTGCAAATTAAAACCCCAATGCCTTGTCTTGGCGGTGAAACTCCTATGGTTCGGTTTGACCCCGGTACTCCCTTTGAACATAAGAAGACCATGAACAGGGGGGGAAATGCTGAAACCATGATGAAAAGTACCCAGCAGACAGCTGAGGAACCCGCGTATGAGTCTAAAGCCGCACTCCAACAGACGATTGTGTTCGTAGGTCACAGATGTTCAGGGCTAGGTGCTATGGTTGGGTAAAGAGAAAAGCAGAGATGCTCTGATGTATCTTATTATTATTTTTATTTCAACAGGTTAAAGCCTTTGGAAAACCTGAATTTGGGAACGCCTGCGGGACCAAATGTTTCCTGTGTCTCCTGTTTTTTTCCCCATGCTCAAGAAGAGGTGACCAACTGGACAACTGCAAAAAGGAACATCTAAAGTCAGAAGAATAAAAAACTTTGCTTGAAGCAACCTTTGTTGTCATTTCTGTTTTTAGCAGGCAATGTTGGGAACACGTCTGCACACGCAGCCCTGTTGAAAGAGATCTATGACACACCGGGAGAGGCTGGAAGTTTTGGAAGGGTGATTCCTCTTTTTCAGGCTGCTAAAACCACAGTAGCCGTTTTAATGAGGGAGGTGGTTTTGTGGCTTTTGAACTAGAATACCTACACCCTGCACAAACCTGCACACATGCATTTTAAAAGAAACGAAACAACTGTAGCCGTGCTAGGCGCACAATGGCAGACTGATTTGGTGGATATGCAGCCAAGTACATCTTAACGGTCATAGACATCCTATCTCCGTATGCCTGGGCCTTAGGTCTGAAAGACAAAATGTGAGGTGACGTGGCTAGGGCCTTTGCAGCCATTTTCAGGGAAGGGAGGCTACCCCCCAAAATTACAAACAGATCAGGGGAAAGAAATTTTAAATAAAACAATCAGCAAAACTGCTCAGTCAGCATGGGGTACATCAGTTTGTGATTGTAGTGTAGTGCCATCTGCTGGGGACTGCTTGTAAGTCTACATTTCCCCCCCAAAGCTAAGAAAACTGAAAGTGAGGAGAGAGGTTTCTAGAGGGAGCTCAGACAGCAAGGGCCAGGACAGGGACTGTGACTGTTAATCTGTAAAACCGTAGTTATTCAAAGATTGTTCTGGAATAAAGTGGTTTATAGAAACTCTGTGTGTCTGTGCAGCACATACCAAGAAGGGATACCACATATTGGTGATGAAGGTGGGATAGTGAACTCACACTGTTTCAGCATGGCCCACTCTGGTCTCTCAGCTCCACAGCCTCTCAACATGAATGTAGATGACCTGAACACAAAGTATAAGCTATGGATGGACTCCTTCTTGTTTTAGGAGACTGCCTCTAAGCTGGACAAGGAAGATGATGCTGTCAGGTGTGCAACACTGCTGTTTGGGGCCTTCTGTGCAACGAAGCTTCTCTAATTGGCCAGGTGAAAAAGGTACATTTTCACAAACTAAAGCTGCTTTAGACAATTATTTCACCCCTCGTAGAAATGTTGTGTTGGAAAGGTTTAAATTTGGACATCAAAACCAATTGCCTGATTAATCTGTTGCTGCATATGTTAATGCACTAAGGGAACTAGCCAAATTGTGTGATTATGGAGCGTTAGAAGCAGGTATGATTCGTGATCAAGTGGTGGGGAAATGCATCTATAAAGCACGACGTGATAAGTAGCTACAACAGGATGATTTGACTTTAGGCAGGGCAATTGTCCCGGTAAGACTGTATGAAAGTGCTCAGGAAGAAAACCGCATATTTTCTGCCATGAGTAGTGATTATGCAGATTCTTCTGTCAATCGTGTAGGGCTGCAGCCTAAAGAGAAAAGGCATGTAAATACTCCTAAATGTGCACTCTTTCATGATGCAACTCATCCAAACACTCAGGCTCCATGCTATCGCTGTGGATTAAAAACTCATCGACAAGAAGAGTGTGGTGCCAGAAAGTCTATACTGTAAGAAAGTAGGACATTTCGCTCGGGTCTGTCGCAAGAAAGCTAGGAAGGCAGATCGTACATCGCTAAATCTGGACAAGTTGAAGCTAAATCAGAAAGGCAACCAGGTATGTGCTGTCCTGGCAACTGATAGTGAAGAAGAGGAGTTTGTTTACTTTGTAGACGCAGAAGGAAAGAAAACTGTGATTCTTAATGGAAAGGAATTTGTGATGGTGATTGATACTGGCAGCGAACGAAACTTTATTGGCACTGGACGTTACAACACACACTGTTTGCATGTATGCAGCCAAAGCTGTTGCCCACAAAATAACCTTTTTTTGGCTTATGCTCAGACCCGCCCAATCACATGCGTGGGATATTCTGAAGCACAGTTTGCATGGAAGAATAGAGTTGTATATGATCAAGTTTATGTTATTGAAGGAAATGTCGAACCTTTGCTAGGCCATAAAACTTCCTTTGCTCTAAATATCCTTCAAAGAGGAGAAGCAGTGAATCAGGTTAGGAATGATACAGACGAGAGCCTTCACTCACAGAGATGGCTTAACCACCTGGTGGAACAATATGAATTTTTGTTCAAAGGTCTAGGATATTGTCACAAGGTTACTGTTGATGATACTGTTAGCCCTGTTGCTCAGAATCCGAGATGCATTCCATATGCTCTATTGGAAGCTGTGAATGATGAACTAGATAAAATGCTAGAAAATGGAATTATAGAAGAAGTTCATGAAGGCTCTAGTTGGCTGTCAAATATTCTAGTTGTGTCAAAAAGGACACAGATGAAATCAGACTTTGCATTGATCTGAGAGCAACAAGGCTGTAGTGAGAGAGCATCATCCAGTGCTTACAATAGATGATATCTTGCATGCTATGCAAGGTGTGAAAAGATTTGCCAAATTGGATGCTACAAAAGGATTTTGGCAGTTGGAACTCACACCAGAATTGAGACATCTAACAACATTTATTACCCACCATGGTTGCTACAGATTTTGTAAGGTTCCCTTTGGACTTTCAAGTACTCCAGAAGCTTATCAAAAAGCTATGGATTCCATCCTGTGCGGCCTTCCCGGGGTCGTGTGGGTACATGGATAATGTAGTTGTCTATGCAGTGAATGCATAGGAGTTCGAGGAACGGTTAAGGAAAGTTTTTAAAAGATTCCAGGAATGAGGACTGAAGTTAAATGAAAATAGATGTCATTTTTGACTAGAGAAGATTGAGATCCTGGGACACGTGGTCTTGGCAAAGGGAATCAACCTGACCCAAAGAAAGTGGATGCTGTCTTAAAAGCACCAAAGCCTAAAAATATAGATTTGCTGTGTTCTTTTTTAAGTACCTGTGGATTTCTTATGCAATGTATTCCAAACAATGCAGATATATCTGAACCACCCCGTTTGCTAACGAGGAAAGGAGTTGAGTGGAACTGGAGCTCAACTGCAGACTCTGCTTTCAGACAATTGCAAATTAGGTTAGCCAAGAAACCCTGTCTAGCTTATTATAAACTAGACGCCCCAACGTTTGTGATGACAGATGCAAGCCCTGTCAGATTAGGAGCCATTCTATTGCAAACCCAGCGGGATGGATCTTGGAAGTTCGTGGCCCATATGCCAGTCGCTCCCTCTCTCCAACAGAAAGATGTTATCCCCAGATCGATCATGAAGCCTTGGGATGCGTATGGGCTGTAGAGCATTTTAATGTGTATCTTTGGGGATTAAAACTTGTGTTGCTGACTGATCACAAACCACTTATTCACATGCTTAACCCTACTAAGAGCACTGTGTTGCCACATTGAATTCACCGTCTTAGCTGGAGACTGCAACCCTATGATTTTACTATTGAGCATATTCCCGTAAAAATGAATGTAGCTGATTCATTGTCACGCCTTCCATTGCCTGAAACGGGATCAGACAACCTTCTGGAGGATTATGTTTGCAGAGTGGTTGCCATGTGTACTTCAGACTTTGAAGCATTATCCCTTCAGAAACTCAGAGTTGCCTCTCAGCGAGACTCTTTACTGACTGAACTTCAACATATTGTCCTATCGGACAAACGACCACAACCCACACCTGAATGATTACGCCCTTTCAGACATTTTGCTACAGAACTATCCATGCATAATGACCACTTATTACAAGGTGATCGACTTGTTGTATCAGAAGCAATAGTTAAAACAGTGTTGAAACTAGCGCATTAAACATACCAAGGTGTTGTTCGCACCAAACAAACTCCGCACAGCAAGTTTTACTGGCCAAACGTGGACTCTGATGTGGAACATCTAATCAGGAACTGTAACACCTGTGTGCAGATTCAACCTTTACATGAGGATCAGCCATTGCAACCTCTTCAACTTCCACCGCGTCCTTGGACAGAACTGGGAATTGATATAGTTGGACCTATACAACAAACCTATGTGTTTACAGCCATTGACTATTACTCTTCTTATCCGGAAGCAGTCATACTGAAAGATATTTCATATTATCAATGCGATGCAGGAAATTTTTGCACGTTTTGGATATCCTTTTGAAGTTGTGACTGATAATGGTAAACAGTTTGAGAGGCACCTCACGGAGAACTTTCTCAAACCCTGTGGCATTAAACATATCCGTGTCTCCCCATACTATTCAAAAAGCAATGGGAAGATAAAACTCTTTTACTGTTATTTGAAGAAGGCCCTCCAGGCAGCTAATTGTGAGGGAAGGAATTGGAAAACCGAATTAACAAAGATTCTCATGGCATATCGATCAACACCTGCTAGATTGCTCCTTTCACATGATATCAGAATTAATCTTCCCGGACACTGTGAAGAAACTGCTGTTGATGACCGTTGCGTTAGAAACAACTATCAGTTGTACATGGACAAAATGAAACAGTATGCGGACGCAAAACATGGAGCTAAAGAACATGAATTCAAGGTTGGAGACTTGGTGTACATTGCTAATAATACTGAACTTGATAAACTTCAGCCAACTTATAAAGATGTGCATTATGTTCTTATTAGGAGCAGATCTGACAACTCCTTTGAATTTGTGGACACTCAGGATGGAAGTAGCTTAATTAAAAATATCAAGCATCTGTGAAAGGTGTCATCCCAGGTTCAAGACAATGATGTAGAGGTCTCTATCAATCCTGTTTTGTCTCCCGCTATTGTGAATGATAACGAGGAGCCCATTGAAGGTAGTGGAATTCCTCTTAGTGGGAACAGTGACACAAGATCCAGTGAGGAGGTTGCTGCCCCTGGTTTTACTGAAGTGAAGACTACCCAAAGTGGACGAGTTGTTAAGAGACCTTCCAGGTTTAAAGACATGGTTATGTAATGTTTGAGTTTAGTAGCAAATTGAGACAAGGGGTTAGAGTTTCTTTAGACGTACTATTATTGACTTTAAATCTAACAAAAGGAAGAATGTAGCATAGTGCCATCTGCTGGGGACTGCTTGTAAGTCTACATTTCCCCCAAAACCTAAGAAAACAGGAAGTGAGAAGAGAGGTTTTTAGAGGGAGCTCAGACAGCAAGGGCCAGGACAGGGACTGTGACTGTTAATCTGTAAAACCTTAGTTATTCAAAGATTGTTCTGGAATAAAGTGGTTTATATAAACTCTGGATTACAGGAGGATGTCTGTACTGCACATTAGGGGTGGGACCCCGGGCCCAATACCGGCTACCGGATTTACCGGTTACCGGTTTCCCGAAAACCGGATTCCCAGTTTAAATCCGGTATACCGGTACCGGATTTATTGCATTGGTTTCAATGGGGCGCTGTGTCCCCATTGAAACCAATGGAATAAATT
>QEPC01008979.1:223817-234326 GCA_003113815.1 Sphenodon punctatus
AATTTTCCATTTTGGGTCGCAGAATTTCAGAATTTTTTTTGCAGAAGAATCGGGGCCCTGCCAATAGGGAACAAGGCACAATGTGAGGGACTCAGGACATGAGGAAGACAAACCAACATGGAGAAGTGACAAAGTGGAAGGAAGAGACAAAGCAGAATACACACAGCGAGGGAAGACTAAGGGGAGAAGAGAGCTGGACAAGAAGTCCCTCATCACACACAAAGGGAACAAGAACTACAAGCAACGGCAAGGAGGGGGAAGTGCTACTCACACAAGGAATACAAAGGGGTTGAACAGAACGCGAAGACTCACCAACACAGAACACGGGACACACAGCAGAAGTGCAAGCAAAGCACAAGCAGGACAAGAGTAAACAACACACCAGCAAAGAGCCTGGCAAATATAGGGGCTGTCTAAGAGACTGGGGACTGAACTGGAGTTTTGACATGAAGCTCAAAGCCAGATCAGTCAAGGAAATTCAGTGTATTTGTCAGCACAAATACTCAGCTCCAGCCCTGACCCTCTGAGCATGGACAGACTGAGCACGGGGGAAGGGAGCCGAGAGGAGGGGGTACGGTACTCAAGAGACAGGGGATGGATCTAGCTGGACCCTCTACTTCCCCTTAAGCATCCAACAGAAACTCCCTCTCTGCCCTGCCCATCCCCATGGCTACTCCCCTGTGCCCCCTCCCCCATGTCTGTCCCCACTCAGCAGTAGAGAGCAGGCTGGCAGTGCTGGGGGAGGTGGGGTGTAAATCTGGCTGCCCCCTCCCTGCTTCTGCCCCTGCCCTCTCTCCTCTCCGGGCCTGGGTCCTACCCCAGGGGCTGCCACCTCCTCGTGGCACTGTTCCTGCCAGAAGTTGGGGGGAGAGGGCTCTGGGGAAGGCTCGGGCGGCAGGAGCGGACCTTTCATTTCCACAGGGTCCTAGAGGCAGTCTGTTTCTGGGCCCCACAATCAGTGTCAGGGCAGAAATAGGGGGGGGGGAAACTGTGGGGCCCTTGGAAGAGTGGGGCCTGGGGCGGTCTTCCCACATCGCCCTGTGAGAAATTGCCTCCTGTGACAATTTGCTCTGTTGGTCTGAGCACGCTCAGTAGCAGCAAGTGAAGCCAAGTGACGCAAACTGCTCTTTCTCTTGCTGTAGTCCCCATGAGGATTTGCTTCTGAGCATTAAAGCTTTGACATTGTCACAGGTAGCATTTCTGCACAGACCAGGCATGTTATATATCGCTACCACAGAGAAGGAAACGGTCACAGGTAGCATTTAGGCACACCTTAGTCTGTGAGAACTACCGGGAGGAAACTGTCACAGGAGTACACACACACGCACACACAGAGGGCTAAACTTACTGATCTCCTGTGCTCCTTTGTGCAACCCATCTGTCAGGGGCTTCTGGTTAATGCTATTCAGTGTGTGGGCACTTCCAGGGTGTAGCCCTCTCTGTAGAACTTGATCGCGAGGCCGGTGACTTGGGCAGGGCTGGCTTTCTCCAAGCTGCCCCACGGGCTGTGTTCATAACCAATCTTGTCCAGTTCTGCTTTCCCAGTCGCTCCAAGGCGGAGAGGAGGGGATCGAATGGCTGCTTCGCCATGGCAGCTTTCTTGTTCCAAGCCAGCCCAGGCGCTATGAAGCAACAGGAAGGAAGTCATCTGACCAGGAAAAAATGAAACTGTAACTTCAGTGCCTTCCTGTTACTCCTGGGTTGTCTGGGAGGGAAGTAGGGGCTAGTGGGTTAGAGCAGGGGGGCTAGAAGCCACGACTCCTGGGTTGTCTGGGAGGGATGTAGGGGCTAGTGGGTTAGAGCAGGGGAGGGGCTATGGGATGTTTGGAAGAGTTTGTCTTTTTTTCCCATCCAGGACATGAAGGACTAGTGGAGAGGTGAGGGTTTTTTTTTGTTTCTGCTCACTCCTGCTGGGGGGGGGAACTGAGCTCTGTGGCGTGTGCGCACCTGCCTCCCTGATGGAGCAAAATCTAGTGTCTTTCTCCTTACCCCACTTCCGTACCCTTTTATCTCTTGCACACTGTGCATTTACGTATACCGGGGTACTCATGTCTCTCTGACACAGGCCTGCACAGTTTTTCTTATATTTACAATGTACATGACTTTCAGCTGCTTCTTGTTTAGGGCTACCTTTAGCCTTCCGTTTAGTATGCACCTGGTCTCAGAGATGTCTGGTGGTGAGACTTTCCACAATGTCCAGACCCTCTTTTTAATGGCTTTAGCCAGGAGATCCCTTGCTGGGGTGGGAGGCTGGCCCACCCGTCCTCCAAGCCCTGGAACCCTCACAGTAGAGTTGTTCCTGCATTACAATCCCAGCATATTACAAACACCAATACAATTCCCAGGGCTTTTATTGGTGCTGTAAGGCTTCCTGCAGCCTTTTAACATTCCCATGCCAGTCATGGCCATGGTTCCCCTCCCCCTTCTGGAGAGGGTGTACACTTTCTGAAGCTCTTCTAGGTAGTTAGCAGGCTTTCTCCAGCCTGACCTCATTAGCACTTGACTCTGCAGCCTCTGCTAATTAGCTGCTTGCAGCTTTTCTGAATAGCTTAGTCCAAGTTTTCGACAGCCTGGAGTGAGGTGTGAGCCCTCCATGTCTTTCCCAACACCCCGCTCTGGGACCCTACAGAGCTTTTTGCAGGCCATGTAAGTTAACCTTCATCTTTGCTTTCTCCCAGGCTGGGGAATGAGGAGTAGCAGCAGACATGGGGAACAGGGCTGGGGGATGAGGGACTGCGGATGGGGATTTAGGGGCAGCGGCAGAGCTGAAGGGGCTGCGAATGGGGACTGAGGGGCAGCAGGAGCTCTGAGGTCTTCACTGCTTACATGGCTCGCATGTTAAGGCAGGAGCAATTTCCATGCTTTTTAGTGCATGAGTGAATTTGCAAGAGCCTTAACTATTATTATAAAACCAGATGGTTTTATTATTATTGAATTTCCTTGTTTTTAATGACTACTCTTGTTGAAAATGGTTCCTTTGCTGTTTCACTGCTGCCCCCTGATGAAAAGTAGTTTCTTGCCTCTCTGCTGGTGACTGTGCTTTTGAGAATCTTGCTTGCCGGCTTTGTGGCAAAATAGAAATGCATGGTTTGAATTTGGTTTATTCAGCCCCGCGTGTTTGGTTGCCAATCCATACAGGCCTGTTTTATATTATTATAAAACCAGATGGTTTTTTATTATTCATTTCCTTGTTTTTAAAACAGATTTGCAATACAGAAAAAGTTTTGCAATACAGAAAATTGCTGCTGGCGTATTAGGAATGTTGAGCAGCATAACAGTAAAATCTGTCATTTTCAAAGGCTCACTGTTCATAACTTGGTTCGAATTATATCTTTTATCATTTTTATTTCGATATCGTTGTACTCTGTGTCACAAGCATTAAAATGACACCAAATATCAATAGTGTACATAGATACATTTTGCAATTACAGTAATGTTTTTTGTTTTTTTTACATAATCCCTGACATATTTCTGATAATTGTAAGCTTGAACTAGGGGAAGGGATGGGAGGGACTTGCGGGGAGTGGAGGCAGCATTATAGGAGGCTAGGTGGTGGTGGTGTGGGGGGGCTGAGAGGTACTCTCTGCAAAGAGATGGGGCTGGGGGAAAGAGTTCACAGGGGCTCACTGAGATGGGTTGGGGGCAGCATTGGGGGCTAGGGGTTAGGAGAGGGGTTGGAAGGGGCTTTCTGGGAGGGGATGAGAGTAGCATTGGGAACTAGGGGGCAGGGGAGGGACTTGGGGGAAGAACTGGGTGACTAGTAGAAGGGTTAGGAGGGGCACTCTGGGATGGGGACAGCATTGTGGAGCTGGGGTTGGGGAAGGAGCTGGCAGGGGCTCTCTGGAAGGGGCTGGGGAACAGCACTGGGAAGAAAGGGGAGTGTCTAGGAAGGAGGGGCACACCTGCTCACTCACCTGGTGCCACCACCACACACACACTTGTGGAAGAAAAGGGAAAATGTACATGTTGCATTTGTACATTATACATGTTGCAGGGCACCCAGAGCACACCTGCAGCCCTGGAACATGTATAAAACACAGTTTTACCCAAACTGTGTCGGGTCAATGTTAGGAATTCACTTAAACCACACTAGGCTCGGTTAAAAGAAGTTTAATGTATAGATCACGAATAAAACATGCAGTGCTAGATTATACTAGGAGTGCAGTAAATCAAAATAATATAACCAATAATACATTTTTACTTGTACTCTCCTAACTAGGCTTACCCTAATAAAAGTCCAAAGGATATTTCAGTTCATTTCTCAGCTTGCGATGGTAAAGCTTAGCTGGGCACAAGTCTTAGAGTTTCCAAGAAATCAATGTCCTTGCTCCATTGCTTGTCTCATCTCAGACCTTCTGGCTGGTTCCTTCTTCAGTTGCTGATGAGATAAGATGGCTCTCTCTTTGTCTTGTCTTACTCCTTAAGTACATTTCAAGGTTCTTTGTTTCTTTTCCTGCTCAGGTAAAACTGTGGTCTCTGGCACGTAGCCAGGATGCTTTTCATTAACAAGTTAATGGCTGCTTACTAGTGTCTTTAGAAGGGGTTAGGCGGCTATCTGGTTTTACAATTTCATTCATGAAATGACTTCTCAGTTTACATTGCATACATGTGATGAGTTTTCAGTTCTTAGCTTACGTTATATATATGTTGCATTAACACTTTCCATTACATATGTTACATGTGTGTTCTACATGTATCCTATGATCCCCTCATAACATACTCCATCCTTGACACATGCGCACACACACTATGGGGGTGGGGAGGAGGGGATGAGGTCATGATGGGATGGCAGGAGAGGATCAGAAAGGTAGGAACTGGTGCGCTCACTCACTGGTTTCGTTCTTTCTCCTTCTGCTGCCGCCTCTGCCTTCACTCCACTTGCACAGATGCTGTGTGAGGTTTTCAAAGGCCCTGCCCACTCTGGGGCACACACACTACAACCACCATTTTCCTTGTGTGACATGCTGGGACTACATTTCCCAGCATGCCACACAAGGAAAATGGTGGCCATGTGAGGTTCTGTGTCAAGTGGCTCTGTTGTTCTCACAACTGTGAGAATGCATGGAGCCACTTTGAAGAACCTTGGTTATAAGGTAGCAACCTTTTGTTTTCCAAGGCCCTGCTCTAGGGCACACACTACGGCCACCATTTTCCTTGTGTGGCATGCTGGGACTACATTTCCCAGCATGCCACACAAGGAAAAATAGTGGCTGCAGCCTGTGCCCCAGAGTGTGGCCTTTGAAAATATCACATGAGTGCGAGTGGGACTGCAGCTCTGGCAACAGCAGCACACCACGCAATTAGGTGAGTGGGCAACCCCAGGTAGTGGCAGAGATGGCAACGGGCAGGGGCCCCCCAAACTCCAGGGGACAACAGACCTGAGCCCTACCAAGTAGAACAACAGGGAGGGAGGAGAAATTCCCCCGCCTCCATGCTCGGCTCTAAGGACGAACCCCGCATGAGTTGCATAACTTCCCTTCCCATAGACTAAAATAGCACTTTCCACAGCTTATAACTTTAAAAGTACTATCCCCTTTGTTAAAAAATAACCTAAGGCATCCCTGGCTGGCAGACTTCAATTTTTCAGACAGCACTTCAAAAACCAAAAGGCTGTTCAGTTTGAGATGGTCAGAAATTTACCAAAAACTGCGCCTCAGCCTGCAATTTCTAAATGGCTATATCTCACCTATTTTCGATCGGATTTGGCTGAAATGTTCACAGATTCAACCTCTCACCAAAGAGAGAGACTGTGCAAAAATTTACTATGTTAAATAAATCATCTCAGTGTTTTAACAAATAGAATGTTCATGCGTTATAATGAAATGTGCTACACTCAACTATCCAGGCACACTAGTGTGCCTGGATAATAAAGCACAAATTTATTATTTCTGGAGTCTGAAAATAAACCAAGAAAGATGGAAGAAACTTTTAAAACAGTTTTGAAATAAAACCGCTTAGCGTTTGCTGCTGCAGTTTTACTCAGACGCAAGACATTGGAATGCTGAGGTTTCTGTGCATACGTATTAACCCCACAATTTGCATATTGGCTAATGATGCAATGCCTCATTTACATAAGAAGAAAGCAGATCTTCTCTTTCGTCCTCTCCCCCCCCCCCCAACCCACCTGATCTGGTCTCCCTCCTCTCTCCTCTGTGATAGGCACCCTCTTTTCCCAGGGGGCTCCTGGAGCATTGAGTGTCACTCTCCCCATGAACCACAGAGAAACAGCTAGAGTGTCCTCACCCCCTATCACCATGGCTCTATGGCTGTGAGGCTGTACAATGGATGAAACTCCCACGAGGGGAACCTGGCTGAGTCCTCCAGAGTCCTGGAGGCTGGGATGTTAGAGGACAGAGTAGCCCATTCCCTGTTGCCTGAGGGGATGTTGCTCCCTGCATCTCAGGGTCACAGTCTGAGCTGGGATCCCTTCCGCACTCAGAACCAGGGGCGGAGTCTCTCCCTAGAGAATGAGGCCAGCGGGAAAATGAAGATCGGGGCCTCGGTGTCGGCATCAAGAAGTGCCACCCGCCCCCCTGCCCAGTCCAGACAAACCCGGATCCTCCTGGGGGGGCTGCTCAGGGACAGGGGGGTCTCACGGGAGGTGAGAGCCACACACAGACCCTTCCACAGCCCAGATCCTTCCCTCAGGGCTAACATCAATATCTCCCTTCCTCCTCACAGACTCTCTAGCAACCCCCACACCCCAGCGCTGCCCATTCCCCACCTCCACCTCCCAGCAGCATCTCCCCGAGGTGAATCCTTCACGGCTCAGCACACAGGGCCAAGGATCAAATCTCTCAGGATTGTTGGGCAGATCCTGCTGTGCGTCTCCCCGTCTCACACTTTTCCGATCCTCAGACAGGAGGAGGCAGGGATTTTCCGNGCAGGGGGGAGAGAGGGAATCGGTGTGTCAGAGGCAGAGCTCAGCCCTGGGGGATGCTGGGGCCATTCCTCACACTCAGAGCTGCCCTGCAGGGGATGGGATGTGGTCTCTGAATCTAGGGAGCTGCCTCACTGTTCTGGGCAGATGAGGGAGCAGGCTGAGGTAGAATCTAAACCAGGGGTGGGGGGCCCATTTTCTGCCCAGGGGCCAATTTGAAAACTAGTACAAGCTCTGAGGGCCACAGAGGAGTTGGGGGTAGTGGCACTTAAAGCTACCATCTGCCCCCTCACTCTTAGGGTAAGAAGGAGGTTCTGGGGCACTGATTAGCAGGGCACGGGGAGGGAGCAGAGGCGGGGGCTTTGTGCTCAGGACTGAGGAAGCAGGAGAAAGGTTCACATCATGGATTTGTGCCATTGATACATCCCATGTCCTTGAGTGCATGCCCACCTCTCTGCTGCCTTTCCCTCAGCTCACTCATGCCGCGTTTGAGAACAGAGACTGGATTCACTAGTCAGTGCCCACAATCCCCCTCTAGCCAATATTCCCAAACCCCCCTTGTCTTCCCTTCAAGCTCCTTTCTACTCCCCCCAGCTAGCTGGTGCCTCAAACCCAACCCATCTTCCTCTCAAGGCCCCCAGCTAACCAGTCCCTTCCCCCTGCCCCCAAACCCTTCTTACCCTGAGAGGGAGTGGTATAGACGACTCCAAGACTGAGAGAATCAGGACTAAGGATAAAGCTGGTATTTCTGCAAAACGCAAGAGGAAAGTTCACGTTGACAAATAGCCGCTTAGGGTTTAAAGTGGAATTCTGCCCGTGGTCAGACCCAGGTGGTTTGATCGGAAATCGGAACGAAATAACATGCGCAAAACGGTTCGATTGGAATTCTAATCAAAATTTCTCCAGCCTTTCAGTTTCCGTGGAACTGTTCCGCAGAAATGGAAAGGCTACTTTCAAACCCGCCCTTGACCTGCTGTTTCTTTGAAGCCCCTCACCGTGATGAGGGGAGAGTTCTCCCTCAACAACGTTGCCTCCAGGCCTGCAAGCCTCCAAGCCAGGCCTGCCCTCATCCAGAAAGGGAATCTTTTCCCCTGCTTTCCCATCTAGGGCACAAAGCCCACCCATTGACCACACCCTCCTCACCTTGCTTTGCTACCTTAGTTTCTGGAGCTTGGTCCTTGACTGGGTTCTCTTCCTATCTCTCGACTTCAACTGCTCCTTCAACGTCTCTCACTAGTTTTTTCTCCACATCTCTTGCCTTTTTTGTAGGAGTTCCCCAAGGCTCTGTCCTTGGCCTGCTTCTCTTCTCTTGTTATACTCTGTCCCTGGGCAAAGTCACTGAATCTCACGGCTTCCACTATCACCTCTATAGACATTCAACTCTATCTCCTGCCCCTCCCCCGCCCTCCATCCAGTCTCACATCACAGTCTGTTTCTCTGATATCGCTTCCTGGATGCCTTACTGCGATCTCAAACTTAATATGGCCAAAGCTGACCGCTCCTCCTCCACCTCCATCAGTGGGGTCACCATCCAGTCAGTCCCTCAGACACGTAGCACGGGGCTCAGCTTTGACTCCTCCATCTCCTTTAAACCTCAGATCCAATCTGTCACCAAGTCCTGTCATCTCTCTCTGCACAACATCCCTAAGATCCGGCCCTTCCTTACTGTTTTCGCTGCCAAAACTCAAGTCCATGCTCTGGTCATCTCTCGACTTGACTATTGCAACCTCTTCCTTTTTGGTCTTCCCCCCACTCTCTCCTTGCCCCACCCCCCTCCCAGGGCTGGACTTAGGGGCAGGCAACATAGACACCTGTCTCGGGTGGCAGATTCCGAGAGTTTGAGGGCTTCTGTTCTCAGCCCATGCCCACCCGGTCACAGTGCCCCCTCCCCCCCCCCACCGCAACTGGACTGCCTCACCCATGTCGTCCACAGCCTGGAGGGGCATCCATCCCCACCTGGAGAAGCCCTGTTCCACCCCCCCAAGCCCCCCCAAAACATGCACTGCAGTGGTGCCAAGTGTGGAGGAAGAGTCTGTTTCTGTGCAGGGCACTCTCATTGTCTCCCTTTCTGCTTCAGGAGGTAGCCCACATGTTCACCAGAGCTCCTGGTGGGGTGTGGGGTGGGGTGGGAGCCCGAGTTGTGTAGGGTCGCTAAAATCCTAAGTCTGGCACTGGCCCCTTCACTTCTGTTTAGAACTCCGCTGCCAAGGTCGTCCACCTCGTCCGATATTGTGATCATGTTCAGACCCTCCTCGCTTCTCTCCACCAGTTCCCTCTAGTTGAACACATTTAACACAAGCTCCTGGTCCTTACTTTCAAGACTCTTTACGCCTTGCCCCCTCCTATCTCTCTGTCCTTGGTTCCCACCCACTCCAGAGAACCCAGGAGTCCTGGTTCTGACCCCCCCTCCCCCCACTTTAACTCACTAGGCCCCACACCCCTCCCAGAGAACCAAGGAGTCCTGGCTCCCAGCCCCCTGCTCTGTCCCCACTCCCCTCCCAGAGAATCCAGGAGTCCTGGCTCCCAGCCCCCCTGCTCTAACCCACTAACTTCCCCTCCCCTCCCAGAGAGCCCAGGAGTCCCGGCTCCCAGCCCCTCTGCTCTAACCCCCCCTCCCCTCCCAGAGAACCCAGAAATCTAGGCCCCCACCCGATAAAGCTGAAAAGCATTTTTGATGGGCAGGAACTCATGTCCTCAGTGCTGGGGCAGGTCCTGGCAGATCACGCAGATAGGCCCCTCGTCCTGGGTGCAGAAGAGCTTGAGGGGTTCATCATGTTCCTCACAGAAATAGCAGCCCCCAGCACCCCCCTCCTGGGGCCTCTTGTCCAGCTTGAGCCTCCGGGCCTTCTCCGCCAGGCTGGCTATGGCTCGGTTGGGAGCCAGTCCTTGCAGGGTGAAGACTTGTTGGCACTCGGGGAAGGTCCCCACCAGCTGCCCCTTGGGGACACAGCTCTCCAGGCAGGACAGACAGAAGTTGTGCCCACAGCCCAGCGTCTGGGGCTCCTGGAAGATGGACAGACAGACAGACAGACAGGGCAGAGCAGGTCTTCAGCCAGGGTGGAGACTCCTGAGGCAGAGGTCATCGCGGTCCTGATCCTGGGCTGAGCCGGCTCCATTTCCAAAGTCCCTAGGGGTTTTCAAGAAGAAGAAAGTGGTGACTTTGGCTTCCTTCAGAGAACCCATTTATCCTGGCTCCCCTTCCTCCTGCGCTATCCCATCATGGTCCCTGTGGATTTCCTCCTGCCCAGACCACTGTGCTCTGTCTGGCACAAGGATGAGCCTGGTAGGGGTGGGACCCCGGGCCCAGTACCGGCTACCGGATTTACCGGTTACCGGTTCCTCGAAAACCGGATTCCCGGATTAAATCCGGTATACCTGTACCGGATTTAATCCATTGGTTTCAATGGGGCACTGTGTCCCCATTGAAACCAATGGAATAAATTCCTCCCCCTCCCCCTCCCAGGCTGCGCGGGTGGAAGGGGGGACACCCCCCACCCACCCTGCCCAGCCTGACTTTTTGTTTTAAAAAAGAAAAGAGACGGCGAGCCAGGCGAGCCCCCCCCCAGCACCAGCGGCCGCGGCGTCCCCGCAGCTGCGGGTAAGTATGACCCGATCCCTGGGGGGGGGTG
>QEPC01008979.1:243064-253439 GCA_003113815.1 Sphenodon punctatus
CCACTTACTCCAAAAGAAGTCCCCGACTTCCCCCCCAATGCCTCTAGACTAGCCCCCTCCCCGGTTTCACATAACACCCCCCGCCTCATTACTCTATCCATACTTAATACAAAATACACACTCCACTATCCCCCAAAAAAACACTTCCCCCCTCCTCCCCCTCTGCACCTCGAAGGGCCCTAAAGGGCCACACCCTTTGGCCACGGCCCTTTGGCTTGCAGCCACTGGCTGAGACCTGCAGCGCAGCCGCCGGTCAGTTCCCTTTATGCCCCTCGGGCACTTCCGGTCACCGGTATAAGGGGGGGAGGGTGAAAAGAATGTCCAAGTCCCCACACCCACTAACCCCCACTCTCCTTATTTCCAGCAGGTGCTCCGCGGGACCCTCCAGCAGCGAGACAGCAGCGGCAAGGAGACAAGCCTTGGGAGCTGCTCAGCAAGTCCCTGATGGTAAATGGGATGCTGCGCTCAAATGCAGCTGCCGGTCAGTTCCCTTTATGCCCCTGGGGCCCTTCCGGTCACCGGTATAAGGGAGGGTGGGGGAGGGTGAAAAGAATAGGGGAAAGACAGTCTTTGTGTGTTGTCAACTGGTGTTCCTAGACTTTGAGGTCACTGATTTGCTTGCTTGCTTGATTATACACACCTAGATAAACTGACAAACAGTCAAAGGGCAAAGAACTGTTGGCGGGGCGTTTGTGGGCAGAGGCGGTGGAGGCGGCCACTCTATTAGAGGCTGCTGTTGGAAGCTTTCACAGCATGCTGGCCGTGCAGCGTGGCAGGCTTCTTGCCTGGGCGACGACAGACTCTCACTTCGCGGCCAGGCACCAACCTGTTTCTTGCTGGTTCATGGTCCGTGTTCAGTGTAATGTATCTTGTGGCTCTCAGCAATATGAAAATGTTGGTATGTGTTTCCTGGGCTTGGGAACCTTGGCTACCCATGGACTAGGCTCAGTGTCTATGTGCTTCGGTTTTGCTGCCTCTTAGATATGTGGATCCTTCTCCCAGGCCTGCCTGGTTCTCTCTGCTCCCTTGTCTCCAGCTTTGCTGTCCCCCCTTCCTGCTTCTATTGGACTGACTATCTGGTACTGATCCCTGGGTCTGGACTTGAACAACTGCTTGGATTTGGCCACAATCCTGTAGATACCCATGGCAGGTCCTGATCCTGTCACTACTCCACCTGACTCTGCTTGTTGCCTTGCAGTGCCTAAACTGTGGACTAGGATCATGCCATCTGAGATCATGCCATCTGCAGAGGGAGTTGCAATGCTGATCAGTACTTCAATCAATATAATAAAGATTTTCAGTTGTCTTTGGGTGAAAACAGACATGACGCTAACCACCCTTGGTGGTTATTTATGCATGTTGCAGGGCTGTTTAGAGCACCAATACAGCCCTGCAACATGCATAAATAACCACCAAGGGTGGTTAAAGGGTGGTTAGCGTCATGTCTGTTTTCACCATTTGTTGACATATGTACATTTACGTATCAAAATGGGGTCACAAGGCAGAACATTTGGAAATTACTGGTTTAAAGAGAATCAAAGGGAGACAGATAATGAAGAGTAATGGGGCTGGGTCTAAAGAAAAGAACATTTTAAACTCATAGTTAAGAAATATTTCCTGTCTGAAATTTGGATGGAACATTCATTATACAGGACTCAAAACTAGACAAGGCACAGCTGAGATAATATATTGTAATTAACAGCGGTATCCTGGTAAAGCATGGGACCTCTCCCACCTGTAATTTCTATGCACTAGCCGTTTACCATATTTGACTCCAAGAGAAAAGTCAGACACCCACATTCTTGCTGTGTTAACTGCTACGAAAGTTGATACGCAAGCAAAAAATCAACCAAAACCGTGAAATAAGCTACATGCCTGGAGTGTACTGACCCTTACAGCTGACACCCCCTGCTGCCTCTGATGGGAAAAGCACCTTCGCTAAAGATAAACTCAAACTGATCCATGTCTTCTACACCCTCATAGTACTCACCTGTTCCATTTTGCCGAAACAAAGTGAAAGGCCCCTCATCCCCTCCTGTCTGCCCCCTTACCCCCTGCTGTTCCCGACTTGAGTGTTGCCCCCAACCTGCAGAGGAAGAGGTTGGGGGCAACACTCAACATACATAAATCCTTTGATAAATGTAGCTTGGTTGATACGTGTTTGATAAATGTAGCTATCTCCAATGGAAGCTTGTTAATGCTAGCACCTGGCTAGCGTACTAGGATTGCTCCTGAGTGGGTGTTTTTCAGATGAGATGCTACCCCTGCATGGCCACCCATAAGCCACAGGTCCACCCACCTGCCTGAAGGTGAAGCGGCTGGATGCGCGCTTCCGTGAGCCATGGAGCACCCAGTCTGAGCCACCCATGGAGCACTGCCGGGAAATCTGGGGCACGCTGTGTGAGGCAGGCCCGATGTGCGGCGGCTGCCTCTGTGGTCACAGTAGCCATGCTAGAAGCTGCCCATTTGAATCGCCCCCCCTCCCCCCCACTCCAGATGTGTGAGTCATCTATGGCAGAGCCACTTGGTGGCCACGGATCCCTCCCCCCCCCGTCAACTTGCCCATCTGAAAAACACCCTGTCTTTGTTTGTTTGTTGTGTTGCTGAGAGCCACAAGATAGGGTATTTTCAGACGTGACGGGGTGGCATTCGCCGCGTCACGGAATCAACCAAAAGATTCCCCGCCGGAATCCCACCGTCATGGCCAGCAGACGTGCCGGCCAATTCCAGCGGAGAATCTGGGGGGGGGGGGCTGCACGGCATGGTGTGCAGCCGCAGAGCCCCCCCCATGCTCCCCCAGCCGCCCGTCCGCCCCCCGGGGCATTGACCACGGCCCGGAATCAATGGTGCTGATTCTGGGCCGTGGCCAGACGTGATGCCCCCACTGATCACGGGTGGGAATCGCTTTGACCACGCAAACGGCCCTGGTCCAGGCAGGAGGGCCGTTTGCGTGGTCAAAACAATTCCTGCCCGTGATTCACGTGGGGTGAACATCTGGCGGGAATCACGGTTGGCCCCTACAGATGTTACGAGCTCACGGTCACCATATGGGAATTGACCGTGGTTCACCGTGATCTCGTAACGTCTGAAAATACCCATAGTTTAACTCTACGTCATCTGGGCTGGTTAAACCATGATTTCAATGTTGGGAAGGCAAGTGAGTTAGAAGCAGAATTTAAAAGATCGTTGCATTTAAAGTGTTACTATGGGAAATGATGTCTTGTCTAGAACAATTGTCTTTAGAATACTGATAGCAAAACTGGTTCAAACCCATTCCCCTTCTTTCCAAGTTAATTTGTTATAATAACATTTAATAATAATATTTTATTATTATACACTAGCACTATTTTGAATTTAGATAATTTCATACGAGAATCTCAAAACATTTTGCAGAAAACGTTTGGCCCTCAGGTGACATTGGGTAGAGTCATGATGGCATCTGGCCGCGGGCATCTGCGATCTGTTGAAACACCCACTCATTTTGGTGGGAGGAGGCACAGAGCTCCCTCTGCATCTCCTTGTTCCCCCAGAGGCGGATGAGGGGCATGGTCTCCTCGTGGTCCCAGGGAACCCCTCTTCTGTGGGGTAGTGGTGCTGGGGGTTGCTCTGGTGTGAGTGTCTGTGAACATGGTGGGAAAGGAGGTCCACATGAGTCCAGGCAGATTTAGGCAACAGTGGTTCCCCCCCACCCCCACCCCCCGCATCTCACCCCAGGACTGCTGGCTTACTTGTCCAGGTCTTTCCTCCTGCTCCTGCTGCATGCCTCCCAGATGGTGGTGGTGCCATGGGTATTGGCCAGTGGGTTTGATAGCAAACCTGTTCTGGCCAACATGTTGGTGCCTTTGCTGCCAGGTCCCTCCCGCAGTCTTGGGGCGCTGCTTGGTGACCACTGGTTTGAGCACTCTCCTTCCTTCTTGGTGGGGCTCTGTGATCTTGGCAGACTACACTCCATGCTGGGTCGGGTTGGCGTGAACTAACGGGACAGCACAGATTTCCCCACTTTTGCCTGCTTGTGCTAATCTTAGCCCAGGCAGTTCCTTTGCAACCTCACAGGATCACAGAATTTTTTGAGGGTGTGAACAAGAATTTGGATAAGGGGGAGCTGGTTGATATAGTGTCTCTGGATTTTCAGAAAGCGTTTGATAAGGTCCCTCATGAGAGACTTTTGAGGAAATTAAAAAGTCATGGGATAGGAGACAGAGTTCTAGTGTGGATTGGTAACTGGCTGAAGGATAGGAAGCAAAGAGTAGGACTAAATGATCAGTTTCACAATGGAGAGAAGTAAATAGTGGAGTGCCCCAGGGATCTGTACTGGGACTTGTTTAATGTATTCATTAATGATCTGGAAAAAGGGAGTAAGGCGTAAGGTGAGCAAATTTGCAGATGATACCAAGTTATTCAAGGTAGTTAAAACGCAAGTGAACTGTGACACATTGCAGGGATAATTAAAAAAAAATTGAAACCGGGTATCTAAATGGCAGATTAAATTTAATGTGGACAAGGGCAAAGTAATGCACATGGGGAAAAAACAATCCAAACTTTATATACACAATACTGGGTTGTAAATTAGGAGTTACCACTCAGGAAAAGAACCTTGGAGTCATTGTGGACAACACATTGAAATTCTCAGCTCAGTGTGTGGAAGCCATCAGAAAAGCAAACAATGTTAGGAATTATTCATAAAGGGATAGAGAATATAACTGAGAATATCATAATGTCACTATATAAATAGATGGTGCGACCGCACTTTGATTATTGTGCAGTTCTGGTCACCCCATCCCAAAAAAGATATAGGAGAAATAGAAAAGGTACAGAGAAGGGCAACAAAAATAAAGGGTTTGGGACAACTCCCCTATGAAGTGAGGCTGGATAGGTTGGGGCTCTTCAGCTTGGAGAAGAGTCGACTGAGAGGGGATATGATAGAAGTTTATAAAATCATGAGTGGGGTGGAACACATTCATAGGGAACAGTTATTTACCCTCTCAAATAGTACTAGAACTCGGGGACACTCCATGAAACTAAAAGGTAGCAGATTTAAAACAAACAAAGTATTTTTTCCACTCAACACGCAATTAAGTTGTGGAACTTGTTGCCAGAAGATATGGTCAAGGCCAGTAGTATAACTGGGTTTAAGAAAGGGTTGGACATGTTTCCGAAGGATAGGTCCATTAGCGGTAGGGATGGGCGAACGCGGTTCAGATGTTCGGACCGAACTCGATCTGTTCGGACGTCCGAACCGAACATCCGAACTGAGCTCTCGAACGACCGAACAGTTCGGTCGTGTTCTGATGAGTTCGGGGGCGGCAAAAATATATTTTCAGGGCCAAAAATTAGGTTTCGGTTTCGATATCGCTATTTTTGAATGTTCGGCCAAGTTCGGCCAAACCGAACTCGGCTGAACTGAACCATCGAACCCGAACTCGGGTTTCAAACCGAATGACCGAACATCCGAACCGCGTTCTGTTCGCCCATCCCTAATTAGCAGCTACTAGTCAGAGGTAGGTTTGGGGACTGTAACAACAGGGAACGGATGGCTCCATAGTGACCTGTTGGGTACTTCTCCAAGTGACTGAGATTGGCCACTGTCGGAGACAGGTGCTGGGCTTGATGGACCATTGGTCTGACCCAGTCTGGCACACTACATATGTTCTTATTATAATTCACTGGATGGAATGATGGGCAGCAGGACTCCAGGAGGCTGGAATAATGAGGGGTTTGGTGGAATGACATTTGTGAGGACACAGGGGGCAGCTGGAATGACATGGAGCTGGGTGGAAAGACGGGTGCAAAGACATCAAGAAGAGCAGATGGAATGAATAAGGTTTGGTTGTGATGATTGTTGCGAGCACATTGGTAGGCAATGGAGTATGGATGGAATACATGGAGGTAAATGAAAGGTGGAGTCTGTGGGCAAACAGGGAGAAGGCAGTGGGGTGAGAGAGTGAAGAGGAGAGTATAGGGAGAGCAGCAATCAATGAGGAGGACGTGGAGTATAGGAGTAATGAAACATCAGTGTTTGGAATGGCAAACATGATCATGAGGAAGAGGCAGAATGACAATCCAAAGGGCCATGCACAAATAGCCAAATTATAGTGGGGAGGGTAGCCTCAGGAGCTTGGATCATTATAGGAGAGCTTGTAGAGGCTTTTTACCTTGCTTTTTTCTGCTTCCTCCCCCCCCCCCCCACCCCTGCTCCCCCCCCCCCCCCCCCCCCCCTTTTCACTTCAAGTTGTTCTGTTCTTCCTTTTAATTTAATTTTTTAAAAAAATCTCTGTGGGATGTTTTTGAATCTGCAGGACGGCGGGAGGGTTAGGATTTTACTGCCACCACCCTCCTCCCTTGGTCAGCCCAACCCCCCCAGCCCCCAGGTCTCAGATTGTGTTCAACTTATCTCTGTCATTGACATTTGGGACCAGCCCCGCACAGACACTCTCTCTGGCCATGTCATGGGAGAACCCCGGGATCGGGGATTCCCAGGTGTTTCCCCCTCCCCCCACCCCAGGCCCAGCCTCAGTAAAGAACAGCTGAAGAATTTCGTTTTTGAACAGGGGGGGGGGAGGCAGTGGGAGGGGGGGAGAAGAGTGTCTCTGGTTGAATGATCTGCTTCTGGCCTTGGGGAGCCTCTCTGCACTGTCTCCCTCCCCCCTCCAGTGCTCCCCTGGTTTGGGGGCAAATAAACAGAGTGATAGTCCCTGCTCCCCACCTACCTAAGGCTCAGTCTGCTGCCCAGCCCAGGCACGGTAAACAGTACCCGTTTTTAAAGAGTGTGTTCCCAGAGGAGAAGAAAGAGCGTCCCAGGCTGCATCCAGCGCTTACCCACCTGCCCCTCATCCACCAAAGACCAGCCAAAGGATGAAGTCAAGTCAGCACCACACAAACATTCAAGTTGCCTGTTCCCCCATGGGGAACCCCAGGATTCCCAGGTGTTTCCTAATCTTTCCCAGCCTGGCGCAGCCTCGGCAAAATGCGGTTAGCGCGGCCCTGCTGGGGTGTTTTTCAATCCAGCCCAAAGTCAAAGCACCAGCAAGAAAAGAAAAGGAAAAAAACCCAAGCACCAAACACACACGCAAGTCACCTCTCCCCCGATCTCACCCTGTGGTATAGACACGCACGCAAATGTGTTCAAGTCTTGCCTTTTGCAGACCTGGCCAGGATTTGCAAAAGGCTTTTGCTGGGCGGGCTGTTTTGCGAGATTCTTGCTTTTCTTAGCGAGAATCCAGGCAATTCTCGGCTCGTTCGTGTTTGCCGGAAGGAACCGCGAACCCTGATTCTGGTCGAGGGAAGCAAGAAATGCAAAATCGAGTTTGAGCACTCAGGACTAGCAGCGTTTTAAACCTGCTCTTGAGTTTGGCTTTACGCAGTCTATGCACGCTTATGGGAAAAGCCACAACTGGGAGAGAAAACCCAAGGCTTTCCTGGCTTGGGGGGTCACTCCTATATGATCTGAAACGGAGATAGCTAACTAAATTGGGGGATGCAGCCTCTGATTGTTGGGAGCTTGGAGTGAACAGCAGGGAATGGAACACTCCATTATGATCAGCTGGGCACTTCTCCCACGCGGCCGTGAATGGCCACTGTCAGAGACAGGATACTGGGTTGGATGGACCTTTGGTCTGACCTAGTCTGTCCCTGACAATGTTCTTATGAGAGGTCGATGGACTTAAATGTTGGGGAGGGGAATGAAGTGGGCGACCTAACTCCACCCTGGGGTGGACTCTTTTCCCTGACCAGCTGGGCAACACTGGGGCGGAGGAGTTTTCCCACCAAAGTACTGAACTGTACGACGGTTGGAAATGATGTCTTTGCTTACCTTATCTCCTTTTGCTTAGGAAAGCTTTTTTTTTTATTGAAACAGACACCCTGGTTTGCTTCAATGAAAGCTTTGAGGCACAATTCAAGGTGCTGGTTTTGACTTATAAAGCCCCAAAATGATTTGGGCACCAAATATCTGAAAAATCATCTTATCCCTCATGTCCTGTCGCAGCCTCTGAAGTATAGCTCCAGGTGTAGATGCCCAGGGAAGGGGTGATCTCTCTCAGCCAGTGCCTGCTGCCCCAAAAGGGACCTTTCTCTGCACAGACCTCCACCCCTGCAAAGGAGAGCCCACCCAGAGAATGGAGACAAGTCAAGGGAAGGAGCTAAGGGCCTGCAGCTGGCACCAGTCAAAGGTAGCAGACATTCCTCAAGGTGCACGACCTTGATGACCTCTGTCCTAGTGCTTTACTCCAGGATCAATGCCCTGGCAGGCAGCTGTCTCTGGAAGACCCAGGGGCAGGACGACTCCCATGATGCCTATCCAGCTGCTGGGCCAGGTGGGAGCTCATCTTTGTGTCTGGACAGGGGAGGATCCACGAGGCTCCTGGCAAAGAGTAACACGAGTGTGTAAAGTGCACGCACCTGCTACAGGACAGGGTTTTATCTAGAGTCCAAAGCTAGGTGGCTTTCCCCAGCCCTGAATTAGATTCAAGATTTTGTTTCCTCAAACAAGGAATCACATTTAGGTTCCACGGCTTTTCAGAAATTTGGGAAGAATCAGCCGCTTCCACATCTCAGACAGAAGAGCGGGTTCACTAGGGTCCTCTGGGAATGAAAACCTCCACGGACTGGAGAGGACTCTCTTGTGTGGAGCAGAGGGATCAAACTGAGATCCGAGGGTAATTTCCTTCCAGGAGACCACCCATCCTCACAGCACTTCTTGCATCCATCCATCCATCCATCCATTCCCCCTGGGTGTTAACAAATGAGATGGTAGCCCATCACAGGTGAGCGTCCACCTGCCCATTTACTAGGTCTTCACCCCCACTGGCCACACGGCCACCACCTGCCAAACACACAACCCCCACTCGTGGCAGGGTCCCAAAGAATGCAGAGCCCACTGTGTGGGAAAATGTGGGCTAATGTGCGTCCCCATGTCCGCATCTCATCAAGCATGTACGGGTCCGCCAGTACCGTAGAGTCATGGGTGAAACGCTTAGAGCGTTCCGAGGAGCGACCACTTCCGGTCCCTCTCTCCACTCACACGGACCACTTTAAAAGCCCATTGTGCCACTTTCAAAAATGTGTTCTCCTAGCTCTTTCTGGTTGGCAGCACATGCCCAGCGCTTGATCTGTCCCAGCTGTTGCATTCTCCGTAGCAGCTTGCAGAAGATTGCCATCGCTGGGGCCTTGGCTCAAACCAACAACCAGGTATCCTCCAGAACTGCTACCACCACTGCACAATCACAGGCGGTCTCCACCTACCGATCTGCCTGCCAACGCTGTATTCCCTTGACCAAGGAAGAGACCAACTCCTTTATTGCTCTATAGGGGTGGGGGAAGCAGAAGGTCCAGTTTGCCCTGGTGAAGTGCTACAGGAACAAGGTGGCGTTCCAAGAGGTCTTGGTCCAAGTGGCGCAGCAGGGACACGCTTGGGACATGAATCATTGCCAGCAGCAGGCCAAGAACCCGAGGCATGGCTACAAAGAGATCCAGGACAGCAATCTTGCCTCTGGCCACGAGAAGAAAGCATTGCCCTATTATGAGCTCCTTGACTGGTCTCTTGGTGTGGGCAGAGCCATTGTTGCATCCTGCCTGTATGACTGCGCCTTCGCGAGAGACCAGAAGTGGGTGGCTATTGCTCCCCCACTGCCCACGCCCGGTGTAACTGCTCCCACTCTCACCACAGAAGCCACGACAGCTGGTGGACATCCCTCCATGCCCATCCCCGCCCCAGAGCCAGGATGGGGCGACACAGACGGTGTTTTTAGACAAGTGCCTCCCCACGCATGTTGCAGGGCCACATTGGCACCCTTTCTAACATGCAGGTTCTCAGCCTTCAGAATGAGACCGTCTTTATCAGCTCTGTGGACCAGCCAACTCTCCCTGAGGTCTTCTCTCCTTCAGACTGTGTGTGTCTCCATGCCACCTCGTGTTGGAGGGAGTGAGCCTGCTCTGTCTGTGTGTGTCCCTGCTGCCCCTGCTGGAGGGAGTGAGCCCTGCTATGTGTGTCCCTGCTGCCCCTGCTGGAGGGAGTGAACCCTGCTCTGTCTGTGTGTGTGTCCCTGTTGCCCCCTGCTGGAGGGAGTGAACTCTGCTCTGTCTGTGTGTGTCCCTGTTGCCCCCTGCTGGAGGGAGTGAACCCTGCTCTGTCTGTGTGTGTGTCCCTGTTGCCCCCTGCTGGAGGGAGTGATCCCTGCTCTGTGTGTGCGTGTGTCCCTGTTGCCCCCTGCTGGAGGGAGTGATCCCTGCTCTGTGTGTGCGTGTGTCTGTTACTCCCTGCTGGAGGGAGTGAACCCTGTTCTCTGTGTGTGTGTGTCCCTGTTACCCCCTGCTGGAGGGAGTGATCCCTGCTCTGTGTGTGTGTGTGTGTGTGTGTGTGTGTGTGTGTTACTCCCTG
>QEPC01008979.1:277876-291126 GCA_003113815.1 Sphenodon punctatus
ATTTGCACAATTAACTTGATTTGCATAACTATGCATGCTGGGAAGCAAATTTGCAATAGGTTTGACAAAGAATCACAACTTTGCTAATCAAACACAACTCAAATCCTCTGGAATTTCAGCACCTCCCTCACGCAAACATAGGGTCTTCAGACCCCACCCACCCTCAATTCATCTCCCAAGGGCCTATTTACCGCAGGGTCATGGTCAGGATTGGCTGGTTCTGCGAGGATTCTGGGAGGATTGGCCGATTCTGCGAAAATCACTGCAAATTGCAGCAACGCAGTCAACTCGGGTTCCTGGAAAAGATAAGCAGGGGAATAATGTGAATCTGTTTGCTTCTCTCCAGATGTGAGAAGAGGCAGTTCCCTCCAGCAGTTGGTGGACAATTCTCCTGAGCAGGAAGAGACACTCACGGCCATCTCTATACAAACTGCTGCTCTGCAGGAGATGCTGCAGAAATGCAAGGGGTAGCAAGAAACTGTCAGGATCTTGCCTGGAGTCTGAGCTGGAATCTAACATGGCCAAGGGTTGTAACTAGGGGTGTTCAGAAGGCACAACATTAATTTTCATTCACAAAAAAACTCTTTCTTTGGTTTTTCCCCCCAATAAATGACATGTTCATTTTTAGTTTTATGCACAAAATGACTAACAGGGCTGTTCTGTGCCAGTGTGGTCTGCACATCTGCCAACTGGCTGCCCTTTCCCAAAATGCCGCCGCCGCTACGGACACCATTTTGGAAAATACCGCACATGCACAGAACATGGCCATTTGCTCATGCAGTGACTTCATTTAAAAAAATATATTTTTAATTAATTATATGAAAAAAATAAAAATGTAAACGAATGAAATCAAACAAATGCTGTTTGCTTACTCAATCATTTTTCGGTACCTTAGTTACGAAAACGAAAGGGGCTCCATTCATTTTCGTAACTAATTAAACTGATACAAATTGCCCACCCCTAGTTTTAATCCGAGGAACATAGGCGGATTGTGTGGGCTCTTAAACAGGACAACGGTCCAGACCAGTGGTCCATCCAGCCTGGCATCCTGTCTCCCAACAATGGCAGCTTTCGTTGCCTCATGGAAATGCCCCACAGGTCAAAACGGGCTGATCCATTCCCTGCTTTTCACCCCCAGCGCCTGAAAATTAGAGATCTCGCCCCCCCCCCCTCGACTATCTAATAGCCATTTATGGATCTGTCCTAAAGAACTTAATCAGTCTTTTAAAAAGAAAAGACAATATACATCAAATTCATAGAATCAGAGTTGGAAGTGACTTCAGAGGTCATCTAATCCAACCTCCTGCTCAGTGCAGGAAATCCAGTTATAGCATCCCTGACAGATGGGCCGTCCAGCTTCTGTTTGAAAGCCTCCAGCGAAGGAGACAGAGCCCGCCGCCGCCCGAGGCAATTTGTTCCACTGTCCAATAGCTCTTACCGTTAGGACGTTCTTCTTCCTAACATTTAGCCAAAACCTATTTGAATTCACTCCTGCGAAGCAAATGTATATGTTGGATTAGAAAAATCTTCATTTGTGAAATCTGCACGGTTTTGACTTCCCTTCCCCCACATCAAGAAATAGAGGACCCCATCAAGTCTGAAATTCAGCTGTTTAAGCTGTGAAAACACAGAAGTATGGATCCCCTTTCCCAAGCATCCGCCCCCCTGTGTTTCCCTCTCCCTCGTTTCCCCCCCTGTTGTCTCCATTTCCGGCCGTGTATGACCGGCCTCGATCGCCGACCCGGTCAGTTCGCGGCCGGAAATGGATGCGCATTGCCCGCGTATTCGGTGGCAGCGTCACGTGTGGAACGGGCTGCCGGCTTTTTTGAGAAACAAGCGCGGGCGCCGCCGCGCTCGTCTAAAAATGGTCTGTCTATAACTATAGACTGTACCGTACCAGGTTCATTGCTAGTACTATATAAATAAATAATAATACTACTTCCCTATCATCTGACGTCTCCCAGAAAAACAGGAAGAAAGCTTTCTGTCTCTCATATGTGTAAGATACGGGAGGGGGGCTGACGACGAGACAGAGACAGGCGTCATTCCAAACACAGGATGGCTTTTATGGAAGGCATTAAGACAAGAGGCAGACTGGCAGAGTTAGGTAAACCTGCGACCTGGCTAAAGTAACCCTCCCGATCCGGTCTGGAACTGGCTCCCCCAGGCTCCTGTCTGCTGAAACGGCTCCAAGACGTGGAGTGGACTCTCTTTCAAGTTACAACATGCTTTATTAGGAAACAGAACGGAAAGAAACACACTGGCAGGATGAGGGGGGAGAGGAGCAGCCCGAGGATTGGCAGAGACTGAGCCTCCATTTGAGGTATGCTTGGTCTCCATTTCGGGATCCCAGGACCCCAAAGACCAAGAGTCTCCCCAGATTTTGCTCCAGCGTTTACCTTTTCCCTAAACCATATAGGGGGAGACTTTTCTCCTCCCTGCAGAAGACAGATACCCTGCTCCCACCTAATTTCATTCTCTTCCTTGTGTTAGAAGTTGTAGATCTTTGTGGTGAGACTGGGTGCTCAGAGGGGCTAGTGGGTGAGAGCAGGGGGAAGCGGGACTCCTGGGTTCTCTGGGAGGGAAGTGGGGGCTAGTGGGTTAGAGCAGGGGGGTTGGGAGCCAGGACTCCTGGGTTCTCTGGGAGGGGAGTGGGGGCAAGTGGGTTAGAGCAGGGGGGGCTGGGAGGCAGAACTCCTGGGTTCGCTGGGAGGAGAGTGGGGGCTGGTGGGTTAGAGCAAGGGGGCTGGGAGCCAGGACTCCTGGTTTCTCTACGAGGGGAGTGGGATACTGGGGTCTAGTGGGTTAGAGCCAGGGGGGCTGGGAGCCAGGACTTCTGTGTTCTCTGGGAGGGGAGTGGAAGCTAGTGGGTTAGAGCAGGGGGGCTGGGAGCCAGGACTCCTGGGTTCTGTGGGAGGGGAGTTGGGGCTAGTTGGTTAATTTAGGGGGAGGGGCTGGGAGCCAGGACTCCTGGGTTCTCTGAGGGGAGTGAGGGCTAGTGGGTAGGGTCACCAAATATGCAAAATTTAAAGGATGCTTATGAGAAATTCAGGTTTCAGGGTTGCATTGGCTCCAATGCAGCTGTGCAATCTGTATTTCCCATAGGTGTCATCTAATATTTGCATATCTGACCACCCTCCTAGTGGGGTTAGAGCAAGCAGGCTAGGAGCCAGGGTTCTTGTGTTTTCTGGAAGGGGAGTGGGGGCTAGTGGAATTAGACCAGGGGGGCTGTGAGCCAGGACTCCTGGGTTCTATGAGAGGAGAGTGGGGGACTGGTGGGTCAGAGAAGGGGGGCTGGGAGATGTGTCTTCTGGGTTGTCTGGGAGTGGAGTGGCAACCTGATAGCTATTTATTTAGGTCTCTATCTCACCTTTTCCCTTGGGCTGAGGGTGACTCACAACTCCCCACAATATAAAAACTTGTTAAAAATAATTAACGAACTAAAATTCCAATGAAAACCACTCCCACCTCGTAAGCCCTATCCCTGCTTGCTAACGGCCTGTCCAGACAAGTACGTCTTGCGTTGCTTTCTGAAGAGACTCAGGCTTTGGCGAGGCAGGCTCCGGGGGAAGGGAGTTTGAAAGCTGTGGGGCAGCCACTGTCCCCGTTTCTTTGCGTGCCTGCTTTGTTTGGACCTGGTGCAACGTTGGATGTTGCAAGCGGGTGCCCCCGGCTGATGAAAGGGAGCGCGGCAGAACGTAGCGGGGAGGAAGTCTCTTAGATAGACAGAGCCCCAAGCCATTGAGGGCTTTAAAACCCCTTGAATTCTGCGCCCCCAAACAATCTTCAAGGGCGGCCCCATGTAGAGCACGTTGCAGTAATCTAGCCTCCTGGGAACGAAAGCCTGATTGACGGTAACCAGGGCAGATAGAAAAACAAGGTTTTCAGCCTCCTCACCAGATGGAGTCAGTGGGAAGCACTCCTGGCCACTCTCTCACCCTGCTCTATGTTTCTGTCTCCGTGTGGCTTCACCTCCCCAGCGTGACCGCTTTCTGTGGTAAACGTTTGTGATGTTTAAGCTGACACCTCTTGTGGGTCTGTGTTCCAGGTCCGAGCTGGCCCTGCCTCCCAGAAGCTCCAGATTCAGGTCCTCTATTCACCCCTCTTCCCCACCCTGCCCCAGGCCCCTCACATACAACTCTTCTCCGGGTTACGGTTGTCACCCTTTTGCTCACACTGGGTTTTGACTTGCAGGGGAAACTCCTAGCTGTTTCTCTCTGCCAGTCATGGGATGCCCACAGCTAACTTGGAGAATCAGGGCTCTGTGGGGCGGGGGAGGTCACTTCAGAAATGGGGTGGGCTCTAGGGATTACTCTGTCTCCATTCCAACGGGGTCCCAGTCCCCGAGGAACATCGTGACAGGCCAACACTTGGGAAGGTCAGGATGCATCAGAAACAGACGCGTGAAGGCTTGGTCTTGTCAGGTTTGCTTGGATCAGTTTTTTGTCTTTCCCACTTAATGCAGAGGTTGTGCTTGGAGTGGTGTGGGCGACAACCCCCTTTGATGCGGCCCCGCTCTTCCACGTTGCCTCCAGAGGAAGAGGACAGCCCTATTCCAGTCGGCAGGGGAGAGAGTTATCTCTCTCGGTAAAAACAAACATGACAGTGGCCCGCTGTGTCACCATCTGGCATGGTCCCTTCCTGCACATCTGTGCAGGTGCCACCAGATGTTGAACCAATTTCTCCTGGGTCGTGTTGGCGGCTAGCCTGGGCTCTGACCTCAGAAAACCTCCGAGGTCACAGCCTGGGCTAAGGTCTGCCCAATCACGCCACATTGGGGTTGAATGTTTGTTCCCCGGGTCAGTTTGTCAGCCCGGCCTGGGTCCGTTGTGATGGGCAGCCATGGCTAGCTGTCATTGGTTTCCACGGCTGCCCGTCATGCCAGGGGGCGGGGTGCTGGGCCCAGTGCAGGGACCACCGGCTCAGCTAGGGTCCGCCATGATGTCATTGGCCTCCATGGCTGACTGTCATTGGCTGCCATGGATGCCCATCATGCTAGGGGACAGGGTGTTGGGCATGGTGTGGGGATGACTGATCACACGTTCTCCCTGACCCCAGGCTGTACCGGCTGGATGAATGTTTGGTTTTTTGTGCCCCAGCCTGGCTTGCACCATGTCCGCCCGGGCTGCCTGTCCTGGGTCAGCCCAGGACGTGGCATCTCGGCTGCCACTTCTGTTTGCTCTCTCTCTCTCTCTGTGCTGGTTGCCCCAAAGGACTGGTTCTACATTTCTATCCTTGTCCAGCAAGGGAGGGGTCCCCCAACAAAGGCGATTAAGTGAAGGAAAAAATCCCAAGTGTCTGTTGTTGTCACCAGCTGAAGACAGGAGGCTTCCTGCAGTTGTACGGCACTGGGACCATGGCTGTGGCCTGCCCTAATTCTGTAGCCGGCTGCCTCCTGGAGAGTCCAGAAAAAACGGAGCCCCCTGCTCCTTTGCAGGCTCCAGGCTCATCCTTGTGGCAGACAGAGCACAGTGGTCTGGGCAGGAGGAAATCCACAGGGACCATGATGGGCTAGCGCAGGAGGAAGGGGAGCCAGGATTAATGGGTTTTCTGAAGGAAGCCAAAGTCACCACTTTCTTCTTCTTGAAAACCCCTAGGGACTTTGGAAATGGAGCCGGCTCAGCCCAGGATCAGGACCGCGATGGCCTCTGCCTCAGGAGTCTCCACCCTGGCTGAAGACCTGCTCTGCCCTGTCTGTCTGTCTGTCCATCTTCCAGGAGCCCCGGATGCTGGGCTGTGGGCACAACTTCTGTCTGTCCTGCCTGGAGAGCTGTGTCCCCAAGGGGCAGCTGGTGGGGACCTTCCCCGAGTGCCAACAAGTCTTCACCCTGCAAGGACTGGCTCCCAACCGAGCCTTGGCCAGCCTGGCGGAGAAGGCCCGGAGGCTCAAGCTGGATGAGATGCCCCAGGAGGGGGGTGCTGGGGGCTGCTATTTCTGTGAGGAACACGATGAACCCCTCAAGCTCTTCTGCACCCAGGACGAGGGGCCTATCTGCGTGATCTGCCGGGACCTGCCCCAGCACCAGGGACATGAGTTCCTGCCCATCAAAAATGCTTTTCAGCTTTATCAGGTGGGGGCCTAGATTTCTGGGTTCTCTGGGAGGGGAGTGGGGGTTAGAGCAGAAGGGCTGGGAGCCGGGACTCCTGGGTTCTCGGGGAGGGGAGGGGAAGTTAGTGGGTTAGAGCAGGGGGGCTGGGAGCCAGAACTCTTGGCTTCATTTCCCATCCATGCTTTTACCCATGTATGCTCCTTTTGTGAACAATGTCTGAGTCCAGGGTTCTGGTCTTTCACCCCGATCTTCTCTGGGATTTTTCCATTCAATAGGAAAAGCTGGGAAAATCTTTGAAGCCCTTGAAGAAAGGATTAATGCAGGTTACGCTGGAACAGTCATGGCAGGAGCTGAAAATAATAGACCTGGAGGTAAATCAAAATGAATTTAGCCCTTTCAGTACTTAATAGGGCAATATTTAGTTTATTGAAGGGAAGTCTAATGAAGGACAGGATAGCACGTTTATCAGCTCTCTGGAAGGCTGCCCTTAAGATGGAAAAGAGAGCTGAAAGGACTAGTGGATTGTTTTTAATGTGTGGATATTATTTGCATTTCCGGATAGCTCTCTGAATATCGGAATGAATACCTGCAACCGGAACTGATATTTGGACATCTGCTTATTCGGCAATTTTGTTATTTTTGGTTACTTAGTTTCAGCTACTTCACGTGTGCAATAAAGCTAATATTGCTAAAATAAAGTTTGTGAAACATCAAAATGGATAGATGACAAAGTAGGAACAGAATAGTGATGATCAGGGACCTGAATTTGGCATTTTTTCCGTTGCTGCTAATAAGGAGAACTCGGTGAATGCAGGTCCCCGGTGATGATAATTCACTTTGTTGGATCCGGACTGAAGCAGAAGAATTAGGTGAAGAAGATATTTTCTGTGGATAGGCATTCCAGCTCTAAGGGAGAACAATTCTCTTTCCACTGAGGGTAAGGGCGTTTATACACGAGACAAAAAAGGCGGCTGATCCTTTGATCAGCTACCTTTCTTTGCGCTCGTCTACTTGTTCCAGCTGCGTGTTACTGCGCGTCGGAGGGGGCAGGCGATCCTGCCCCCTCCGACGCGGATCCCCGAAGTGCCGGCTTTAAGCCGCGCTTCCGGGTTCCCTTCTGAAGTGCACACGCGCAGAAGGTCGCGCATGCGCACTGAGCTCTAAGACGGGTCTGATGCTCTTCTGAACATCAGACCCGTCCGAGAGAGGTAGGCGCGGGGGAGATGCGGCACATTAAACGCCCTCAGTCTTCACTTGTCTTTGTTTCTCCTCCAGAGCTGCTCCGAAGACCTTTTGAGAAGCATCTTCAAGGAGTTTGAAGAGATGCATCAGATCCTCCGGGAGCAGGAGCAAGGAATGAAGGAGACTGTGGAGCAAATGAAGGAGAGGAACTGGGCTGAGATGCAGGAGAGGCGGACGGATCTGAAGAATGAGGTGACGTCGCGCACCGAGACCATCGACAGGGTGCAGGCGGCGTTGAAGACCACAGACCAAGTTGCCTTCCTCCAGGTGAGCCTGGGACCCATCAGAGATTTAATCAGAGAAGGAGACGAAAGTAAGGAGTTAGACTGGGATGAACTGGGGAAGATTGGTTCTCTGGGAGATAGAGTTGGGGCTAGTGGTTTATACAGGGGGGCTGGGAGCCAGGACTCCTGGGTTCTCTGGGTGGGGGGTGGGGCCTAGTGGGTTAAAGTGTGTGTGTGTGGGGGGGGGAGGGGTCTCCAGGGGTCTCTGGAGGGGAATAGGGGCTAGTGGTTTGTTCAAGGGGGCCTAGAGCCAGAACTTCTGAGTTCCCTGGGAGGGGAGTGGGGGCTAGTGGGGCAATGTGGGGTGTTGGGAGCCAGGACTCCTGGATTCTCTGGGAGCTAGTGGGTTAGATCAGGAAAGCTATGGGTGTTGTTGTTTTGGGAGTTTACAAAGGGTGAGTCTTGTCGTTTTTATTTCTCCCTCATTCAGGGCATCAAAGAGCAGATGGAGCGTGAGTGTGTGTCCTTGCTGCCCCCTGCTGGATGTAACAAGCCCTGCTCTGTGTGTGTGTGTGTGTGTGTGTGTGTGTGTCCATCCCCCTGCTGGACAGAACAAGTCCTGCTCTATGCTTGTGTCCATACACGCCCAGTGGAGGGGCTGATCCCTGCTGTGTGTTTTTGGGGAGGCCAGGGAACAGTAGTGATCTGGCTTGCACTTTGTCACCCATAGAGTTATTCTTTCTCTTTATTTGCCCCTCTATTTGCCCCCCTCCGACACACTAACCCCCAGAGACCCTGGAGCAGGGGATTGGGCCTGATGATTCTGGCGGTCTCCTCCAACCTGACCTCTCTGTGATTCCACCCCCCTCTCTGCCACAGACGCACAGACAGACCCTCTCTCTGCCATGCACAGCGGGTGGAAACGAATGAGACGGTGGCAAGTTGGCTCTCTGGGCTGCCCTGGGGGTGGGGGGCAATGCAGCCGCCACTCCCCGAGTCAGCGGGGAGAGTGGTTCGCATGAGCACTCACTCCCCCTGTAATCCGGGGGTGGGGGCTGCTGTCACAGGTGCCTCCACGGCATGGGCTGGCCACAGAGTCGTCCATATGGGACGGGACAGGACGGCTGGACACCTGCCGCGCAGCAGGATCGTGCCCTCGGGGAGAGCTGCTGCAAAACAGCTGACGGAGGCGCCCTCGCCGGCCTGAGTGTGCATGCGCCAAACAGCTGATATGGAGTGCACCGCTAGGCCCCCTGATCAGCTGTTTGGCGGCTGGGGGTGCGGGGAGGGTGCTCCTCTGGGCCTGATTCTCCGGTCTCACCTCACAGTAGACATGTGAGTTGGGAAAAATTTCTGGAAAGTTACCTAAGGGATATTTTTTTCTGGAAAATTTTCCATATTTGTTTAATTGTATTTTTACGTAAATTAAAAGCCAATAATCAGTGTCTTTCTGTTTAATATTGTAAACCGACTTTGGCCCTTTTTACACGGGCCTCTCACACCCAGGAACATGCAGAAATCTGCATGTTCCTGAGTGGGAGAGGCCCGTGTGAAGGATGTGGCACGGGCATGCACGGTGAGTGGGGGTGCATGCGCGCTCCCGCCTAACGCGCATCCCCGTTCACCCCCCACTCATCCCCATACATGGAGCAACCGGGGAAAACAGCGGTTGCTCCATGCGTGGGGATGAGTGGGGGGTGAGTGGAGATGTGTGTGCTGCTGTGTCCATGCCTCACCCACTCAATGCGCACGCACTGGCGCGCCCACAGACCCCCCCCCCCCACACGGCAGCACTGTTTAAAAACAGCCTTTAATCATTTGTATGTTTTTTATCATACTAACATGTTCAGATTTTCATAGCCCTTCCATTCATTTGTTTCTCTTGGCTGCCTCCAATGCTTCTGCAGCATAAGGCAGCTTCGAGCCAGTCGTAGGGGTGGGAAAGATGTTTTGGTATTGATCCAGCAGGTAAAAATACCTAGCATTTTTAGGTACAAGGATAGGGATGCCGCCTTTTCCCACCCCAATTGGTAGCAAAACCCGCCCGGCCACCTGTCCCCCATCTTGTTTCCCCTCACCCCGCTGCCCTGGGCACCCCCTGCCAGCTGACACATGCCCCCCCCAGCCCCTCAATCGCTGCCGCCATCCCTCACCTGCCTCTCCCTCCTGTAGCTGCAGTAGCAGCAGCTAGGACAACCCGATCCTGGTAGATAAAGCTGTTTGTTTACAAACAGCTCCTCCCCATGTGCTGATCAGAAGGTTGTAGCCTTGTAAAGAAGGTTCTTCGAGATGGCACCTAACGTTCTCACAACTGGGTTGTGCATGCTCACCCTATTCAAATAATAGACCACATGATGGTCTCGAGCTCCTCTAGTATAAAAAGTGCTCTCCCCCCCAGAATGACAGTTCCTTCCAACCCTTTCTAGAAATAAGGAAAAAATTCCATGCGAGGTTGAAAGGGTGGGTGTTGACAGAATGTTTGGAGCCATCTCAAATAACCTTATTTACAAGGTAGCAACCTTCTCTTCTTCTTCGAGTGGCTCCTCACATTCTATTTTTACTAAATATGAACGTGCTTGTGTGATCAGGTATTGTTAATAGTATGCAGCTATTTTGATGTGGCCCAGAGATTTTGTATGTTTTAAATATGTGAACAGGATTTTTTTATCCTGCTATGGCACTACCACTGATGGAGAGAGAGAGAGTTGTCCTACTGGAGTCCCATCCACTTACTGGATGAGATGCCAGTAGGAGGGTTCTCTCAGTCTCCAAGTGGCAGGGTTTTACTCAGCAGCAAGGAGTTCCTAGTGTAAACTAATGTTCTGTCCATCCAACGCTGAAAACTCTTTGTTGCTGGATTTTTGGAGGGTCTGCCTACAATGGACAAGCCCCTCCCTAGAGCTCTGCCCGGGGTCTGCCTACAGTGTACAAGCCCCTCCCTAGAGCACTGCCAGCCATAAGGTTCCGCCGGCCCGCCGGTGGCTTTGCTGCTGGCAGACCAGCCAGCCTTTAGGGCCCCACAGCAAGGCTTGGCACATGGCCCCTCAAACCCTTGGGCCAGCCCTGGGGATACTGTAGGGAATTTTGGCAGGGTCCTGACTCCTGCAGTTCTCAAAAGACTGAAAGCTACTGCTGAACGTTACAGTTAAGCATATCAGCCTATCTTGCCACAGTTTTCCAAAAGAAGGACTTAGAAAGATGATGATTTAAAATAATCAACATGGGGAATTTACTGGGAAATTTACCAGAAACCTTTCCAATCCCCACTCCCCCAAAAACCTTTTTTTTCTGGAAAATTAACAACTCTACCTCACAGTGGGAGGGAAACCGTTAGCCTGGTTTAGTGGCTGGGCCTTCATCGGGGCTGCGTCACCAACTGCCTCTGGCCCACGTGTCTCGTAGCAGCTGGTCGCCCGCCCAGAAGCTGTAGCGGGTGAACATCTGGCGGCGACCTAGCAGACAAGCACTCGACTCCCAGGCTAACGCGGGCTGCTGCCTCATTTGTTTTCACCCAGTGCCTGCTCTTCACAGACACACACTCATAAATACACAGCCCCCAACCCCCCCCCCAAGGTGCTCTGCTTCCCAATGTTACCCGATATGGTACGCGCACACAGACACACCTATGTCTCTGGGTAGAGACAAACATGGCGGTAGCCCACTGTGACCCGATCTGGCCTGGACCTCACCTGCACAGGTGCTGCCAGATGTTGCCCGGCGATTGCCCGTTGGCGTTGCCCGTTGGTTGATCCTTGTGTTGGTGGCTAGCCTAAACTGTGACTCTGGAAAGTCTCCGAGTCAGAGCTCGGGCTAAGGTCTTCCCAATCGGGGCAAAGAGGGCCCAGAGATTCCCACTCGGGGTGGGGGTGGGGGGCAGGATGCTGGGCACAGCACGGGGGCGGGGCCAGGAGGCTGCACATTCGTGTGGCTCCACCCACACACCCTGGCGGCCCGTCTGCCTGTGCATTGGTTGGGCTGCCTGACTGTTACCCTCTGTCTCTCACTTGCCCACTGTGATACACACACACACACACACACACACCAGGGATGCCCTAAAAAGAAATTTTTTTGGGGGGGGGGGGCGGTGAGGATTTGATCCACTGCCACTGAGGGCAGGAGAAGCAACAATGGGTTTAAATTTTACACCAAAGTAGTTTGGGTTGAATCCTAGCAAAAACATCTTCACTGTTAGAACAGTTCAACAGTGGAAGAAGCGGGAGGTTGTGGGATCTACTTCCCTGGAGGTTATCAAGAAAAGACTGGATCGACGTCTGCCTGGAGTGGTTTAGGTAGAGTGGAGGGTGTCCTCTCTCAAAGCAGGGGGCTGGACTAGAGGGACCTTTGGGACGCCTTCCCGCTCTCCCTTTTGTATAGAGTTTTTTCCCCTATAAATAACACACACCCTCACAATCTTTCTCCCACACACCTTTCCCCATGCCTTTGTCTGTCTCCCACTGTCATGCAAAACAACACACACCAATTTGCCATGCCTCTCTGGCCCTTTTCAAATGGGCACGGGTGGGTGGGGGGATGGGTGGGTACCAACGGTGGGTGGAGGTGGGTGTGCGCCTGTGGCTGTAGGCGCCTGTTGCTCTGTGGGTGTGCGGTGGCTGGAGATCAGTGGAGCGTGGGAGCACGCATGCACCCCCACCCACTGCCCATGGCGTTCCCATGGACGCCCCACCCATTTGGAGGGGAAGGGGCCGTCTGTGTGAAAAGGGCCACTATCCCCTATTTACACACCCACCCACACTACAGTCTCACTTCCAAATACACCCCCACATCCTATCTGCCTCGCTTGTACACATCACACACGCACACACACACACACACACACACACACACAGTATCACCACAATTTCTCACTTCTAAACACACTCCATCGCATCTCTGTCCTTCACTTGCACACCATGAGATTGTAGTGTGGCACTGTGTGTGTTATCATGACACGCACAGTGCCACACTACAATCTCTCATTCCTGAACACGCTCCCAGATCACGCTCAGTCTCTCGCTTGTACACAGTAACACACACATGGTGCGGACGGTAACATGTGTGTGTGTTATTTTGGGTGGCAGTGGTAGACAAACGCACGTGGAAAGGTGTGTGGGAGAAAGATTGTGAGTGTGTGTGTTATTGTAGGGAAAAAACTGCATCCAAAGGGAGAATTGGAAGGCGCCCCAAAGGTCCCTCTAGTTCAATCCCCACACTACAATCTCTCTCGCACTCTTGAATACACTGGCACTTCTCATTTCTGGGTGCTTTAAGACAAGCCCTTCCTGTTGCTACCCCCCCCCCTGCCATCCAGCCACTATACATGTTGCAGGGCTGCAGTGGTGCCCTATGGGTGCCCTGCAACATGTATAATGAGTGGGTAGTGGCTGGGGAAGTGCTTGTCAAAAAGTACCCTCTCTGTCTCTTGCTTGCACATCATAACACACATGGTCACACTACAATCTCTCACTCACACCCAAATACTCAGTCTCTCGCTTGCACGCTATAACCCGTACACACGGTTTCTGGCCCTTTTTAAACGAGATGCACCCACTCATGCCCACGCGGTGAACATGGGTGAGTGCATCGTTTGAAAGCAGCGGTGGATGGGTGAGTGTGCATGTGTGCTCCTGTGAAACACGCACCTCCACCCATCGGCCCCGCACAGAACGACCGGCGAAAACGCAGGTTGCTCCGTGTGGGGGCATGGGTAGGTGTGCGCCTGCCTGCACACACACAC
>QEPC01008979.1:327691-363852 GCA_003113815.1 Sphenodon punctatus
GGAGTGGGGGTTAGTGGGTTAGAGCAGGGGTGGTGGCTGGGAGGCAGGACTCCTGGGTTCCCTGGGAGAGAGGAGTGGGGGTTAGTGGGTTAGAGCAGGGGTGTGGGTGGCGGAAGGCAGGACTCATTGGTTCTCTGGGGGAGGGCAGTGGGGGTTAGTGGGTTAGAGTGGGGGAGGGCTGGGAAGCAGGACTCCTGGGTTCTCTGGGACGGGGAGGGGGGAGCAGGGGGGGCTGGAAGCCAGAGGCAGGACTCTTGGTTCTCTGGGAGGGGAGTAGGATGGAGTCTAGTGGGTTAGAACAGGAAAGCTGTGGTGTGTTGCTGTCTCATGAATTTTGAAGGGTTAATTGTGTCTTCTTTCTGTTCCCTCCAGGGCACCCAGGAAGAAATAGAGAGGTAAGTGTGTGGGTGTGTGGGTGTGTGTGTGAATGACCTTTTGGGGTCCCTTTTCCCCCCTGCTGGAGGGAAGCAGTGAGCTCTGGTGTGTGTGTCTTTGCTGCCCCCTGCTGGAGCTAGTGAGTCCTGCTCTCTCTCTCTCTCTCTCTCTCTGTGTCCCTGCTGGCCATTGCTGGGAGGAACAAAGTCCTGCTCAGTGTGTGTGTGTCTGTGGATGTTTTCAAACGTAACGGTACCACGGAGGGGCCACGCTTTGACCCGCATGGCCACCCGCAGTGCCGTCACGTGTGACGTGGCCCCAGGCCAGGAAGCCATCTCCTGAACGGGCTAGAGCAGGCCGTCACGTTGGCCTGCTCTAACTGACCTCCGGGGCCAGAGCTGTTCCGGGTGCCGCGCCCACACGTCAGGGAGGTGGCTGGCCTTCACTCAGCAGTGCGTGGGGGAGGGGGGCAGCATGAGGATCACATCTGCACGTTGCCCCCGCCCTCTCCCTGCCCCCTTCCTGGGCTGTTAGCACGTCTGTTCAGTGGCCAGGCCAGATTCTGCCTAGGGTGAGGCAGGATCACCCTGAGCAGGATCAAAGCGTTATTTGAAAATACCTGTGTCCATGCTCCCCCTTCTGGAGAGAATGAGCACTGCTCTCTCTCTCTTTCTCTCTGCTGCCCCCTTCTGGAGGGAGTGAGTCCTACTCTGTGACATTGCTGCCCACAACCTCCTGCAGGGCGCAGGCTACGCCATTTCTGGCCTGTTAACTGTGCATGTGTAGAAGCTGAAACAAAGTAACCAAATAACCAAACCAAAATGGAATGAAGTATCTAAATAAGTGAAGAAATTGAAACAAAATACCTGAAAACATAACAATCTGTTCTGACTGTGGATATTATTAAGATAGCTATCTGAAACAAATAGTATCTGCATAATATAAAAACCATTCTTTGTTTCAGCTCTGTCTTGTTATCACATTTTTGCTGGAGGCAAGTACTTCCTACCTTGCTATAGCCTCCCCTGTGTTCTCATGAGCAGCTGGCTGAATCACGGGTACCTCTACAAGGAAAGGGGGTTAAAATGGAAGCAGGTTCTAGTGCCAGTCAGATCCAGAGAAGCTGGGACCCTGCACTAAATGGTGGTGTGGTCTGTAGCCCTGGTCCATACTGTGCTGTCTAATTTGTCTGGACAATTCATGAGTAATATGGCTGTCCGTAGGACATAGGAATGGGAGGCAATCCTACTGGATCCAGCCCTGAAAGGTTCCTCCCCTGAGGAGGGTGATCTTCTGAACCTCTAGCTCCTCCCCCACTTTCCTAGAATCCCTAAGTGCTTCCTTATATGTGCATCTCTTGCACAACGTTTCTTTCCCTCAGTGACTGCTTGTTAATCTTGTTTCCCCCTGCTGGCAGATCCTTGAATGTTCCCAAGTGGGAAGATCCGGGGAAGAAAAGTGCTATTTAATACTGGCTTTCACTTGCTTGTGAGAACACAGGTAGAGGGAGGGCTTGTGAGAAACAAGTTAAATCTCATGATTTATATGAGACTTGGGCTAAGCAACCACCAGACACACTTGGTTTTTCCAGCACTGGGTTCCCTCACGCTGGAGGGTAGAACACATAATGGGGGCAGGGGTACCCAAAGCCCTGCTGGTGAACGTTTCTTACTGCAGGGTCCTGGAGGAGGAGGAGGAGGAGGAAGAGGCAGATGGAGAAGACATCAGATATGAGGAAGAGGAGGAGGAAGAGGAGGAGGCAGATGAAGAAAACATCAGATTGGAGGAGGAAGAGGAGGAGGAAGGTCAGGAACAGGAGGAAGGCTCTGATGAAAATGAGAGCGAAACAAATGAGGAAGATGATGGTGATGAGCTGATGACAGAGGATGATGAAGAGCAGGTGACTGAGGAAGGTGATGATGGAGACACTGGCCCTACAGATCTGCTTTTCAGTATGCTCAAGGTCTTTTTCGACTTATAGGCCTGGAGAAAATTCTCTGAAGCTTTAAGCTAGATAAGGTCAGTGTCTCATTCATGCCATACCTGTATCAGCCACTAGAGGGACTTACAGTTAACCTCAGACGTGGTCAGGGGCGTAGCTTGGTGGGATCTTTGAACAAGGATGTGGTACACATGGGGTGATTTCAGAAGTGACGTGGTGAATGTCCACCACAGTCAACCTCAGTCAAACGTGGGGGGTGGTGAAAGCGCCGTGCATGTCTGTTTGCTCGCATCCAGATGTTCACCACAGTCAAACACGGCCCGGGGTGAAGCTAACCACGATTCGTGAGGTCGGGGCGGGAGGAGGTCAAGAAGTGTGGTGAATGGTCACCACGGCAGGGGTGAATGAAAAGTAACTTCTGAACGGAAACCTGCAGCCGCGGTGGAAGGAATTGACCCCAGCCGCGGTGCGTTCCCCCGGCCCATGTTCTCTGATTGCCCCCGGGCGGTGGTCACGATCCTGTCACTTCTGTTGGGGTCACCACAGCCCGCGGTGAATCCGTTCACACCGGGGTGGGATTCACTGTGGTGAATTGGAACGCGTCACTTCTGAAATCACCCTCTGAAATGCCTGCTCTTGACACAAGCAAAAACTTATATTTCAGGTTTAAAATTGAAAGCTTCTGGCACAAACTCCGAAGGTGGCCTTAGAGGACAGTAATTTATTGAGACACCACAAATTGAAGATGTAATGGATAAACTTCTTTTGGCTTCAGAGGCAGAAGACCGACCACTTAAATCGAGACCATCTTGTCCAGTAGCCCTGAATGGACCCACCCTCCATGGACCTATCCAGTCCTTCTTGTCAACCCATTTACATTTACTCTCTTGGTCTCCATAATATCCCCTGGCAGTGAGTTCCACAAGTTAATGGAGCCTGTGTGGTGTAGTGGCTAAGGCCGCTTTTAGACGATCGCGGCGGCGCCCGCGCTTGTTTTTCAAAACTACCGGGAGGCGGGTTTACACGTGACACCGCTGCCGATTATGCGCATGTGTGGGCACCGCGCGTCCATTTCCAACCGCGAGCTGACCGGGTCGCCGATCAAGGGTGGACATATGCGGCCAGAAATGGACGCGCGTTGCCCACACATGCGCATAATCGGTGGCGGTGTCATGTGTAAATCCACCTCCTGGTAGTTTTTCAAAACAAGCGCGGGTGCCACCGCGATCGTCTGAAAGCAGCCTAAGTGTGCAGTACTGGAGGGGGAGCGGTGGACTGGACCCTGGTTCAAGCCTCATCTTAGCCAGAAACTCCCTGGGTGACCTTGGGTCAGTCACAATCTTCTCCCAGCCTAACCTACTTCACAGGGTTGTTGTGAAGATTTAAAAAAATTGTGTTTATTAGTTATGTAAAGCTGCCATGGCAGGGGGCGCTATATAAAAATAAATATTAGTTTTATTATTTATTGTATTAACAGGATGCCATGTGAAACAGCAGCTCCCCTTTAGTTAGTTTTAACCCTCCTGCTGTTCATTGAATGTGGTGGTTGTAGACAGCAATTAGCTGCCGTGAGCAAACAGCCATATATATTGATAGAGTTGAAGGTCCCATAAGGCCTGAGTGAAGCTAAGTTAGCTTGAGTAATACTAAGTTAAAGTAACAGGATGTGAGGCCACCCCCAGATGCACCCCAAGGAAACATGAGAAGCAGAAAGCTGTAAATAGGGCAGGCTAATTAAAGGGCAGGTACAAAGGGGTCTTTGGACCTCAAAACACCTACCACATGGGTGCTGGATTTTACTTTTAAAGCCCCAAACAGCCTGAGCCAGGGGTGTAGTGGCCATGGAGCAAGAGGGCTCAGTTGAGTCTGGACTCCAGAGAGGCCCTTTGCAAGAAGCCTGAGCACCGCTAGGGATTTTCAGAGTGGGTGGGGGAGGCAGCAGGCACCCAGAGATGTGGGTTTTCTGGAAATTTTTGAATTGGAAATTTTTCCAATGCCCTAAATCAATTGGGATTTGATTTAGCATGTTTATTTGACTTGTACTTAGTTAACAAAAGTATGCTATGTTAATTTTAGGTGCTGGATAAAGTATCAAAAGTTTTTACCGGAGCCAAATGTAGTTGAACTGAAATATTTAATTAGGAAAAAAAATTAAATAAAGCACACATTTTCCGCTGAGCGGAGTGGCTGTGCGTCGCCTGTGCATGCAACGTGCATGTGGAGTGTTTCAAACGAGCGGCTCCCAGCATGGCTGCCCCATCCATGGAAGCGACTACCCTGGCCTGCACGGGGCACTCCGGATTTTTCAGGCGTGCTCCATGTGCAGCCGTGAGTGGCTGCTGTGTGGGTCACGGGAGTGCGCCTTCCCACGCGCCACCCACACACGAGCCATTCGACAGCTAGACGGTGTGGTGCCATGTGCGGACTCGTCTCGTTTAAAAACACCCGATCTTGCTACACCAGGTCTCGACACACCCGAAAGGCCACCTCCTCCCCTATGGCCCATTGTGGCCCCTGGCATCAGCCTGGAGCACCCTCCTGTATATACCATTGGGGCATTGAGTTCATACTCCAAGGGCGCGCAGAGAGATGTTCTTGGTAGCTGCTCCACAGCTTTGGAACTCTCTTTTGCTGGAGGTTCGCCAAAACCCGAGTCGGAGCATTGTTGGGAAGCGACGCAAGACCTTTTTGTGTGGCCAGACTTTTAGCCAGGGTGGGGAGATGAGAATTTTTAAATTGGTTTTTATGTCCATACATTTTATAGAGTTTCGTTTGCTGTAACTTGCCCTGAGCCCTAGGAAAAGGGTGGAATATACGTTTAAATAAACAAATAAGAACAGGAACAGCTAGGTCTGTATCAAAAGCTGTTTTGATAGTAAGTGCAAGATCACACGTGCTCCGGGGCCCCCATGCATCGGTCGCGCCTGTGGGGCCAGGCCGATAGCAGGAGTGGGAATTTGATTTGGATTAAATCCATAACTGCATGGAATGGCCTGGGCCCCACTTATTTGCCGGACCGCCCCACCCTCCGGATTCTAGATCAGCCTCTGCGGCCTGCTGGGGGCTCCCTCCTCGAGGTCCCCTGGGTTTCAACCATGAGGAGGGTGTTCGTGGTGGCCGCTCTGCAGCTGTGGCGCTCCCTCTTGCTGGAGATCTGCCCGGCTGTAGACCTCCCCTCTTCCCGTAGACAGCGCGAGACCTGGCTGTTCCACCAGGACTTTGCCGAGGGACACGGGTAGATGGATGGGTTGGGTTAGGGTGTTTGTTTGTTTTTTGTTCAGGTTTTAAATATGTGTTTTTATCTTCGTAAGCTGCCCCGGGCTGCCTTCGGCAGGAGGGGAGGGGTAACAAGTGTTAAAATAAATAAATAAATAAATACATTTTAATGTTGATATTAATGCTTAATCTTTGATATTTTATGATATTATTTGTTTTGATAATGTTATTAGCTGCCCTGAGATGCATAAGCAGGAGGGGGCAGCATAAAAACGCGACAAATAAATAAAAAAATAAATATGTTGATACAGAGCGAGGGTATATAACTCTATCTGCTTGGCTAGAACTTAGGGTGGAGCCCAAATCTTTCCAACTGGAGAGAATTTCACAGGTCCTTTCCACCCTGATGCTCATACACCCAGCTGGGAGCAGAATTTGGAATGGCCTCAATGATACAGAACTTCCCTCATCTCTGTTCAAAACTCTGCTGCCAAGATCATCCACCTAGCCCGTCGCTTTGACCATGTGAAGCCTCTCCTCTCCTCTCCTCTCTCCACTGACTCCCCCTTCCTGAGCGCATTCTGCACAAGCTCCTTGTCTTCCCCTACAAAGCCCTTCACAACCTCGCTCCCCCCCTACCTCTCTGCCCTGATCTCCCTCCGAACCCCTGTTTGAGTACTCCGCTCCTCTTCCATCCCCTCCCTCACCCTCCCACGCCTCCCCTGCTCCCCCAACCACCTTCGTCCCTTCTCCCTCGCTGCCCCGCACGCCTGGAACTCCCTCCCTGCCCTCGTCTGCCTTGCCCCCTCCCTCCACACCTTCAAGTCCCTTCTCAAAACCCACCTCTTCCGCTCTGCCTTTCCTAACTCCTGCTAATCATCCCCACCCAGGATTATCTCCCACCTGTTATCTGCAAATTCCTGATGTACTGTAACCAAGCCAAGAACGTGCACCTGAGTTCTCGCATCCTCATGAATGTTGCATCCCTTGTCTCTCCCTCTGTTCCCCCTTCCCTGTCTCCCCTCCCCCTGTCTTTAGAGTGTAAGCTCTCGGGCAGGGGCCGCGTCTATCTTATTCTCTGTAAAGCGCCAGGTACATACTGGCACTATATAATTACTTCTAATAATAATTATGGATTAATCCGTACCAAAACAAACCAAGCCTAGAATTGAACCAATTTTTTGGTTTGGTTCTAATTTACTATGATGCGCAAAATGGCGGCCACACTGTTCTGTGCATGTGCACCCTTTTCCAAAATGGCGGTGACGCTGCCACCACCATTTCAGGAAAGGGCGTGCAAGCTCAGAATGGTCCAACAGCCATTTTGTGCACGTGCAATGATTTTTTGAAAAATATTTTTAAATTATTTTTTTATTTCTTAATTGGGTTAAATATGGATCTGTAAGATGAATCCAGAAAATTAAGGAAACAAAACAAAAATAAAACCGACACAAATTTGCATCCGAAAGACCACCTCTCTACCCAATAGCTATGTAAGTTAATATCCATGACCAAATAGGATAATCAACCCTTTTAGCTGAATATGATGCATTTCCTTTTGTTTCCATATTAGTAAAAATCATGGTTTTAACTGAGTGATTAGGCCATAAGTATCAGCTTCTCTGCAGCTTGGAGTATTCCTTACCTGCTGAGTTACTGAAACCACCATCTGGAGATGCTACTACGGGAAAGATACTGACTCTTAGGGCGCTGTTAGACGATCCTGCTCACAAGCGGGATCATTCAGCGCCGGCATCTCTCCCCCGCCTTCCTCTGTATGCCGTGTCTGATGTTCAGACACGGCGTACAGTCGTTGTGTGCATGCGCACCCTTCCGCGCATGCGCGCCCTCCCGCGCATGCGCCTCGGCCAGGAAACCCGGAAGTGCGGCGTAAAGCCGGCACTTCGGGGATCCGCATCGGAGGGGCCCAGGATTGTCGACCTGGTCAGACACAGGGTAAGATCCGGCCTTAAAGTTTACACGAGCGCAAAGAAAGGCGGCTGATCAAAGGATCAGCCACCTTTTTTGTCTCGTCTATAAACGCCCCTAGTTTCTGCCGCTGAGCTTTGTGTTAGCCTCCTAGCCAGCTGTTAGCACCAAGATTGTAGCTCTGACTGAGTTTCCTTTTACACAGAATCTGTGTGTATGTGTATGTGCGTGTGTGTGTGTGTATATATATATATATATATATCTATATCCAGGGACCTGTAGCTGGCAATCGGGGGAAATGCAGTACTTTATAAGGAGCTGCCTGACTGAGTCAGGCCAGTGGTCTGTCTTAGCCCAGTATTGTCACAACCTGACACGGCAAGAGGGTTTCAAATCCAGCTCTCCAGCAGAGGACTCACCCAAGCATACTACCTGAGACCCTCCAAGATCCCCAGGCTACCTGAGATCCTGGGGATTGAACTTGGGACCTTGCAAAGGCTCTACCACCTGAGCCACAGCCCACCCTATAACCACTGTATGTATATTTTCCCCCCTTTTGTATTCTGTTTCTTTGTTTTGTTATCATTTATACTGTATTTACGCATCAGTTCCACTGCCGTTTCATTTATCCAGCTATTTGTCTTCTGGGTTTGAACATAAGTAAAACTTTGAAACTTGTTTCCTGTGAAATGGGCTGGTTTAATCTGGGGACAGGGTCCCAGTAGAAGACTTTGTTCCGAGATTGGGACCTGGGTGGATCTCCGGCACCTACAGGGTCTCTTTCTGTTTTATAGGGTTGTATACTGTCAGGGTTGGAAGGGACCCTGAGGGTTATCTAGTCCAAGTCCCTGCTTGGATGCAGGATGCAGTTCTAGTATGAGAAGGGGTGACTGAGGCTTACACATTCTGTGAGAGGGATTTAAAACAAAGAGATTTTTGATCTGTAACTTGAGTATTTTATTTGGAGGCCAGGAACCTCCCACTCCCACAGTCTTTTCAGAGAACCCAGGAATCCTGGCTCCCTAGCCCCACTGCTCTAACCCATCAGCCCCACTCTCTTCTCCAGCAAACCCAGGAGTCCTGGCTCCCAGCCTTCCCCCTACTCTAACCCACTAACCCCCATTTCCCACCTAGGAGTCCTGGATCCCAGCCCTCCTGCTCTAACCCACTAGCCCCCACTCCCCTGTCAGACAACGCAGGAGTCCTTGCTCCCAGCCCCCCTGCTCTCATCCACTAGCCCCCCACTGCTCTCCCAGGGAACCCATAGGTCCCGTTTCCCAGCCCCCTGCTCTAACCTCCACTCCCCTCTAACTCTAGCCCCCACTTCCCTTCCAGAGAACCCAGGAATCCTGGTTTCTATAGCCCCTGCTCTCTCAGCCACTAGCCCCCACTGCTCTCCCAGGGAACCCAGGAGCCCTGTTTCCCAGCTCCCTGCTCTGATCTCCACTCTGCACTCCCATCCCCCACCCCCCTCCCAGAGAACCCAGGAGTTCTGGCTCCCAGCCCCCCCCCACTCTAATCCACTAGCCCCCACTCCCCTCTCAGAGAACCAAGGAGTCCTGAAGACAGCTAGCAGCAGGAGAGAGGAGATGCTGCTGACTCAGGCTGCAGTGGGGATGCTGGCACTTTGCCGGTGAAGGATTTTGCTGAGTCACCACTTCCAGAGCTGCAAAGGCACATAGCTGAGCCTTGGTGCTTGCCGCAGGTCAGAAGACAGAGAGAGGAGAGACTGCAGGATTCAGAAGGAGGCTAGATACTGAGCTAGAAATTGCCTCCAAGTTCAGGAAGGAGCATCCCAGTTTGAGGAAGGGTATCACAGTCGTGGGGAAAGGCCACCTAGCCCAGGAGAAGGACATCAGAGAACAGGACCATTTAAGGTTTGAAGGGGGCAGTGGGGGGGGGTTCAGCTCAAAAAACTTAAAGGCAGAACTTGTCTGGTGATTGAGTGGGGGTGGGATCTAGGACTCCTGGGTTCTCTGGGAGGGGAGCGGGGGCTGGTGGGTTAGAGCAGGGGGGCTGGGAGTTAGGACTTCTGGGTTCTCGGGAAGGGGAGTGGGAGCTAGTGAGCTAGAGTGGTGGGGAGGGCCTGGGGGCAAGTACTCCTTTGTTCCCTGGGGGGAGGTAGATGGTGGTTTAGGACAGGGAAGGCTGGGAGACAAGGCTCCTGGGATCTGTGTTAGGGGCTTTGGGGTGAGGGGTGGGGGTAGGAGTGCTGGGAGTCAGTACACCTGGGTCCTCTGGGTGAGCAGTGGAGGAAGTAGATTAGATCCGGGAGACAGGACTCCTGGGTTCCCTAGGAGGGGACTGGGGGCTAGTGGGTTAGTGCTAGAAACTCTAGGTGTCTGGAAGAAGATGCGGAGAGAGGATATTTAAGGTGCATTATTTTCTCCAGAAAAGAGGACATTCCAGCTCAGAGGGAGAGCTTGTGTAGGCGAACCTTCAGGAGAAGAAAAATATATTCCCTAGAGAAAATCCAGCGTTGGGACATCTTATCTAGAGAAAAGTCAAGTTCGGACAGGAAAGGAGATCTCTGGAGGAGCGAGAGGATAACTCAAAACAGGTGGAGGGCAACTCCAGAGAAAGGAGAACCCAGCTCATTAGGGGGGCGGGGACAAGAGACCTCGACTTAGGAGAGGAGATCTTTTTCAAGAGAGGATAATAACAGTCCAGATCAGGGGGGAGGCATATTGCTTTACAAATAGTCCACCTAACTCTGGAGAAAATCTTTATCCAGGACAATGAGAACCTAGCTCAGGATAAAACCACCATCTAGATCCATGGCAACTTATCTCAGAAGAAAACATTTCCAGAATAATAATCTAGCTCAGTAAGAAACCACCTTCTGGACTATGTAGCTCCATCTAGTTCGGGAAGAAACCATCTCCAGAAGAAGGACAAAACCAGTGCCTTGGTTCATGACGAGCTAACTCAATGATACTTTCTCTAGAAAGAGGGCATTCCAATTTGCTAGAGGGAAATGTCGTTCAGAACTTAATTCCAAGAGAAAAGGCCTTTCTCCAGATACAAGACTGACTCACCAGAGAAGGAAGAAACTGTCTCCAAGGAAAGGACAACTTAGCTCAGGAAGTATCTACCTCCAGCCAAACAACGAGCTAACTCAGTGATACTTTCTTTCGAAAGAGGACATCGCAACTCATTAAGGGAAGGTCTTCTTTGAAAGAAGACATCCTAGTTCAACAGAAGAGATCTTTCACCAGACCCATCAACTTAAGAGGAAACCATCTGTAGAGAAAGAATAACCTAGTGCAGGAGAAATTCATTGCCAGAGAAAGCACAGACTACCTGAGCAATGCCTTCTCTAGAAAGAAGACAACTCAGCTCATTAGGGCATGTTCTTGTTTAGAAGACAACCTAATCCAAGAGAGGAAATCTTCTTCCAGGTTAAAGATACGCCGGATTTGGAAGAGGGTACATCAGATTCTGAAGCGGCTGCATCAGGTTCTGAAAAGGGTACACCAAATTTCAAAGAGGAAACACCAGTTTTGAAAGAACCTACCCTGAAAAGGATACTGCAAAATCTGAAGAGGATCCACCAGTTTAGAAAGAGGACACACCAGATTTGGAAGAGGATACGCCAGATTTGGGGAAAGAGACCACCTCTAGAAGACCCAAGCCACTATGGCGTCGGTGAGGGAGGTCTCCAACTTTACTGAAGACCTGCTGTGTCCCATTTGTCTCTGTCTCTTCCGGGATCCTCGTATGTTGGAGTGTGGACACAGTTTCTGTGCACCGTGCCTGGAGCCCTGCATCCCTAAGGGCCAACGGCGCGGCCTTTGTCCTGAGTGCCGCCGACCATTCGCCCTACGCCGCATGGCTGTCAACCGAGCCCTCTGCAGCCTGGCGGAGAAGGCACGGCTCCTCAAGCTAGATGAGGGACCCCACCCAGGTGGGGTCGGGGGCTGGTATTTTTGTGAGGAACATGAGGAACCTCTCAAGCTCTTCTGCAGCCAGGACGAGGGGCCTGTTTGCGTGATCTGCCGGGACCTGCCCCAGCACCGGGGACATGACTTCCTGCCCATCAAAAATGCTGTTCAAGCCTACCAGGTAGGAGACTGAATGCCTAGGTTCTCTGAAATGAGAGTGGGATGTGGGATGTTAGTGGGTTAGAGCAGGGACGATGAGGGCAAGGACTTCTGGGTTCTCTGGAGAGAGGGGGAGTGGGGGCTAGTGGGTTAGAGCAGGGCCAGGGGGTGGGAGTCAGGACTCATGGGTTCTCTGGGAGGGGAGTGGGGGCTAGTGGGTTAGATCGGGGGGGGGGGGGCTGGGAGCCAGGACTCATGGGTTCACTGTCTGGAAGGTGGAGTCGAGTGTGTTGAACAGGAAAGGTTGGGAGCCAAGAGTCCTGGATTTTCTGATCAGAGAGTGGATTAAAGGAGGAGGAGCTGAGATCCAGGACTTCTGGTTTCACTGTCCAGATCTGGAAGCTAGCCACTACATCTCCTTTCATCCCCAAAGGTGACTGGTGTCTCCATTTCATTAATGTCTCCAACCCGTCAGAAATGTAGCAACCTCTAGGGACCAGATCATGCTCAGGACTCCTGTCCTTACAGCCTTATCCCCTGATGTCCTCTGACTTTCCTTGATCCCAGGAACAGCTGAAGGCTTCCCTGGACCCTCTGGAAGAAGGTCTCAAAAGGCTGACAAGGAGCCAATGCCATCAACAAGAAAACATCATAGAACTCAAGGTGAGTGTCCTGGGCTAGATGGACCTCGTGGCCTTCTTCTTATAAATAAATGGGTGGCAGGACTCCTGAGTTCTATGGGAGGACCAGGAGGGGGTCTTATGGGTAAGAGACAGTGTGGGGCTGGGAGCCAAATACCTGGGTTCTCTGGGAGGGGAATAGGGGCAAATGGGTTAATGAAGGAGGGTTGGGAGCCAGGGCTCCTGGATTCTCTGGTGACTAGTGAGAGCAGAGGGTCTGGGAGCCAGGACTCCTGGATTCTCTGGCGGCTAGTGAGAGCAGAGGGGCTGGGAGCCAGGACTCCTGGGTTCCCTGGAAGGGGAGGGGGGCTAGTGGATGAAGGCAGGTGTGGTGGGAACCAGGAGTGGGTTCTCGTGGTAGAGTAGTGTGGGGGTGGGGGGATGTATCAGGACCCTTTTTCCTGTTCTCCATTTCCTACCAGAGCTGCTCTGAGTCCTTATCCGACCATGTCTCTGGAGAGTTTGAAAAGATGCACCAACTGCTGAACCAGAGGGAGCTGGGTCTGAAGGGAGCTCTGGAGCATCAGCGAAGGAAGAACCTGGCCCAGATGGAGGAGAAGCTAAAGGATCTGAACTGGCGTTTGGCCTCCTGGACTGAGACTCTCTCTCGGGTGCGGGTGGGCCTGGAATGCAGGGATCCCATCAGCTTCCTCAAGGTGAGGGCCAATATTTATTTATTTATTTATTTATTTTATTTTATTTTATTAAAACATTTTTACCCCATCCCTCCTGTTCCAGGCAGCTCGGGGTGGCTTACAAATACAGTAAACAAATATAACAAATGAAAAGTAACACAATTAAAATACATTAACACATTAAAAAGGAAAGCACTAAACAACAAACCGTCTTCCCTTCCCTAACCCGCTCCCCTCCACACCCCATCTCCCTCCCATCCTACCCTACCCTACACCCCATCTCCCTCCCTCCCATCCCCACCCTACACCTCATCTTCCTCCCTCCCATCCCGCCCTACACCCCATCTCCCTCCCATCCCACCCTAAACCCCATCTCCTTTGCCAAAAGCCAGGCAGAACGGTCAGGTTTTACAGATACGATGGAAGAAGGGGAGATCCGGGGCCATCCGGGCCTCTACCAGGAGGGAGTTCCACAGCCTAGGCGTGGCCATCGAGAACACCCTCTCCATAGTGACCCCCCGGGGGACCTCAAGAAGGACACTCCCAGTGGACCACAGAGGCCACTCCAGAGCATAGAGAGCAAGGCGATTCCACAGATAAGTCGGACCAAGGCTGTATAGGGCTTTATAGGTCAAAACCAACACCGTGAATCGGGCCCGGAAGACTCTGCACTGGCTGCCTATAGCCCGGAGCACTGGTGCAATGTGCTCACGGCGACCCACCCCTGTAAGGAGATGGACCGCTGCATTCTGCACTAGCTGCAGTCTCCGGACCGTCATCATAGGTAGCCCCACGTAGAGTGCATTGCAATAGTCCAATCTCGAGGTAATGAAAGCAGTAGTGGGTGGCTTTTTCAGCATTCTCCACTGAGGGGGATGCTTTGCCCCATTTATTGCCTGCAGCCCCGCCCCTCATCCCTTGCATCCCGGCCACACTCCTGAAGCTCCACCCCTGCTCATAAAGCCCAGCCCCCTGATTTCCAGTAAGCAGTTTTACAAAAGAAACTGTAAAACATCTACCATCAAAACTGGAGTCCCATCAAAACTCTTGTCGTGACCACTGCAACTTCCTTCTTCCTGGCCTCCCCCCATCATTTCTATTCAACACTGCACTGCAAAGGTCATCCATCTCACCCATCCCTTTGATCACGTTCAACCCTTTCTCTGTTCCCTCCCACTGGTTCTCTCTCCCCTTTCTCGTTCAGCACGAGCCTCATTGCCTTCACCTTCAGCCAGTGGCATAACGAGGTTGTGGTGGGCCAGGCCTGGGCTCCTGTTCCAGTCACGGACCTCCCAGGTTTGGGTGGAGGGAGGACCTCCAGGGTGGGGAGGCAGGGTTTCACCATGAAAGCTCCCAGCAGGCCCTCCGGAGCAGCAGCAAGCTTGCCACGAAGGTGGGTGGAGGCAGCACTTCACCGCCACCCACTCTTAACAACTTTTTATTGGTGGAGTCCAAAGTACCACTGGGAAATTTTCAGAGTGGGTTGGGGGCAGAGTGCTTGCTCCGCTCCCTCCCCTGCCTAGTCTTATAATTGTCTAGTGGTGCTTAGCTCACTTGCAAAGGGGCCCCCTCAGGGTCTGGGGCCCAGGCTCAATTGAACCCCCTTGCTCCATGGTCGCTACACCCAAGACTCTTCATGGCCCGTTCTTCCCTTTCTGTCTGCCCTCATTTCCTGCTATATTTCCATCTGGGAGCTTCACTCCTCCTCTGCTACCCTCCTCATCTGCCCCAGAGTCTTCTACTCCCTAAACCATCTTTCCCCTTCTCCTTTGTTGCCTCCTATGCAATTCATTTTTGTTTTTTAAAATTACTAAAATGAACAAAGCCCCGTTCGTTTTAGTAATTCAAATACAAAAATTAATAAATAAAATTAAAATTTAAAAAATGGGCCAGGGTAATGAAAAAGGATGAAAAGGAAGAAAACAAACATCTGTTTTCATTAAAAAAACAACAACCCAACAACCCTGCAGATGTGCAAAATGGCTGCCAGGGCCATTCTGACAGCATCGGCGCCATTTTGGAAAAAGGGCAGCCGTTCTGCGCATGCACCCAGCCATTTTTCACATGCGCAGACCGGCTGCCCTTTTCCAAAATGGCGCCGATGCTGCCGGCACCATTTTGGAAAAGGGCTACAGATGTGCAAAATGATCTGGTGGCCATTTTCTGCGTGTGTAGTGGTTTTTAAAAAGGTGTAATGTTTATTATTTTTAATAATAAAATAAAATAAAATAAAAAAACTCCACAAAAACCAAAATGAAACACTTTTGTTTACAACTCCCACCTGAAAAAGCAGAGATTTTTTATTTTTTTTAAAAATGAAAATGAATGATGTGCCTATTACTGCGCACCCCGATGCCTTGAACTCCCTCCCTGAACACACACGCTCTGCTCCCTCTGGTCTTCAAATCCTTCCTAAACACGTCCCTCCTCTGTCACACTTTTCGTAGCTCCACATCCCGACAGGTTGCTCGCTTATCTTTCTATGCTGTCCCAGCCTTCTGGATCCCCCTCCTCCCCCGTAACCAAGCTGAAGACGTACACCTGGAAATTCTCCTCTTCATGGATGTGATCTCGTCCCTCTCTGTGTGCCCCTCTCCCTTGTCCCCCTGCCCCCTTGTCCATCCTAGATTGTAATGTAAGTCCCTCAGAGCAGGAACTAGTCTCTAATCACAACTGTTCAGCGCTGGACACATTGTTATCACTACATAAATATATAATAATTAGTATTTATTTTTAAGAAGAACATAAGAAGTGCCATTTACTGGATCAGATCAATGGTTCATCCAGCCCAGCATCCTGTCTCTGACAGTGGCCAGCCTCAGTTGCCTCAAGGAAGTATGCTACAGGTTACAATGGAGTAATCCATTTCCTGTCATCCTCCCCCAGTTTCTGATAGTCAAGGGCCTTGTATTGCTGACCAACCCAACTAGTAGCTCTTCATGGTCCTGGCTCTCAAAAATTAATCAAATCCCATTTTGAAGTCTGCTATGCTACTGGCCTGGACAACATCCTCTGGCGATGAGTTCCACAATTTTATTGTATGTTGGGTGAAAAAAGTACTTCCTTTTAGTTGTTTGAAATTTGGTCCCTGTTCACTTCATGGAGTGACCCCTGGTTCTATTGTTTTTTTGGAAGGGTATATAGCAGCTCTGTCTTTACCTGTTCCACGCCTTTCATACTCTTGTAAACTTCCATCATGTCTCCTTCCTCTTAGTCATCTCTTCTCCAAGCTGAAGAGCGCTAACCTATCAAGCCTTTCCGTGTACAGAAGCCGCTCCATGCCTTGGATCGTTTTTGTTGCCCTTCTCTGCACCTTTTCCAGAACTTTATTGTTATTAATGATAAAGTCAGTCTTACATTAACTGGAGGTGAGGTGAGAGTTCTTTCCCACTGATTGATGGCGGAGAAGGGTGTAGGCACCAGTGGGAGAAGACAGTCCAGCTTCGTTGACTTTCTTCTAAACTTCTCTGTGGTTGGGCAGGTGGTATCAGAAGAAGCCCAGATTCTCATTTAGAGTGAAGAAGCTATTCTGAGATGTTCTAATGCCAATTTCTTTCTTTCTCTTCCTATCCAGGATGCCAAGGAACTGCTGGAGAGGTGGGTATCTTGGGGTTTTGCTTGGATAGCACATGGCTGGACAGAACCTCAAAGACCATCTAATCCAGTCTCCTTTACACAGGCCACCAACAAGGTTCAGTATTTTGGTTCAGTAATTTTGGTCATTTTGGAATTTCAAAGTGGTTTGATTTAGTCAGTTTGGTATTTTGTTCATTTTGGAATTCTGGTTTAGTTACTTCAGACATTTGCGTATTTTTGGCCCTTGGTTCCATATTTTTGCGAAACCTTTTGATGCACATCAGTGTTGTTAGCACCATTAGTATCACAGAGAGAGCTTCTGAAGTTTAAGAAATTGTTTAGTGCATTGAATGAAGGACTGAAATACTGAATCATCTTAACCAAAATACTAAAATAACTGACATGACTAAAATGATCTAACCAAAATAACCGGGAAACAAGCATTCATTTTTGGCAAACAAAGAGGGAAACAAATGGTATTCCATTTCCTCTTTGTCCAAAACAAAAGGGCCAGATTTGTCAAAATTGGCATTTGTCTGGAAAAAACTATTTCAGCCCTAGTGCACATTTTGTGAACATATAGTTTTCAATCTGATTTCCAAAATTCACCTCACACAAACTAGTTTAAGTTCAATTAATTTTCATTTTCTCTGACTATTTGTTTTGCCTCTAGTAAGGGTTTGACACAACACTCAGAACACAGATTGGTGCCGCTACCCACTTGAAAAGAGTATTGTGTGAACGAGTCCTTCAGGTCCTCACAGGCATTGCCATACAGGGGTGGGAAGATGGAAGGGGCTCTTCTAAGATGACTGACTCTCTCCAGGTCTCCCCTACAGGGTCCGCAGGGAGCAGGCTGTGGAGGTGAAGGAGGAGGGGAAAGCAGAGGAGCTAGAGTTGGATGAAGATCTGAGCAGTGAAGATGATGAGGAATGTGACAAAGTGGCAGAGCAGGGGGAAGAGGAGGAAGAGGAGTATGCAGAGGAGGAAGAAGAGGAGGAGGAGGAGGAAGAAGAGGAAGGAGAAGTAGAGGAAGAGGAAGAAGAGGAGGCAGAGGAAGAGGAGGATGGGGTGGTCCCAGTGGACTTGAATCTCGGAGAGTTCAAAGGTCCTCTGCAATTCTATGCCTGGAAGGAACTTCTGGGAGCAGTGCATCCAGGTAAGGCGATAATTAAGGCCTATTAAGAGTGCTGTGGGTTAGGATTGCTCTCCCTGCCTTGTCAGTGAGGGGCCTGTGTGGTGCTGTGCTGCAGGTGGAGGTTAGTAGGGGGTGCTCTTCCCTACCAGTCTGTGAGGTGCTTGAGGGCCCTCAGTAAGGGGGGCTCTTCCTGCCTGGGCAGTATGACACTATGGGGCACTGTTCTGCAGAGGGCTCAGTAGGGGCACTCACAATTAGTCCTGGCCCTAGTCTAGCCGTAGGGGGTGCTGTTCTGCAGGAAGGAAACTAATTAGGAGCAAGCCAATGGGGACTTGGGGTTTCCCATGAATGAAGATTTGAGGAGCAAGGGTGTGGGACAAAAGGTCTTGTACCTCCCCTCCAGGTGAATCTACTATAACAAACTTTGGAGGCCCAATTTACCTTTAGGTCCTCTGTCAACTTTGGTTGACAGCCTTTGGAGTCTAAAGTTATCAAGGTAAGAATGATGCTCAATGTAAGCCAGTGGGCTTGGGCAAATACAATAATGGCCGTATCTCCCATCCAGGTGAGCCTATTGATCTTCATAACATCCTATGGTGATGAGTTCCACAGATTAACAGCTTTGTCTTTCCCCCTGTCTTCTCTTTTGTAGTCCCGTCCTGCATTACCCTGGATTGCAACTCAGCTCACCCAAGTTTGGTCCTCATCGAGGAAGCCACCGGCATCAAGTACAGCCCTGGAAGGCGCTTTTGGAGGCGTAAACCAGAGCGTTTCACCTCCAGTCCGTGCGTGGTGGGACGGGAGGGCTTCAAGACTGGAAGGCTCTACTGGGAGGTGCGGGTGGGCGACAGCGCTGGCTGGGTGGTGGGAGCGGCTCGGAGGTCCGTGAAACGCAAGAAACGCTTGAGCTTCCAGCCCAAGGAAGGGGTGTGGGCGATTGGGATGAAAGCTGGGAGATATCTAGTCCTGACAGAGCCCCGTACCCAGCTCTTGGTCTGTGGCCAGATGGAAAAAGTAGGCGTTTACTTGGATTTCGAAGGAGGCCAGTTGTCTTTTTACAATAGCACCAGCATGAGCCACCTCTATACCTTCCAAGAGTCCTTCCATGAGGAGATACTGCCTTTTCTCAGTACCCAAGGTGGCCACCCCCTCTCCGTGTGGGATCTGGAGCTCTGAGAGACAGTGCCCCCTGGAGGGGAAAGGCTCCACATCCCTTTCCCTGATGCCCATCTGAGCCAGCCCATTGTGTGTTAGAACTGTCATCTCCTAGAAGAGGAAGGCCGCAGATCTCATCCCCCCCCCATGACACCCCCCTCAAGGCAACCAGTCACAGATGGGTTTGATGCATATTGGGTTTGTTCTTCACAGGAATTATTCACATTTTCAAATACTCCATTGGATATCTTAATAATAGTCACATCTGAAATAATTCATTAATATCGGCTTACATGAATATTTTGTTTTGATTGTTTCCGTATTTGGGTTTTGTTATTTCGATAGCTAAATGTGCCAAGACCAAGTAACCGAAGTGCTGAAATAGCTAAAATACTCAAAATAAATGAAATAACCAAAACAAAATGGCTGAAAGCTAATAGGAAAAAACGGAAAGGAATAGCAGTTTTTATTCATTCTGTCAGGACCAAAATGAATAGGGCAGATTGGACAGAAATGTTCATGTTGACGAATATTTGTTTTAACTCTAGTCCCGGAGCAGTGGGTCTCAACAGGTGTGTCATGATGACCAACTGGTGGGTCCCAGGAGAATCATATTTGCTCAAAGGGTGTCTTTAGACATAACATCAACGGGTGTCATAATGTGTGTTTTGACCTTGATATAAACACCGGTTTGGCCCCGTGTTCACCATGTGGTGCTGCTTAGACATGCAGCCCATCTTGGGGCAAATCGGTGTTTTGCTCACCACCCAATCTCATTCCCCATGTTGTACCTGCTAACATGCCACACAATATCATTAGACACAACGCTGACCACGTGTTCAGCCGGAACACTCAAATTGGCCTTGTGATGCAATGGTGTTCGCATCGGGTGTTCAACGGGTGGTCAAATTGGTGTTGGGATTGTTATGGTGCTTGCACACAATGGTCAAACATGTATTTAGGGGTTTTGACACCCAACTTTGTTATATCTAAATACACCCAGAGAGAGAGGAACGTCGTTGAGGGACACAGCAGCGGATGTGTTTGCAGTAAGGGTGGGGAGGTAGTGCGCCATAGGTCACTCAGGAAGTCCTGCTCTGGGACCCTGTCCACTGTTTATGGAGCAGCTTGTGTGGGTCCATCCTCACTTCCCACCCTCCCAGCTGATAAGAACATAAGTGCTGTACTGGGTCAGACCAATGATCCAGCTAGCCCAGCATCCTGTCTCCGACAGTGGCCAATTACGGTGGCTTGGGAGNGTTTATCAAGGCCAAAAGCCTTGGGTCAAAAGAAACGTTTTGCAATTTAGCCCACAAAATTGGCCTACTTACTGAATCAAATGCCATCCTGAGATCCAGGAAGGCCACATAAAGTCTCCGATTACAGTGTTTGTACTTATCAATAAGATGCAGAAGGATCAAACAATGATCTGTAGTGGATCTGGTCCGCTGGAACCCCGCTTGCTTGGGGCGAATCACGCCCCGTTCCTCACACCAGACAGTAAGTTTGCCCAATAGATGTTTTGTGTAAAGTCCTTATATGGTGGATCAGTGGTAGAGTTAGCCAAGTCCTCCTGAAATCCTGTTTCCCCATATCCTTCTGAACTTTAAGAACATAAGAAGTGCCAAACTGGGTCAAGACCAATGGTCCATCAAACCCAGCATCCTGTCTCTGACAGTGGCCAATCGTGGTGGCTTGGGAGAAGCACCCAACAGGTCACAATGGGGGATCCATTCCCTGTTGTTTCCCCCCAGATCCCATCATGTTCCCTGATCCTGTCTGGCTAATAGCTGCTAATAGACCTATCTTCCACAAACTTGTCCAAACCTCTTTAAACTCAGCTATAGTACTGGCCCTTACCACAGCCCACTTGCAAGGGGTTCGCAAGCGAGCTCGGGTGGGGGCAGAGGAGGAGTGAAGCTCATGGGCAGGAATCTGGTGGAATACTACATGAGCGGAGGGATATAAATTTGATATAAAATAAATAAATAAATAAATTAAAAAAATATGGGGGGAACCAGGCCATGAAGAACCTTGAAGGTGAAGACCAGGAGCTTGTGCTGAATGCGTTCACATAAAAGGAGCTAGTATAGGGTGGGGAGGAGAGGCTGAACCAGTGGTGTAGCTACCGGAGCGTAGGGGGGGTTCAGTTGTGTCTGGGCCCGGGGTCCTGCAGGGATCTTCAGCCCAGAGCTGGCCGCGACAGCTTAAAGACGTTAAAGACCAATAAGCGCACTGCTGCTGCCAGCAGGTTGAGGTCCGTCCATCCGAGTCTGGGACTGTCACTCTCGGAGGGGGGGGGGGGCGTGGTGCGCAGACAGTGGCCAGGTGCAGTCGCACTTAAGTCAACTGCAGCACCAATGGTGACAGCAGCGTCAAGAAAAAGTGCCCGGCCTGCAAGCATCAGGCACGCTGCACGGCATCACGCATGACGCCTCCCTTCCCTCGCTGCTTCCGACTCTGGCTGAGTCTGAGCGGCTCCAGTCTCCAGGGTCTCCTGCCGCTACTGCGAGCCTGCGACTGTCACCTGTCCCATGGACAGCTGGGCTCGCTCAGCTACTCCTCCGGAGACCTGAGGTGAGAGGCCTGAGAGGAGAGAGACGTGCGGCTCTGCTGAGCCAGACTGGCCTCCTCGGCTTGCTTTGCATCGGAGCCGGAGTGAGTCGGTCCTGGCCCGGTGCGGCTGCGACCGGGCAACGTCACGAGAAAGAGGGCTCAGGGTGGGGGCTCGGCGCGCCCTTGGGGTCTCTGTCACCGGACTTGGAGACAGGGCTCAGGCTCCACTCCGCCTGCACCGGACTCAAAGAAGGAAATGTCGGCTTAGGACATCGGAACACCGAGGGGGTAAGGTTGTTACCCCTGAAAATGCTGAAATATAGGCAGGCCTGAAGCCATAAAGGGGGTGGTGGGCTTACAGGGACCAGGCCACCTCCAAACCTCCTGGTGGGAATGGTTGCTTTCATTCCAGAGGGGGTTTTGAGCGATGCTAATGTTAAAATTATCCAAGCATGTAACTGATTTACTCGAACTAGTGTTCAGGGACGCCACGCTTTTGCCAGCACAAAGTAATTATTTACTATTCTGCAGAACTCCTACCCATTAAAAGGTAAAAGTGTAGTGAGAGGTAGGAACAATTGAATCACTGAGCACTAAGGGCTGATTTTTAAGCTGCAAAAAGTATTCTGTTTAATTTATGCTGCAAGGCTTCCCTCATCTTGTTGATTAAAAAAATCTTTCAGAATTTATTGTTAAAAACGTCTCATTTCCTCTTGCATCCCTAAGTGTCTGCAGTTGATTTCTCTTTGGATCTGGTGTGGGGCAGAATAAAAAGGTCCAGTCACCCCCTGCCCCCTTTTGGAGCCCTGCTCTGTCCCTGTTGCTGCGCTACAGTAGCCTTATAACAAAACTACTCAAAATAGTAAAGTAGCTTTATTCAAAGAGTCCACTGAGTAATTATCTTTGCACAATATGTTTTATGAAACACATGTAAGGGTGGTACATTAATTATTATTTATTATTGTTATTTATTTTATTATATAGCACCAGCAATATACCTGGTCCTGTACAATCAATAGTTAGAGACAGGTCCCAACCCCAAGGGGATTACAGTCCAAGAAAGACAAGGGAGGGTGTATGTGTTTAACTTAGTTACGGGGAAGAGGAAGTAATTTTGAAATTATTATTTCAATAATAACTGAAATAACCAAGGTATATTTCAACAATTTCTTTTGTATATGCTGCATATAGTTATGTGCCTGTTTTGTTTTGGTTAATTTCCTGTTCGTTTTTGACTATTTTCATTCTGAGTCACCCACAGGGGGCCCCATAATTGAGGCCTGAGTCCCGGGCCTTCCTAGCCGTGCTAATGCCCCTGTTGGGCCGAACATGGGTGTGATGATGATTTGTGCTGATAAAGTAGTACACCTTCTGGATAAGTGAAGTTTATCTTTCTGAAAATGCTCCAGGAAGTGCTGCAGGCAACTCTCTGCCTGAATCCAGTGACTCTGTCTGTTTCATGTGCTCTATAAGTTTCAGTTGCCAGTAACTGTTGTCTTAAAGAGACAGTGTACTATTCCCATAGCACCCTTTTAAAAACATCTACCTTCGAAACCAATAAATTACATATGAACACTATTTTTAACATTGTTCGATAAGTCTATCCAGTGCTTGGCATCATCTGTTTGACCGGCGTGGTGCTACCTCAGCCTCCTCCATGACTGGAGCAGGTGGTTCTTGTTTTTTTAGTGCCTCTGTCATCTCCTCTGTGACACTTTCCTGAGCTGGCTTGTGTGTAGTCTCCAGCTGTTCTCTCGTCCTGTTCTCCTCCCCTTGTTCAGGAATGCATTGCAAGTGTCTTCTGTTACGTCGAAAAGAGTACCCTTCATGAGCCATTATGTTCTAGGATCATGGAGCAACCTTACAAGTAACTTGTGGTTTCTGGTCCCAGGTTTCACCATTATAAATATGAACTGAAGATCAAGTACAAGATCACCAACAATCTTCTTGTGACTAAATCTAATCGCCTCTACCCTCTACTCCATTCTTGTCCTCCTTCACCTCTCTGCTGCCTTCAATACTGTTGATCACTCACTCTTGCTGAACTCACTTCACTCCCTTGATTTCCGTGGCTCCATCCTCGACTGATTCTCCTTCTACCTCTCTGACCGCTCCTTCAATGCGTCTCTTGCCAACTCCACTTCATCCTCCCTTCCCCTCTTGGTTGTTGTTCCCCAAGGCTCTGTCCTTGGCCCTCTCCTCTTCTCTATCTATATACCCTGTCCCTAGGCAAATTCATTGCCTCCCATGGCTTCCAATATCACCTCTACGCTGATGACACTCAACTCTCTCTCTCCATTCCTCTCTCTCTCCATCTATTCAAGTTTGCCTCATCAGCTGTGTCTCTGACATCTCTACTTGGATGTCTCAACGTCAACTCAAACTCAACATGGCTAAAACTTAACTCCTTATCTTCCCCCCTCATCCTTCCTCTTCCCTGTCGATCCTCATTGATGGGGTTACCATCCTTCCCGTCCCCCAAGTCCATAGCTTAGGCTTCATCTTTGACTCACCCCTTTCTTTTAAACCCCACATCAACTCTGTTGCCAAATCCTGTTGCTTCTCCCTCCATAACATTGCTAAGATTCACCCCTTTCTCTCTGTCTCCTCTGCCAAAACCCTTGTTCGTGCCCTGGTCATCTCTCACCTCGATTACTGTAACCGCCTTCTCACTGGCTTCTCCCCGCTCTCAGCTTTCTCCTCTTATCTCCGTCCAAAACTCTGCTGTCAGGGTCATTCACCTCACCCATTGCTTCGACCACGTGCAGCCCCTCCTCTCCTCTCTTCAATGACTCCCCCTTCCTGAATGAATTCTGCACAAGATCCTAGTCTTCATCTATAAAGTTCTTCACAACCTTGCTCCCCCCTACCTCTCTGCGCTAATTTCCCTCCATACTCCAGTCTGTAAACTCTGATCCTCCTCTGTCCCCTCTCTCGCCCTCCCACACCTCCCCTGTTTCTCTAGCCACCTTCATCCCTTCTCCCTACCTGTCCCCCATGCCTGGAACTCCCTCCCTGCCCACATCCGCCTCACCCCCTCCCTTCATACCTTCAAATCCCTCCTCAAGACCCACCTCTTCTGCTTTGCCCTCCCCGACTCCTCGTTCCTCTCATCTAACTCCTGCTGATACCCTCCATTCAGTACAATCTGTTATCTGAGGCCTGTGTACTCATATCCTCGCCACATGGACCAGCCAGCCATCATTCTTTTTTTCTTTTTTTTTTTGGTTGATTATATTTTTATTATTTTTTTCCATAACAAGTAGTGACTCACTCTTCATACATACATAGAATATATAAAGGACCTGGGCAGTAGTGGTGGGACCCTGGGCCCATTACCGGCTACCGGATTTACCGGTTACCGGTTCTGCGAAAACCANGGCTGTCTCCCCCCCCCCCCCCAAATCTCCCAGATTGTAAGCCCTAGGGCAGGGACTGTGTCTATTCTATTACTTTGTAAAGTGCCAGGCACATTGCTTGCGCTATATAAATGCTTGGTAATAATAATAATAATAATAATTAATAATAAATAATTAATAACTATCATTGGACTTCAGCTCAGACAGGGGGACCAAGGTGGCTGGACCTTCTTATTCTGCCCCACACCAAACCCAAAGAGAAATCAACTGGAGATACTAAGGGATATAAGAGGAAATGAGATGTTTTTAACAATAAATTCTGAAAGATATTTTTAAGCAACAAGATGAGAGAAGACTTGCAGCATACATTAAACTGAATACTTTGCAGCGTATAAATCAGCACTTAGTGCTGCTGAGTGCTTTAGTTGGTCTTACCTTTCACTGCACTTTTACTTTTTAATGGGTAGGAGTTCCACAGAATCAATCAACCAACCAACCAACCAACCAGTTTATTGCAATAGCCATAGGTCGCCCAACACAATGTTTACAGGATATCTCAGAGTACACAAACATAAAATAAGTAAATAAGTTATAATAAAACATAAACATCATACAATAAAACCCATCATACAATAAGATTAAGAGAGAGGATAATTTTAGTTATTTAGAAACAAAAACTAAAATCGAATAAGGCTCCAGGGGTCCATCTTATCCCTTTGGAACTGCTAAAGGCCAATGTTAACTCATGGGATGAAGTGTTGACCACCCTTTTTGTATCAGTTAATGGGTGTTTTCAGACATTATGGGGCCCATTGGCCCTGTACCGAAAACACCCTATCCATTCCCCGCCGGGATGACCCCGTCACGCCGTATCAGACGTGCCGGGGGATCCCGGCGTGGAATCTGGGAGGGGGCGGGGCCGCGTGGCGCAACATGCGGCCGCACGGCCCCACCCCCTCCATGCGCCCCGCCGCCCACCCTCTGGGGAGACGGGCGGGCGGCGGGGCCAATGAGGCCGCCATGTCGGGCTGGATTCGCCACGGCCCGGGATCCCGCCGGTGATCCCGGGCCGTGGCGCCCGACCAGACGTGACGCCGGGGTTCACCCCGGCGTGGAATTACATTCAACACGCAACGGCCTCCGGCCCTGCTGCTTCGGCCGCTCGCGTGATGACTGAAAATACCCATTCAGGGTGCTTTGGCCCCGCNACCCCCTCCATGCGCCCCACCGCCCACCCTCTAGGAAGACGGGCGGGCGGCGGGGCCAATGAGGCCGCCATGTCGGGCTGGATTCGCCACGGTCCGGGATCCCGCCGGTGATCCCGGGCCGTGGCGCCCGACCAGACGTGACGCCGGGGTTCACCCCGGCGTGGAATTACATTCAACACGTGATGGCCTCCGGCCCCGCCGCTTCGGCCGCTCGCATGGTGAATGTAATTCCACGCCGTGGTAACATCTGGGGGGGAAGATCCATTCCCCTCAACAGACGTTCCGGAATCACAGCCACCATCGGGAATTGACCGTGGTTGACTGTGATCTCGTAACGTCTGAAATCACCCAATGAGACAGGAAACATTCTGGCAAGCTGGCTTAAAAGCATTGTAGTCCCAGCTTATAAGAAAGGGGACAGCAGTGATCCGGAAAATTACTGCCCTATCAGTTTATTAAGTATTATTGGGAAACTCTACCCTAAGTACCTGGCTCTATAGGTTGGAAGATTGGGCGGACATGGAAGGTATTATTGTCAAGTTTATTAGACAAAACTTTCACTGTAGCCATCACAACAATATAAACATCAAGCAACAACTTTAACCAATAATACAAAGATAAAAACATTAAAATAGAAATAAAAACATCTTCTCTATTAAAACTAAACATACTCAGTAAGCTGCACGCTACAAATGTACCTGCCCATACCATTCCTTGAAACAGATCAGGTTCACCAAAAATTATAATTATTTATTTTCCTGGGTAAATTTTAAATTTTGTCTCATTTTAATAATCAAATGCAGGTACGTTGCAGCCTTTTCAAGATCTCATGAAGCAGACTGTGTTAAAATAAATCTCAGTTTATAAACAGGAGCCCAGTATCTTCTATGCCTTAATAGTCTATTAAGCCCGGACTGCCTTATTCCTTCTACATAGCGACAATTCAGTAGGATATGATGAATTTCATCTACTTGACCCAGCCCACAAGGGCCTAAGTGCACCTCCCATGGTAAGGAAGCAAAACACCCTTCAATAACTTTAGAGGGGAGTAACTGAAGGCAACAGAGGGTATATGCCTTCCTTAACTTAAAACTCTGAAGGGAATGAAGTTATAACTCCCTACCCCAGTCTGTCTTAATTGAAGAATAAAAAGGAGACACTGTTGATGACTTAACACTGGCCATATCAGTTTGGTTTGCTACATCCAAGAACCTTTGCATCACCGCCGCCTTGATCTTTTGGTGTGGTGCCTGTAGATGGACAAAACCCCCATGCCCCGATTGGGTTAGCAAAGTACACAGGGATTCAAACCATAAAGGCTTAATTTTACTTTTAATCATTTCTCTCCAACAGAGACTTGGCAGAGCATCCGCTTTCAGTTCTAGAAGTCTGAACCAATTACGCAAATGTTTTTGCAGCGCCTTAGTTTGTACCGACACCATTCCTGGTTCAGCCCTAAGTAACGCTATTTGGGAATATTTAGGCACACCCATGATAATGCAGAGTACATTATTCTGAAATCCCTCCAGCTTCCCTTCAGAATGACCAGCCCAGATTTTTGCCCCATATGTGGCCTGCAGGATCAGCATATGCTCAAGAAGCCTTATTGTGGGCAAAAATTGCTGTCCCCCCTCTTTCCTCCAGAATTTCATAACTGCCTGGGAGGTTCGAGCCATTTTCAAATTAACTATTTTGAAATGGCGACTCCAAGTTCCCGATGCAGTAAAAGTGATACCCAGGTAGCAATAAGATTGCACCTGTTCCAGGGTAGCCTTGCCTATTCTCCAGTCATAATAGCGTGGTTTGGGGACAAATACCATAACCTTGGTTTTATTACAATTAATTGTAAGTGCATTGGTCCGACAGTATATTTCAAGAGCTGCAAGTTTCCATCTCAGCCCAATTCGGGAGGTAGATACTAACATCATGTCATCTGCATACAGCATGATATCCACCTTCCTACCTGCTATATATGCAGGATGAAACTCTTCTTTATCCATGGCATCAACAATATCATTAATGTAGAAATTAAATAATGCAGGCGACAGTACACATCCTTGCTTAACGCCATTAGAAGTGGGAATTGGAGCTGAAATTGAAATTGGAATTGGAGCTAGAAAGCCTCACTTTAACTTCTGTAAACTGGTATAGTCTCTGTATCAAGGCTAACAGCCTCGGATCAATGTTCTTCGCTTTTCTAGACCGGATCAATGTTCTTTGTTTTTCTAGACCGCAGATATTTATCGACCAGGTACGTAAGTGTGAAGCAATGGTCTATAGTCAAACAGCCTTTCCTAAAACCGACTTGCTCAGATTTAATTATTCCATTATCCTCTAGCCACTGTTCATATTTTCGTATTTTACTGTTCATATAAAATAAAATGTTTATTTCACAAAATAAAATATGAACATTTTATTTCACTGTTCATATTTTCCAAGGAGGGTTTTAGTGTATAATTTAGCTGGCAAATTAATTAAACTGATGGGATGATAATTAAGTGGTGAGTTCCTATCTCCTTTTTTATATATGGGGACAATCACATTAGTGTTCCAACCATGGGGAATACCACCAAGGGATGGGGAGTGTTTCTTCTGATGATGATAGCAACTCATATCTGTTTGTGGTTGGGACATTATACCCACTCTGGTCCACTAGAGGAGAGGTAGCTTTAAAATAACTATCTATACATCTACTTTTCACCGGTGGAGTAGAAATGGTTTTCTGTTGGTGCGATCGTTTAGATTTAGATGCCATTTATATTTTTATATCATGGACCAATAGATAGAAACCTACAACCCCTGTAGTTCTCTGGTTCTAGGTTTCTCTAAGGACCGACTCCACCCCAAATCCTAGAGATAGGCTAATACTTCCCTCTATCCACTAGAGATTTTAAACAAATCAGCATACTATATAGAAAGTCCCCCCCCCCCAATACCCCCAATACCAAAGTTGTTATAGGGGACAAGAATAAGCAACCATCATGACCCAAAGTTATTAAGCAAACCCCCAAATGTTTAAGACAGAGGCCACCAGATACATACAACAACCAAAAAACAAACCTTAATAGGATTAACTACAGTCACTTGATGTACTTATACAGAAGCCACAAATGGCCTAGAATTACCGGCCTCACCCGGCCAGCGCCTAAAGACGCAGGTGGCCGGAGCGGCTGAAATACCCTGCCCCTGGGGCTTCCACTGCAGGATCTCCCAATCACACAGGTGTTACAGGGTCCAAAGAAAAATAACCAAGCAGAAGGCAGCCAAGTCCTTATCCGCTCACACAGCCTTCCAAGGCAGCTTAAAGTCACCATAATAGTCGGGGTTGCAGACTTCCAGGGATGTTGTCAGGTAGCCCCAGCTGCCCGTCCCGGCTCACTCCCTTCACTCTGCTTTCCCCCTCCCAGAAGGTATTATTGGTTGGGAACAAGCTGGATTCTGCAAGGGGGTTTCCACTCTGAATCATATATTCGTTTTAAACCAATTAATTATTAAATATGTATGGCTGAAGTCCAATTCCTCTCTTTATATTTCTTTCGTGGATCTGAAAAAGGCTTTTGAGTCTGTAAATAGAGAGAAGCTTTGGCACAAATTGATTCAGACAAATATTGATCACAGGTGGTTGTTTTTGTTTATTTCCTTACACCGTGGAACCTCTCTGCAAGTCTGCATTGACCAGCAAGGGGTTTTATCTGCTTCGGTCCCCACTATGAAAGGGTTAGGCAGGGCTGTCTGCTAGCCTCTCTGCTTTTTAATATTTATATTAATGAGGTTGGAGATGCCCTGAGAAGCCCTCTATTTCATCCTGTTTCTATAGGTTAGTTTTGCAGTGTCAGTCCTTTTATACGTGGATTACACCATTCTGCTCTTCCACACTCAAGTGGGTCTCAACCCATTTTTAGACGAGGCGCTGAAAAGCACCTCCTGAGCCGCATGTTAAGAGAGAAGCTATGCCACGCTGCCGGAAGTGACATGCTCCCCGTTGCGGGCAACAGCGGTGGCTGGAGACGCGGCGCTTTGCAGAGGCGTGTTCTAGAGACCTCTATTTTCAGGTCTCTAGAAGGGCACTCCTGTGGCGCTCCTAAGGGCAGAAATGGGTGTGCATTCAGTGGCTTCATTAGCCAAGGATGGTATTCTGAAATTTAGACTCCGCTTACATTTTTATGACTCAGAGAAATTTCCCCATCTAATGCTCTCTCTGCCAGGGTTAGGTCTCTGGGGAAAAGCCATAGGCCATTTTAACACGGGGTACGCCCCCCCCCGCTCGGTGTTTGGGCTGGTGTGAGGCGGTGGCAGGGCAGTCCATGTATACGACCGTGGGGGGGATGGGTGTTCAGCAGGTGTGCGCCCATGTAAACACGATGAGTGGTGGGTATTTGTGAGTGTGCACTCCTGCCGCACACCCACCTCCACCCAAGGAGCCCTCTGACAGAATGGACAATGCTCCGTGGGTGGAAGTGGATGGAGGTGGGTAGAGGTGGGTGTGTGTCTGTGTAAAGGGGCACACACCCATCTACACCTGCCATGCCAAAACACACACACCCCAGCCTCCCCCTCCGTCCATGTAAAAATGGCCATGGATTGATTAATTTGTACACTGGGTTTCTTCAAAAGCTATCTGTTATCTATGAATTTTGCTAGGGAATGGAGCCTGGCTAAATGTCATATCAAAGATATAGAATTACAGGCACTGAATGAGGCTATTAATTTGCAAAAGGTGTCTGCTCCTTATAGGGCCTTTTCTATTAGCCCTAGTGGGGTTTCCTGTCTTTTTTCATTATCAATGTGGAGCTATAGAATTGCTTTCACACTGGCTAGATTGGATATGTTGCCCTCAGCGGTCCTGGATGGTCCCCTTTCTAACGTCCCCCGTGATTTACAGTTGTGTCCTTGCTGCCGGCAAAGGGCAGTGGAATCTATAGCTCGCGTACTGTTTGATTGCCAACTGTATTCTAGCTTCCGTTTGGAACAGTTGATTAATAACATGGGTCCGTGTAACCACAGGGAGGCCTTCATAAATTTGCTGTGGGGCTCCAATACAATTACATATAAACTATTTGTGTGGCTAAATTGTGGAAATCAGTGTCACTCCTGTGATTTGTTACTATCAGTTTTGGTAGCCGTTAAATAAAATCTGAGGAGGTGACAGGCCATGCGCCAGAGGTGTTGATTTGTAATTCAGAAGAGCTAAGTATGGGTCACCACTGGTATCAATGGCTTTCTTTAATAGTCTTTTTATTATCTGAACACCATTTCCCACAAGCCCATTAGACTGAGGGTATCTTGGGTGCAATGTAACATGCTGAAACCCATAGTCCCATGCAATTTTTTTAAATTCGTGTCCCGACAAACTGGGGGGCGTTGTCAGACATAACCACATCTGGAATTCCATGTCTGGCAGAGATTGCTTTAAGACGCAGTATGATCTGCTCTGCAGTCATATTGTCTAACAAAGCCACTTCAGGGAGGTGAGAAAAATAATCTAAAGCCAACAGATACATTTTGCCAGCCAGTGTAAACAAACCAATACCCACTTTATACCATGCCCCTTGCAGTTCGTTCATTGTCTGTCCACATTGGTTCTTTCTTAGGGCGTTTATAGACGAGACAAAAAAGGCGGCTGATCCTTTGATCAGCCGCCTTTCTTGCTGCTCGTCTATATGCCTGGGCTGCTTTTTAATCCGCGTCGGAGGGGGCAGGCGATCCTGCCCCCTCCGACGCGGATTCCCGGAGTGCCGGCTTTACGCCGCACTTCCTGGTCCCGTGCGAGAGTGCGCATGCGCAGAAGGGCGCGCATGCGCACTTGCACTCTGCGCCGTGTCTGAACATCAGACACGGCACAGAGAGACGCCGCGGCGGGGAAACACGGCGTTTAGCGATCCCGCTTGTAAGCGGGATCGTCTATAAACGCCCTTAGACTGGTATTTCTGGCACGTATCACATTTTTGCACAGCATTTTCCATTTCACTCTTCAGAGGGTGATTTCAGATGTGACGGGATCAGTGGTGGCCCTGTCCCGGAATCACCCGGTGATTCCCCACCAGGATCACACCGGCATGTCCAACAGACGTGCCGGCTGATCCCAGCGGGGAATTGGGGAATCGGGGAGGGGGTGGGGCCACGCGGTTGTGCTGCCCCAGGCCATGGTCTGATGGCCTGATTCCCTGCCATGGTCCCGATCCTGTCACGTCTGTTCAGGGCTTTCCTGGACCACAGGGGGTGGTTGGTCGGCTCGCCACCACTGGGAATCCACTGTGGTGAATCGGGAGCCCGTAACGTCTGAAAACACCCATAGTCAAAGGCATAAAAAGATTAGCCGGGACATCTTGTCCCACAAAAGTGGGAAGATGACAATCAGAAACTGGCACTTGTTTTTGCCTAACCTTACCCTCTTTTAATTGCACATACAGTCTTTCCATTTGCAAGATGAAAGATTTTAGGTCCAAGGTCCTATTGGACCTTGGTACCCGCGGAGCACATCCTTCAGCCCCCGAGGCGCAAATTGACTGCCTCTGCACTGCGTTGCTTTCAGTTTCTATCTCTGACTAATTCGTTAAGTCAATAAGATTAGCAGTACCTAATGGGAGAAAACCCTGCTTTGCTTTGGCCTTGCCCTGGTCAGTTGGAATCTGATGAGGACGGGCGGCCGGGGGAGCATGGGGGGTGGGGCCGTGCGACCACATGTTGCACTGCATGGCCCCACCCCCTCCAAGATTCCCCAGCGTGATGGAAGCCGGCATGTCTAAAGGATGGCTAACTTCATCACTACCCTCAGTCTAATGGGCTTGTGGGAATGGTGTTACAATAATAAAAAGATTATTGAAGAAAGCCATTGATACCAGTGGTGACCCATATGTAGATCTTCTGAATTGCAAAACAACACCTCTGGCGCATGGCCTGTCACCTGCTCAGATTTTATTTAACAGACAGCTGAGAACTCGGCTACCAAAGCTGATCGTAACAAATCACAGGAGTGACACTGATTTCCACGGGTATAATCAAAAGATTAAACCTCAGCAAATATTGTACTATGATAAAAAGAGCTGTTAAAATTATCCAAGCATGCAACTGATTTACTTGAACTAGTGTTCAGGAACGAAATGCCTTTTACAGCAGCAGCAACACAAAGTAAATATTGAATATTCTGTGGAACTCAGTTTGATAGCAGCTGTACAAAACTTAGGCACACAAATAGTTGTATATGTATTGGAGTCACACGGCAAGTTTATGAAAGTCTCCTTGTGGTTACATGGACCCATGTTATTAATCAACTGTTCCAAAAGTTTAGCACGGAGGCTAGAATACAGTTGGCAGTCAAACAGTATAGATTCCAGTGACCTTTGCCGGCAGAAAGGACACAACCGTAAATCATGGGGGACGTTAGAAAGTGGACCATTCAGGGCCGCTGAGGGCAACATATCCAATCTAGCCAGTGTGAAAGCAATTCTATAGCTCCACACTGATAATGAAAAAAGATATAAGGGGAAGACACCGTTTGCAAATTAATAGCCTCTAGACTGGACTATTGCAATGCACTCTACATGGGGCTACCTTTGGTGACAGCCCGGAGACTGCAGCTGGTGCAGAATGTAGCGGCCCTTCTCCTTATGGGGATGGGTCATTGCAAGCACATTACACTGGTGCGCCGTTCTCTGTACTTACTGCATATTGCCTTCCCTGCCCGATTCAAGAGGTTGGTGTTAACCAATAAAGCCCTAAACCCCCTTGCTGGAGGTCCCCCGGGTTTCCCAGGGGGCCACGCAGAATAGGGCATTCTCGGTGGCCGCGCTGCACCTCTGGAATTCCCTCCCCGTGGCGGCATGTCAGGCCCCGAACCTTCCAGCCTTCCGTAGGAACTGCAAAACCTGGCTGTTCTGTCAGGCGTTTGGCGAGGGAGAGGGGTAGGGTTGCGTGGGGTTGGGGAGGTTGGGGGTGGGTGGGCTTTGTTTGTGTTTTTTGTTTTATGTTTTTTAGTGTTTAAAACTGTTTTATATTATATTTATATTATGTTGTTAGCCGCTCTGGGCTACCTGTGATAGAGTGGGATATAAATTTCGTAAATAAATAAATAAAAATAAATAAATATATAAACAGCCTGGTCCCCGCTTACACTCCCCCAGGTCGTAGTGTGGCCCCTGCAGTCAGCTGGGGACACCCAACTCGAGGTCACCCAGGTTTCCCGGGTGGTGACGATGGGGAGGACATTATCAGTGCCCGCTCCTAGGCTGTGGCATTCCCTCCCGACAGAAGGCCTGCCTAAACCTAGACCTCACCTCTTTCCGGAGACAGTGCAAGACCTGGCTGTTCCTCCAGGCCTTTGGGGAGGGAGTCAGGAAGGGGTTGGGTAGGGTGGGGGGGATTTGGTTCCGCTCCCAGTAGTTTTCTAAATTTTATCTGTGTGTTTTAAATTTTTAAACTGTTTTTTATTGTAGTATCGTTGTTCTGAGCTGCCACGTGGAAAGGAGGGAGCGAGGCAACAGTTTCTTGAAATAAATAAACAAATAAAATTAAATAAAATTCAGTGCCTGCAATTCTTGATCTTTGATGCTGCATTTAACCAGGCTCCATGCCCTAGCAAAATTCATAGATAGCGTATAGCTTTTGGAGAAACCCAGTGTACAAATTCATTGATCGATGGATTTTCCCCAGGGACCTAACCCTGGCAGAGAGAGCATTAGAAGGGGAAAGCTCTCCAAGTCATAAAAATGTAAGCAGAACTAAAATTTCAGAATGTCATCCTTGGCTAACAAGGCCACTGAACGGACACCCATTTCTGCCCTAAAGAATGCCACAGGTGTGCCCTTTGCAATACACCCAGGCATGAACCTAGGGGCAAACCCCCCTCGGCCTGGGCCTTGGGCAGAGTATTCGGGGAGGTGCCACCCCACTCCATTTTTTTTCTTTTCTTTTCCAGCAGCATAAGCCTGCTGCCTGGGAGACCCCCAGGGGGCCAGTGCCTGGCCCCGCGGGGGCAGCATTGCGCCTGGGCTGGAGGAGGCCTGGGTGCAGGGTTCCCCATCCCTCACCTGCCTCTGCCTGCTAGTTGTGCTGCAGCAGCAGGACACCAGGACATCGATTGGACTGGGAGATAAAGTTGTTTGTAAACAAGCAACAGGGCGGTGACCTTTGAGGATGTGGCCGTGTACTTAAGTAGGGAGCATGGGCCCCTGCTCAACCCAGAGCCCTTTACAGCAGCGTCATGCAGGAGAATTACCAGAACGTGGCCTCGCTGGGTAAGGATCCTTCCCTTTCCGCTACTTACGAGAGTGTTGTAAACAGAGAGCGGGGGCGGTTGCTGTGTTGGTCCCAAACATGGAAGATGGAGACAAAGTAGTTCAAGTGATCTCTTCTATTGGAACAAATGTAATTGGGGAGATTGTGCAACTTTTGGGCCACACAGGACCCTTCCTCAGGCAGGTAACAAGTCACAACTATAGATGGTGACTCCTGTTCTCTGCGTGTTGCCCTTTGAGGCCAATAGGGAAAACCCAGTGAATATGGGTCCCTGCTACAGACTGAGGAAATGCAGGAGAGGTATATATGGGAGGAGACAGTGACTTGGGTGGGAGTGGATAGGATGAAATAGTTTGTGAGGGGGCTGTAGGTAGGGAAAAAACAGATCTTGGACATGGGTGAGGTAACCGTATAAAGCCCCAGTTGTAGGAACAGGCCGAGAGAACACAAAACAAAGGGATAACTTATTTAGAGTGTACGCAAGAGCAGTGCAACCTTGTTAGAACATGGTCCTTGGGAGCCAGTCCTCACATTGCTGAAAATGGTTTTGTAGGGTGAGTGCTGCCCTCTGCTGGTAGGGAGGTTGATGCAGGAAGTGGGGGCAGTAAGGATTGCCAGGTTTCCTCCCCTCTGCCCAGCCTGGGGAGATGTGCAGGGTGCAGCTCTTATTCCTGCTATTACCGCCACTCTCCCAGCTCTGCCTGGACTCCCTGGCAGGCTAGCTGCTCTTACTCCTTTCCCTGGGCCTAGAGTCGTGGCCACCCAGGAGCAAGTAGCTGCAGCTTTTAAGCTTCAAGCGCCTCCCACTGTCTGGGCCTGTCAGTTGCTGCTGTTCCCCCTGTCACACGACAGAGTCTATGGACTATGGGACGTTACTAAAGACTGAAGAAAAGACGCAGTTATGGGAAGGGACCCGAGTTGACTACAGCAAAAAAATCTTAAATTCTGCAACCAGTAAAGCCAAATTCTGCAAATTCACAGCGGGCATTAATATTTGCATAATTAACTTGATTTGCATAACTATGCATGCTGGGAAGCAAATTTGCAATAGGTTTGACATAGAATCACAACTTTGCTAATCAAACACAACTCAAATCCTCTGGAATTTCAGCACC
>QEPC01008979.1:374392-411539 GCA_003113815.1 Sphenodon punctatus
GCCCCTGTGCTGTGGAATTCACTCCCGGAGGAGGCTCGGTTGGCCCCCACCCTCCTGTCGTTTCGACATTTGTGTAAGACCTGGCTGTTCCGCCAGGCCTTTGGCGGGGTGTGTGTGTGTGTGTAGGGTGGGGGAGGTGGGATTTGGGAGGGTGTGTTTTTATGACTTGTTTTAAAATTTGTAGATTTATTTTAAAATGTTTTATTATTGAATTTGTGTGTGTGTGCATGTTGTTCGCTGTCCCGAGCTGCCTTTGGGCAGGAGGGGCGGGATATAAGTTTTGAATAAAAATAAAATAAAATCAGGAGGTGTAGGTTGCAGGGGAGAGAACTCCTCTCTTTTGCTCAACCTCTCTGGCTAATATTGCATAAGTTAGGATTGCTTATTACTAGGGCTGTACCAAATAGTACTTCCAGGTACTCTGGCCGATTTCTGAAGTTCCAAGTAATTGGCCCAGGTACTCGGTGGTACTTTGACGCTTTCCCCAAAGATTCAGAATTCTGGACGTCAGAAAACCTCGGAATTTGGAATCACAGAAACGTGGAACTATTTGGCACCAAGTCAGCACTTCAGCACATGTTGCCATGCGCAACAGTTGCAGCCATCAAGAAGACAACCCCACAAGAGTGCAACTGTGTGCAGAAATAATAATAAAAAAAAAAACAGTAGTGTGTACCCATAGCATGGCCCACCATCAGCAGTGAGTGCACCCACTTTAATCATACCACCAACCAAGCAGTGCACAAAATACAGGCTAGCAAGAGTGGGACATTTGCTCAAGAAGAATACAACAACCCCACAAAAGAGTGTGTAACTGCGTGGAGAAATCCCACCAAAAGCCAGCCAGTCCAGCAGACAAAATTAAGAAACCAGGCATTCCCACACACCCCTGGGACACCCCCTAGACTTGGCATGGCATTGGTACTGTGGCATTGGTAAGTTGAACAGCCCAGGAACGGGAAGTGGAGCCAGGCAGAGAGATTCCTCTGGCCTCATGGTGCCAAGCAGCAGGCAGAACAGTAGAACTTACAGTTACACTTTACGATTAGGTTTTGCTGTGCCATGCCACAGCCTAAACAATACACACAACCCCACAAAACAGTGTGCAACTGTGTGGAGAAATAAATCCCACCAAAAGTCAGCTGCTAGCCCAGCAGACACAATTATAACACCCGCAAGAAGGAAACCAGACATTCGCATACACACCAGGGGCACCTGCTTATTTTGAAAAAAGGCATGACATTGGTGTGATGTGTGGTGCTGGTAACCAGTCTAGGCAAAGGGAAGTGAAGCCAGGCAGAGAGATCCCTGTGCCTCATGATGCCAAGCGTCAATGAAGCAGCAGGCAACAGCCATGTGACACCCAATTATTATTATTATTTTTTTAAAGTCTGGCATGGTAAATGTAACCCCAATTCCTCAGTATTGGTCCTATGGACAGACCAGGCCAAACCATGCCATGCCATGCCATGCCATGCCAAGGAAGGCCAGACACCCCTCCAAGCTGATTACTTACAGATCGGCACTGTAGCACACAGCCAAATTCACCAAAGAGAATGGAAAATGGCTGCAACCACTTTTATTTTGCCTGGCCAGCCAATCAAAACCTGCCATCTGGCTTGGACAGCGAATCAAAACTTGCCATCTGACTTACCATCACTCAACTGTCCCCTCATATGCCCCTCTCCTACCACATATGGCACTAAGTTTCATTTCCAGAAGCTCAGCTGTCCAGCCACATGTGCAGTGGATTCTGAAGTTTTCAGAGGAATGGCCTTGGTCCTCGGAACTTCGGACTTTGGAAATTCGGAACCAAGTACTGGAATCTTTGGTTTTCCGAAGACCGAGTTTCAACCCTACTTATTACCGCAGGTAGGAGTTCCCATCACAAAATCCACCTTTCCCAATTGCCAGGGCCTGACACCCAGGGAGTTCATGGCTAGAACAGGATTCGAACCTTGCTTCCCAGGTCAAAGTACAGCACCTTATCCACTACCCACACTGACTCTAGACTGAGAAGTTGTTACTTGCTCAAGGCCACTCTGTAATAAGAATACTTGTCCTATAGATTCTCATATTAGAGGAGCTCAAAGAGCTTCAAGTAATATTCACAGCATCCTTGGGGAATTAACCTTTCTATTTCTCCAGTCTTTGCTGTTCTTACTGCAGCAGAGACTAGAACCCACCAGAGCCCCAGTGTGCCAGCCACTGTATGGACCCTACAAAAAGATGGCCCCTGCTCCTAAGAACATGCTGTCAAAGTACAGGGTAGGTATGTCTATGTAGGTATGACATATTGGGTGTTTTTAGACACACATTTCTCCTGGATGTTTGCTGTAACATCCAGAACTTTCTGTGTGTCTACATCACTCACCCAGATCTTAAACATCCGGCTCTTTGAACTTCTGCGTAGAACTTCTCCCAGAACGTTTGTGTGTAAAAGGTTCCCCTGGTAAACTGCTTTGCTCCAGGCAACTGTGGTCACTTGGTTTCCATGGCAGCCTGTCACGTCTACAGCTGCGGCTACTTTAGGCTACCTCAGGGCAGTGTTTGTGTGAAGAATGCATCCAGGAACTGTGTCAGGGCAGAGAGAGAGAGAGAGAGAGAGAGAGAGAGAGAGAGAGAGAGAGAGGGAGAGGGAGAGGGAGAGGGAGAAATGAATCCGGAACTTACTTGTGAACCCAGAAGATTGAAACATCTGGAACTTTAACGTGTGTCTAAAAATGCCCATTAGGTAGGTATGACAAAGTATGTAGGTATGACAAAATACATCTATGTAGGTATGACATATTTGTACAGTACAAAACTTACTTTAAAAAAAAATGTGTTCTGCAAAAGGGAAATGAAGAAGGCTTGTGCCTCTTTTGCCTCTTTATAAAGAAGAGGATAAAGAGCTTTCTTGATTCAGTGTTTTGTTAAAGCAAATGAGAGTTGTTTTGTTTTTTATAACCTGAGAAATTCAGGAGCTCTGTGGGCTAGAAGAATTCAGCGAGTAGAGAGCTACTGAAATTATGGCATCCATAGAATCAGGAGAGTGGAAGCTACCCAGCTGAGGAGGGAAGGGATTTTAAATCAAACTGCTCAATAGTCTTTTATATATATTTATGAAATGCTTTGAGGGAGTTTGCGGTACATAACCTCTGAGAGAAGTCTTCCAACAAAACCAGGAAAGTTCAGATTCAACATTTCCCCCCTTAAAAACATTGGACGGTAAACTAAACAGCATGTGGAATATCCCCTCACCCGGTCCTTGCTTTCAGGGAGACAAAATGGTTTAAATTATATTTATTGACTCAACTGTTGTTGGTGAAAATAAGCAAGCTTTTGGGCCCCCCCAAAGTAGTGTATGTTGCCAATGTAAGCAATGTCCTTACCATGTTTATGATTTAAACAGACTGTCATCCTTGTACATCATCCAGGCAAGCAGAGGCCAAATCAGTATTGGGAAATCCAAACGACGTTTGCTGGGGAAAAATTAATATTGATAAATGTTTTGTTTTTTTCTAGATGTGGGGTTTTTTTTATTCTGAAGAAGGCGGCCTTCATCTCAGTAGCAGCGCACAATAATTTGAACATGCTCTATAGAGAGTAGGGCTTGTGGATAGACATACGGCTTGAAGGGTCTTCAAGCATCATCTAGTCCTATCGCTATATCCTTTGCCTATAGCTGTGCCGACAGAAGCTCATCCAGTCAGGATAGGAAAACATTCAAGGAGGGAGATTCCATAACCTCACATTGCAACTCATGTTCTAACTTCTCTGATAGTGGAGAGCAGATGGATCATCATATTTTCTGTGTCATCCTTTAAGATATACAAAGAATGCTATTATGGCCCTCATGCAAATTGGTTACCTTACCGTTGCTTGAAAGAAAAACTGGAATTCAGTGGAAACTGTGCATATCCCTGGGTTAGTCAAATGTTTTCCTGTCCAATTTGGGTTTTTCTGTTTTCACCAACATTTATTTTGGAAAAGTCTCTTGCAAAAAGAAATTAAGGAAATTAGGGAAGTGCGAACTAGGGATGTGCGAACATCGGGGGGGTTCAGTGTTTGGCCTGTTCGGGGTTCGGCCCCCCCAAAAGTGTTCGGGTTCAGGCTGTTTGGCCTGAACTTGTTCAGTTTCACCAAACCCGTTTGGGGAGGGCGGGGGGGGGGAACCCGGTTTTCCATTCCCCCTCCAGACTGTGCAGGTGGAAGGGGCGCCGGGGCTCACCTCCCCCCCCCCCAGTCTGGTAAAAAAAAACACCACAGCAACAAGCCCCCACCCCAGGGCTCGACCTCCCTGGTGGTGCCAGGGCTCCGGCCCCGGGTCCAGCAGCAGCAGCGGCTGCGGGTCTGGCTCCGGCGGCACTCCAGAGTGCTTCAGTTCTCTTCTAGGCCTTCCTGGAACTGAAGGAGGACTTCCAGCCCCTCCCAAATAAATCAATGTCTCCATGTTATTCGCTCAGACAATTGCTTTATTGGGTTTAATCTCCACCTTTAGTCACTCAAAGCAGCCTCTGTGAGCTTGGGCTCTGTACCAGGCTCTCAGCCTGGGTTCTGCTTCCCCAGAAACTGCCTTTGTTACTCACAGTCCCAGTAGTTCTCGTTTGGCTACTTAATTTCCCCAGGTCAGGCTTCAAGTCTGGCCTTACTCTTGGTATTTCACAGGTACCCACAGTCTAGTTCCTCTCTTGGCAGCAGCCCACATTCAACCACCTCTCTCTGGCTCTGCTGCTTCCTTTTTGTAGCCTGGACCAGGCCCCAAACACAGCTACTTCCGGTCAGCAGTCTTTTTGTGTTCTGACAGCAGCCATTTTAAGCTCCCTGTCGGGGAGGGGGCGGATACCTGACTTCAAGGGAAGGGGAAGGGAAGGTTCCCCGAAGGGCGCCAAGCAGGGTTTGATGGCGTGAGACACGGGCCACTCACAGTGTTGCTGGCAAGTCCCCGAAGGGAGGGTAGAATGCCCATCAGGATAGTAGTTGGGCCACTGAATCCCAATAGGGATTAGGCCCTTATCATCATAGGGCACCAAGCAGATACACTGGAATGCCCTCCCCTACCGTTCAACCACCCACACAACCAAGTCACACCACAAAGGGGGGGAAGGAGTAGTGCTCACAGTGATGACGGGGGGAATAGGATCCCAGGGCTTCAGTGAGGGAGCAGGTAACTCACACTGTGGAAGGGGGAAGGGTGGAACCCCCGGAGGGGGGGCGGTTTGCACTCTGGCTATCACTCAAGTTTCACTCATTCGTTCACACTACAAGGAAGAGAAGGAAAAGGAACACACTCACCTCAAACAGGCAGGCCAGTACACTCCACATGCTCGTCAAAAGGGAAAGGGCAAGGGCAAGGGAAAAGGGGCAATGGCAAGGAGGAATACAATCACCGCTCAGTCCAGGGGGCCAGTCTTTCTGATCACTGGCGCTGTGTGCTTCACAGCACTGACATTTGTATTTTAAGCCACGCCCCCGTAATGTGTCTGAAGGTGTCGAGAGCGTCTCAGCGGTGCCGGCCCCGCCCCACCATTGTGCGGTGTTGAGGAAACCCCTGCAGCGCCGGCAGTGTGTTGCTGCAGTGGGAGGGAATTCCCTGACTGTGCGGTAGCGGCATCGTGGTCCGAGGGGTTACTGGGTCCAGGGAGGCTCCCAGGTGAGTCGGTCAGAGGGGCCACTGCCCTTACACTTCTTTGGGGGCGTGCCTTGGCCTGGGGGCCTATAATCCTAACAGTACCCCCCCGACAAGCCCCCCGGTGAGGCCCCCACTGAGGACCAGGTTTCTCAGGGTGACGGCGATGAAATAAACGCACCAAATGGGGGGCATTGACAAATGTCGCCAGCTCCCATGAACGTTCCTCAGGACCGTACTCATGCCAGTCTATCAGATAATGTAAGTGACCATAGTGAAACTTGGAGTCAAGGATGGCTTTAACTTTGTACTCAGGATCCTCGGTAACTGCAGGGAGGGTAGGAGAAAGAGGCACAGCTGTTATCCCAGGGGGCATGACTTTCTTGAGGAGGGAAACATGAAAGGTGGGGTGAATTCGAAGCTGTGGGGGAAGGTTCACCTTAAAGGTGACTTCGCTAATTTGTTTTTCAATAGGGAAGGGTCCAAAGAAACGGTCATCAAGTTTCTTAGAAGGATGTGCAGATAAATAATGTCGTTTCGAAATCCATACGTAGTCCCCAGGCTGTAAGGAAAGGGAAGGAGATCGTCGCTTGTCTGCATGGGGCTTGTACTTTTGTCGCAACTGGTTCAACGTAGTTTGTGCTATGGATTGGGCCTGGTGGATTTGTTGGACTAGTCCACCTGCTGCGGGAACACTAGTGTTGGAAATGTCCGAAACCCCCATACGAGGGTGGTATCCATGTGTAACAAAGAAGGGCGAGTTGCCTATGGAGGCGTTTGGTGTATTGTTATGTGCGAACTCCGCTAGAGGGAGCCAGGTGTTCCAATCGTCCTGGAGGTAATTTACATAACAACGCAATATTGTTCGAAATCTTGATTAACCCTTTCTACCTGTTCATTTGCTTGGGGATGGTAGGCGGTGGTGGGTTTCAGCTGTACTTGGAGTGCTGCAAATAGGACTTTCCAAAATCATGAAATAAATTGAGACCCCCGGTCACTGATAATTTCCATGGGCCATCCATGTAGTTTAACAATGTGTCAAATAAAGAGAAGGGCTGTACGGTAGGCGGTTGGTAGCCCTTTGCAAGGGATGAAGTGGGCCATTTTTGTGAAGTGGTCTACGACCACACAGACTGTGGTATATCCCTGGGAGGGGGGCAGATCGACGATAAAAATCTATCCCCACTTGTTGCCATGGTCCACTAGGAACATCGGCCAGTAGCAGAAATCCTTTAGGGGGTTGCCGAGGCACCTTAGTACGCGCACAAATAGTGCATTGAGCTATATATTGCTGGACATCTGCACCTAAGGTTGGCCACCAAAAGTTGCGTTGAATTAATTGCCGGGTTCGTTGGGGCCCGGGGTGTCCTGCTAGAGGTGCGTCATGGTGTGCCTGGAGTATAATATGATGGTGGAACCACCACCAGATTTCCTCTTTTAACTAGGCATGCATCTTCCCAATATGTCATGTCAATTGTGGGTAATAGTTCCTTTGCTGTGGCCTGAAGAAATTGTGCATCAGGGGGAAATATGGCTGCGAAAACCTTTCAGTCCAAAAGGGGTTCTGGTTGTTTTTTCTCTTCCTGGATTCCTTCATTGTACTGTGAAAGGGCATCTGCCAAGACGTTGAGTTTCCCGGGATGATAACGGATGCTAAAGGAGAATCGTGAAAAGAAGAGAGCCCATCTTGCATGTCGAGCATTGGCTATTTGCGCGGTTTGTAAATGTGTTATATTTTTATGGTCAGTGATTACTGACACAGGGTGAGAGGCCCCTTCAAGGTAGTGTCTCCAGTTCTCAAAGGCAACCTTAATTGCTAATAATTAGTGGTGGGACCCCGGGCCCATTACCGGCTACCGGATTTACCGGTTCTGCGAAAACCGGATTCCCGGATTAAATCCTGTATACCGGTACCGGATTTATTTCATTGGTTTCAATGGGGTGCTGTGTCCCCATTGAAACCAATGAAATAAATTAATTCCCTCCCCCTCCCAGGCTGCGCGGGTGGAAGGGGGGACACCCCCCACCCACCCTGCCCAGCCTGGATTTTTGTTTTAAAAAAGACTCAGAGGCGAGCCCACCCCCCAGCACCAGCGGCCGCGGCGTCCCCGCAGCCGCCGGTAAGTATGACCCGATCCCTGGGGGGGGTGTTTAACACCCCCCCAACCCCCCAGGGATCACCCCTACTAAAGTTCAGTGCGCTTACCTTTGGGAGCTCCGGCGGCGGCGGGCGGTCCGGCGGCCTCAGCGCCGGCTGTGGCTGCCAGCGTCAGAGATGCTCTAGGCCTTCCGAGGAAACCCGGAAGTTCCCCAGAAGGCCTAGAGCGGGGACACCGCGGCCGCTGGTGCTGGGGGGTGGGCTCGCCTCTGGGTCTTTTTAAAAACAAAAATCCAGGCTGGGCAGGGTGGGTGGGGGGGTGTCCCCCCTTCCACCCGTGCAGCCTGGACTTGGGGAGGGTTTTTTTTAAAAAAACTTTTTTGCTGGGGCTTTAAGTTTTTTTACATTGCAGCCATTTTTAAATGGCTGCAATGCAAAAAAAATCCGGTACCCTGGAATCCGGTACCCGGTCCGGATTACTGGGTCGAATCCAATAATGCCGGTATGCCCGGTACCGGCATTATCGGATACCGGATTTTACCGGTTTCCCACCCCTACTAATAATTCCCTATCAAAGATAGTATAATTTTTCTCTGTTGTCATTAGTTGACGTGAATAATATGCACAAGGTAACATTTGATGGTGAAGCGGATCTTTCTGGGACAATACGGCTTCAATAGCCTTGTTGGAGGCATCCGCTTCTACTTGAAAGGGTAATTGAAAGTCCGGGTGTCGGAGCAGAGGGGTTGACATGAATGCTGCTTTTAGAAAGGTGAAACTGTGTTGCTGTTGTGACCCCCAGACATAGGGCTGATTTTTTTTTAGAAGAAGGGTAAAAGGTGTAGTAATTTCCGTATAGTTGGGGATATATTTCCAGTAATAATTGATGCTTCCGAGGAAGCGTTGTAGGGATTTGACTGCCTTTGGAGGAGGCCACTGTCGAATAGCTTCGAGCTTGTGCGGATCCATTTGAATGCTGGCAGGGGTGATAATAAAGCCCAAGAAATCTATGGAAGTCAGGTGAAAAGCGCACTTTTCTAATTTACAGTACAGCTGGTGTAAACGTAGTTGCTGTAACACGCTGCGTACATGTTCTATGTGTTGAGAAAGATTTGGGGAGACTATAAGAATATCATAGAGATAAGCGATGACACAAATGTCCAGAAGGTCTCGTAGTATATCATTAATAAAATGTTGGAACATAGCTGGGGCATTTGCGAGTCCGAACGGCATAACAAGATACTCGAAATGTCCATAACAGGTTTGAAAGGCTGTCTTCCACTCGTCCCCCTCACGAACTCTTACCAAATTGTAGGCGCCCCGTAAGTCCAATTTCGTAAAGATGCGGCCCCCTTGGAGACGATTTAAGAGTTCCGGAATTAGGGGTAGAGGGTACCGGTTTTTCACGGTCACGGCATTGAGGCCCCGATAATTGATGCAGGGTCGCAATCCTCCATCCTTCTTTGCCACAAAAAATATAGGGGCATCTGCAGGGGAAGACGAGTGGCGAATAGTTCCGTGGGTTAGTCTGTCATCTAAGTATCTCTGAAGTGTTTCCAACTCGGGATTGGATAGTGCGTAAGTGTGTCCAAAAGGCGGTTCTGCCCCTGGTTGGAGGTCAATCGGGCAATCATAAGCTCAGTGTGGAGGCAGAGTAGCGGTGGCTTGTTTGCTGAATACATCGAAGTAATCTTGATACACGGTCGGCAAAGGGGTTACAGCAGAGTCAGTCGTGTTGAGCAGAACCCCCACCGGAGTTACTATAGGGGGCTCTTTATAGCAAGTAGTTTGGCATAGGTCGGAGGTCCATTGTAGCTGGTCTGTTTCCCAAGAAATCTGGGGGTTATGTTTACGGAGCCATGGTAAACCTAAAACAACTGGAAAAAGTGGGGTGCTTACGATATCAAATGCCAGTTGTTCCTGATGTTTCCTGATCCAGCACGATAAGGCCGCAGTGTGGGCTATGATAGGCCCAGATTTGAGAAGTGAACCATCAATGGTATGTACCGGTTCGGGAGCCTGTTTGGACTCAGTAGGAATCGCGTGGTTCTGGACCAGACCTAGATCCATAAGGTTACTGGTGGCCCCGGAGTCCAGAAGGGCCCAAGTTACCAAGGAACGGCCCAAGGTAATGTGCAGGGTCACAGGGATTTGGAAATGGGTTCTCGAGGACAGGTTGTTCAAGGGGAGCACCTTTAGGTCTGGGGTGCCCCCTGCCCACCCCGGCCACTGAAGTTTCCTGATATCCTTCGAGGCGAAGGTAATGCAGGGTAAGCCTGCACAAAGCGTCCGGGTTCCCCACAATAGTAACAGGCTCGAGCTTGCCACCATCTGTCCTACTCCTCTGGTGTGAAGGGACCTTGTACTGCCCCTAATTGCATGGGTTCTGGCTCTGGACTCTTAATAGCCTCCCCCACGGGCAAGGTTGTTCTTGGGAAGTACAAGCCTCGGGTCTCTTGTCTTTTCTCTCGCCGGTGCTCAAACACTCGATCCTCAATCTGTAGAGCGAGGGAGGAGAGTTGCTCCCAGGTATCAGGTAGAGCAGTGAAGGCCAGCTGATCCTTAATTTCATCATTAAGACCCTTTTGAAAGAGGACACACAAAACCTCTTCTGGCCAGCGCAGTTCGAGACCCAACTGTTGGAAGTATGTAATATATTCCAACAGACTACGTTTACCTTGCTTGATAGTCATAATCTGGGTTTGGGCATCCTTAGTACGGTGCGGGTTGTCGAACAGGAAGGTAAATTGTTTGACAAACCCCTTATAATCAGCTAAGAGGGGGCTTTTGCCCTGGAGTAAGGTTGTAGCCTAATCTAGGGCTACTCCTCCCAAATTGCCAATAACAAAGGCTACTTTCAGTTCATCGGGCGCATAGGTTTTAGGCTGTACTGTAAAAGTTAATTCACAAAGGGCCATGAACCCTTGGAAGTGATACCGATCCCCTAAAAATGTATCCACCCGGGGTCCTTTTGGTTCTCGGGGGGTGCTTGTTGCTGCCTCTGGGGCATCTGCTGGTGGTGGCAGTGCTGGGATAGGGGGAAGTGCAGCAGCGGCAGCCTGGGTCCCAGCATTGATCAGGACGGCTGCCCCCAATTCTGCCTGTTTAGCCTTTACGTCCCTCATTTCCATTGCAAGGGACTGGAGCGCTCACACCAGCTTCCCAAGTTCTCTAGCCACGTCCATCTTGGGAAGTACCGGCTGCCCAGGAGGGTTGGGACGGTGATACTGTCAGGTGGTGGTGGTGGGGCGGATACCTGACTTCAAGGAAAGGGGAAGGGAAGGTTCCCCGAAGGGCGCCAAGCAGGGTTTGGTGGCGTGAGACACGGGCCACTCACAGTGTTGCTGGCAAGTCTCCGAAGGGAGGGTAGAATGCCCGTCAGGATAGTAGTTGGGTCACTGAATCCCAATAGGGATTAGGCCCTTATCATCATAGGGCGCCGAGCAGATACACTGGAATGCCCTCCCCTACCGTTCAACCACCCACACAACCAAGTCACACCACAAAGGGGGGAAGGAGTAGTGCTCACAGTGATGACGGGAGGAATAGGATCCCAGGGCTTCAGTGAGGGAGCAGGTAACTCACACTGTGGAAGGGTGGAACCCCCGGAGGGGGGGGCGGTTTGCACTCTGGCTATCACTCAAGTTTCACTCATTCGTTCACACTACAAGGAAGAGAAGGAAAAGGAACACACTCACCTCAAACAGGCAGGCCAGTACACTCCACACACTCGTCGAAAGGGAAAGGGCAAGGGAAAAGGGGCAATGGCAAGGAGGAATACAATCACATGTTCAGTCCAGGAGGCCAGTCTCTCTGATCACCGGCGCTGTGTGCTTCACAGCGGCGACATTTGTATTGTAAGCCACGCCCCCGTAACGTGTCTGGAGGCGTCGAGAGCATCTCAGCGGTGCCAGCCCTGCCCCCGCGTTGTGCGGCGTCGCGGAAACCCCTGCAGCACCAGGAGAGTGTTGCTGCGGCGGGAGGGAATCCCCTGTGTCAGTGGTAGCGGTGCCATGGTCTGAGGGGTTACTGGGTCCAGGGAGGCTCCCAGGTGAGTCGGTCGGAGGGGCCACTGCCCTTACCCTTCTTTGGGGGCGTGCCTTGGCCCGGGGGCCTATAATCCTAACACTCCCTTAAAGGCACGTCCGTCTACAGGGTCTCTGCTCTATTACAACCCCATAGTCCACATGGGCTGTACCCTGTTACAGTAATAAAACCAATACTACAGAGCAATTAGAAGCACAGGGAGTGTTACTTACAAATGGAGACACGGATGCACATCAAAAGGCAGGATTGAAACAAGACACCAGTCAAAGTACAAAAAAAACCAACAACCAAGCAAGACGCCAGCTTTCACAAGGCAATAAATTGATAACCAGTGGAGAGGAGACTGAATGGTAGAGCCGGAGTTAATGTGTGACAGCTGATTGCAGTGTTAATGATTTTCTTGGGAACTGTGACTTACAGACTGCCTTAGAATCCTAGACTTACAGACTGTCAAAATCCACAGCTACAGCATCCCTGACAGGAGGCTTTGAAGGAGCCCTGCACTACTCTGCTAGGAGGAAAGGGCCGACGTAATGGTCTCAAAGTCCTGACACTTATCGACCAAGAGAAACCTTGCTGCTCCTTCCCAATCTTCCCAGGAAGGTGAGCTGACCATTCTCTTCAGATGGTTTTAGTGTAAAACCTAAATTTTAATCTTGATTAATCAGGCTGTGTGCTCTGAGGGGTTAATTGCTTGGTTGGGATTACTCGGGAAGTGTGCCCGGAGAGGTTGATTGTTTGCTTAGTGTGATAACGGAATAGGAGGGAGAGGCTCTAACTCAGAAGCCCTTGATTTGATTATGAGGTGGAGCTAACTTCTGCCTATATAGAGTCCCAAGCCGCTAAGTGTTCAGAAGGTGACACAGGAGCTTGCGACACAGAGCTCAGTGTACAGGGCCAGAAAACAGAGAAGTTTGTCCGAGAGTTTGCCGTGGGAGGAAGCCTGCAGGGGACATTCTGTTGGTGTGAATTTGGGTAAGACCCCATTGTACTTTTTGACATTCTCATCTAGCTGCTCTAGATTAAACTAGAAACCCTCTTTAGTTGTATAACACTCAAAAAGTGTTGTGGTACTAAGTCTTACAGTAAGAAGGTAGCATTTAACCCTAGTTGATATAATTCCTTGCCTTAATCCCTAACCGAAAAGGCGAAATCCTTGTTAACTAAATCCCTAACCTAAAAGACCCTAGAGCGTAGCAGTTTGGGAAGATTGGCTTTTTTTCTGTCTTAACTAGGAGCAAAACAAGATTTAAACATCCCCCCTTTTTAAACAAACAAAAAAAGGGGTTTAGAAAAAGATGGAGACCGCAGTTCAGCAGAGGGATGGGGGCTATCTAATCTTTTATACAGAGTGCAACATGTATAATTAATTATCTTAGTCTTGGGGAGGAGAGGTCATATGTGTGCAAAGAGCTCCTAGCTCTCAGAAACATGTGCAGTTTCTAGAAGCTAGTAGGGGTGGGAATTTCGGTTCCCCGATATCCGAAACTGCCGGTATTTTGCTGTACTGGCAGTTTCGGATTAACCTGATAATCTGGGGTACCGGTACCAGTTCCCCATGCTGGACTTTTTTTACATTGCGGCCATTGAAATGAATGGCCGCAATGTAAAAAAAACAACAACAAAAAACCCACTTTCCCTCCCCCATCCAGGCTGCACAGGTGGAAGGGGGGACACCCCCCACCCACCCTGCCCAGCCTGGATTTTTTAAAGTTTAATTTTAACCAAAAGTCCGGCTGCTAGTGTGGGCTCCGCTCCGGGCCGCTGCTGCGCCAGTGGCAGCGACCCAGAGCCCGCACCAGCAGGTACTAGGGTGATCCCTGGGGTGGGGGGTGGTTTAACACCCCCCCAGGGATCGGCCTCCCCCCCCACCCAGGGATCACCTTATTTGCCCTCTGGTAGCGGCGGCGGCAGCCGCACGGTGTGGGTCCAGCTTCAGCTCTAGTGGATGGCTTCAGCGCTTCACTAGGCCTTCCAGGGAAACCCGGAAGTTCCCCGGAAGGCCTAGTGAAGCGCTGAAGCCAGCCACTAGTGCTGAAGCCAGACCCGCACCATGCAGCTGCTGCCGCTGCCACTGCAAGTGCAAGTAAGGCGATCCCTGGGTGGGGGGGTATCCCTGGGTGGGGGTTTAAACCACCCCCACCCCAGGGATCACCCTAGTACCTGCTGGTGCAGGTTCCGGGTCGCCACCGCCGGCATGGCAGCGGCCCAGAGCCCACACTAGCAGCCTGACTTCGGGTTAAAATTAAATTTTAAAAAATCCAGGCTGGGCTGGGCGGGTGTCCCCCCTTCCACCCGTGCAGCATGGGATGGGGAGGGGGGAGGTATTGGGTTTTTTTCCCCATTGATTTCAATGGGGAAAAAATCTACCCTGCCAAAGGGACGCATTGATAACCCTCACCAGCACTGTCCCTAGCGTTTCCCTGAAGGCTTTCACCAACCAGGACGGGCACAGATCGAGTTGACAACTGGTGGCCCTAACAGACCCCAGGACATCCGCCGCATCGACTGGTGTCACTTCCTGAAACTCAACCCAAGAAGATGGACCAGACGGGGCCTCCGCAACCTCACGCTCCTCACTTACTGCCTTCAATACGGTGTCGAAGTCGCTCTGGATCTGAGCGATCTTGTCTGCGAAGTAGGTGACAAATGGCTCACAGCAGGCCTGGGACAAGTCCCCATCCTGGCGGAGGGAGGCTGGACTAACCAGTCCTCGAACCACCCGAAATAGCTCCGCCGGGCGTGACTTCGCAGACGCTATAAGGGCAGCAAAGAATTCCTTCTTTGCTGTCCTCACAGCCTCAACATAGGACCTCAAATGGGCCCTATGGAGAAGACGTCAGATTCAGAGCAAGTCTGATGCCAGTGTCGTTCTAGTCTCCTACCTACCTGCTTCATACCCCGCAGCCCCGTGGTAAACCACAGGGCCCTGCGGTGATGAAGCGGAGGCAGGGGACATTTCGGAGCCACCCTGTCGATAGCCACCTCCATCAAGGTGTTCCAGAACTGGACCAGCTCATCGACAGTGTGGCTATCAGGGTCTAGGGATAACTCCCCCAGGGCCTCCTGGAACCTCTGCGGTTCCATCAGCCTCTGAGGGCGGACCAGCCTAACTGGTTCCATCCCCTTCTGGAGGTGGTATGCTGGGAGGCAGGCCTGTAGGAGATAATGATCTGTCCATGACAATGGTGTCATCCTGACATCCCCCACTAGCGGATCACCTGCCTCAAGACCTGAACAGAAGACCAGGTCGAGGGTATGCCCCTCCACGTGAGTCGGGCAGTTGACAATTTGGGGCAAGTCCATGGTTGCCATGGCGGTCATGAACTCCCGCTCCGCTCCTGCAAGGTTGGCATTGGCATTGGCATGGGACAGGACAAAAATCACAGGACAAAAATTCTTGTATATATCTATTCTTTACCTGCTCACAAGACTGAGGGAGGAAAGACACAGTTAAGAAACACTGAGTGGCCTTTGCATTGTGTGTTAAACATTTTTCACTTGTTCTATTTTTATTTTGATCAAATTTGATGTTTTTCTTTAAAAGCCTAGAGAGTATGGTTGCCATTTTCATCCCCAAAAATAATAGGTGGAGACATCTTCCCCTTCTGGGTCAGCAAATCCAATCCCCTGATCCAAGTCAGAGCAGTCTCAAAGCAGCTCTTGTTGGAATGGTTCCTAGGAGGTGGCACTGTGGGTTGCAACCTAGTTCTGCCCTCCTCTGCCCCAAGCAAGACACAAAAAACAGCCGATAAGACACAATATCTACATGGTAGCAACTTTGTTTAAGATCATTTTGCATAATACAGTGTGATTTTTTCAGTGCAGCCCAGAACCTTGCACTCTGCAAAAACATATTTTAAAAGTTTCATGTGACACTTATGTCCCTCACAGAGAGAGAACCATTTCTTTTGCAAAAGTAATTCAGAATATCTGTGTCATTAAGGGGCTGTTTCAGATTGTGAGTGTTCATCACATCGAGCTGACGTATTAGGAGAGAGCAGGATATAAATAAAAAAATCAAATCAAATCATGCTGCCGCACCACCATCCATTCAATAACCTTCCCTAAAAAGGGAAGGTTAGAGACCGGCCAATAACTGGCCAAGGCGTCAACGTCTAATGATGGTTTCTTGAGCAGAGGCCGCACCACCGCCTCCCTGAGGCAGCCTGGCACTCTGCCCTCCCTAAGGGAGGCATTGACTACCCCAGCCAGCAACGGCCCCAATGTCTCCCAGCTGGCCTTAACCAGTCAGGAAGGGCATGGGTCCAGTTCACAACAGGTGTTTCTAACTGCCCCAAGGACATCCTACACATCAGTGAGCGACACCCACTGGAACTAATCCCCTAAAACAGGACAAGGCGAGGCTTCCATTACCTCTGGTTCTCCTACTGTTGCAAGCGTGGCATCAAAGTTGTGGTGAATTCAAGTGAATTTTTATCCACAAAAAAGTTGACAAATGTCATAGTGAGCATGGGAAAATTCCAGTTCCAGGAGGAGGGAGGCCTGACAGACCAGCCCCCTCACCACCCAGAAAAGCTCAGCTGGATGTGACTTGGCTTTAATATGAGAATAACCCCACCATCGCTCTAACCTCCACCCTTCTCACTTCATCCGCCGCAGGTTCTCTGTAAGCCAGGGGGACTTGCATTGTCAGAGATCAGGGAATGGATGCTTAGGAACCCGTTCGGCTGATGATCTCAGTTAGCAGAGTATTCCAGAAAGCCATGAGGTCATCAAATGAATGATTGTTGAGATCGGAGGGTAACTCCCAGAGAGCATTCTGGAACCTCTCTGGTTCCATAAGTATCTGGGGAGAACCAACTGAACTGGTTCTGAATCTTTCCAGGGGCGGACATGCGCCAGGAGACCGGGCTGGAGGAGGTAATGATCAGTCCATGACAAGGGCATGGCTGACACCTCCCCCACCAATGGATCCCCCGCCTCAAGACCTGTGCAAAATATCAGGTCTAGGGTATGCCCTCCATCATGGGTTGGGCCAGCAACCATCTGAGACAGTCCTATGGTCTATGGAGAGGCAGAGTGCCGAGACACTTCCAGGAACTGGGGTTGTCCCCGGATATGTTAAGATCTCTTCCTGCTTATAGTAGAAAGCTGATTATCAAAAGACAACTTGGGGACCAAGCCATACAGGTGGACTTTGGAGCTATATAGATGTCCAGGAGTGCTCCATTCTATAGAGTTTTTAAGCCTACTTCAGGGTTTGAATTATACCTGGGTATATTGGAGGACCCCAAGTTACGCAGGGTTTTCATCCTACTTCCTTTTGATTTACTTCCAACCAAAGTCCTCACGGGGAGACGCGCTGGCATCCCATATAAAAAGAGGTTATGTCTTTGTAATTCAGACTGTACTGAAGATCTACTTCATTTACTGTTTGGTTGCCCGCTTACCATGCATTTGAGAGAGATTCATTTGGCCACATGCCTTGCTCAGAGGCCTCATTCCGATCCTCAACAGCTACTTCAATTCTTTTTGTGGACTAAAGCTTCGGATATAATTTTTATTGTTGCCAGGATGGCTGAGGAGCTAAGCAAGCGTTGACTTAGCTGGAGCTAATTGGCTTTGTTATGTCTGCCCCTAAGGAATGTATATGTTTTTATTGATCATATTCACTTGTATAAGTAGCTGGAGCTAATTATGTTTGCCCTCAAGGAATGTATAAGTTTTATTATCATATTCAATGTTCCCAGGATGGATCAGGAATTTAGTAAGCACTGATTTAGATGGAGCTAATTGGCTTTGTTATGTCTCCCCCTAAGCAATGTATACGTTTTATCATATTTATTTGTATTATTCATATTTTTTAATCTGGCCATGGCGAATAGCCCGTGCCAGTAAATAAATATTCACTCATTCAGTCCCATGGTTGCCATGGCAGCCATGAACTCATGCTCTGCCCCCCTGAAGGCTGGCATCAACGTGAATGTTGAAGTCCCCCAGCGCCAATGCCTTTGGGGACCACAAGAACTCCTCCAATACCAGCTCCACTAGAGCATGCAGAGATGCTGCCATACAGGTGGGTGCACGGTATACTAGTAGCAGTCCTAACCTGTCTCCAGCTAAGTCAATCACAAGGTGGAGGCCCTCAATGTCGGACATAGTTTGCAAAGGATACCTCCTCAAAGTTCATGTATCCCTACAAATAATGGCTGCACCACTCCCCCACCCCACTGGCCATGGCTGATGCAGTACAGAGTACTGCGCTGGAACAAGGCAGCTTCAGGGGCATCTGGACCGTGCCAGTTTTTTTGATCCCTTGCAGTCCATCTTTCATCTGGGTTTTGGCACTGAGACTTCGCTTGTGGCCTTGGTTGACGACCTCCACTGTGAGTTGGACCAGGGTCGGCCGACTGTGTTGATCCTGTTAGATCTCTTGGCTGCATTTGATACCGTTAACCCCGAGATGTTGGTGACTCGCTTTCAGGACCGAGCTGGAGTGGGCGGGACTGTTCTTGAATGGCTCCGTTCCTTCCTGGCTGGAAGAAATTAACATGTGCTGCTGGGTGACTGCTCATCATCTCCCCGGGACCTCACGTGTGGAGTCCCGCAAGGTTCTATTTTGTCCCCTCTCCTGTTCAACGTGCACATGCAGCCTTTAGGCGAGGTCGTCAGAGGGTTTGATGTGCGGTATCAGTATGATGATATATGCAGTTTGCTGATGACGTCCAACTTTTCCTCTCCTTTTCAACTGACCCAGGCTCGGAAGTCTCGGTGCTTACCCAGTGTCTGACGGCTGTGGGGGACTGGATGAGGGAGAGCTGTCTGAAGCTGAATAAGTCAGCGGTAATGCTGGTGGGAGTGGTGGCACCCATCATTGATGGGATCCACTCTCTGTTGGTCCCTCAGGTTCGTAGTCTGGGGGTGCTCCTTGACTCATGGCTCCGCCTGGATGTCCTGGTGGCAGCTGTGGCACAGGGCGCATTTTGCCAATTGTATGACCCTATTAGATCTATCAGTGGCCTTTGACACTGTTATCCATGCATTATTCATGACTTGTCTGTGGGACCTGGCGGGGAAATCCCAAGTATTATCCACGTGCCCTCAGACTGGCCCGATCATGCAGGACCGGTCCTCTGTCAATCGGAGAATACTTGCAAATAATTTTTTTAATATTTGGTGCAACCCTAAAGAAAGGTCTGTCTAGGTGTTAATCTAGAGTGCCCCCACACTTTTGAACCCCAAGGGCAGAATTAAACACAGAAACATGCTTGACTTGATAATCAGGAAATATAAAATAATGTAAGAATAAGGCTTATTGCTCATGATCAGAGAGTGAATGTAGAAAATGAAATTAAAGTGAAATAAATGTAAGCTAATTACACTGTGAACTTCCCTATCTGCTCCCTTACCATAGCCTCAGTCCATGGCCCTTCTTACACAGACGCGTTACATTTAATTATACATGTTGCAGGGCACCACTGCAGCCAATCGCCATGGGCCCTGTGCACACATGATGCCTTCACCCAGTTCCGGTGAGTGGGGAGCATTTCCCTGGGTGGAGATGGGTGGGGGCATCTGTGTAAACGCCACTTTCGGTGGGTGTTGGTGAGTGTTTGCTCCCGGCCAACACCCATCTCCACCCAGGGAAATGCTCCCCACCCACCAGCCAACATTGTGACTGTTGGCTCTTGTGCCATGCGATCGAGATTGACCACTGTCGGAGGACGGGATGCTGGGCTTGATGGACCATTAGTCTGACTCAGGATGATGCTACTTATGTTCTTATGTCTCATTTCTTCTTTTAAGGAGTGAAAGGTGTGACAGTGTCACAGGAATGCTATGCTAATGAGCCCTGAAACGCACCTGTTGGGGCAAGCCCTGTTGATGCTTAAGGAGTTGTGAGAAGCCAGGAAATGGGGCAAGGGGCAAAGAGAGGGTTGTTGTTGTGCTGGGGACTGCTGCCTGGAGTCAAGCACATAGTCCGTCCTGGAGACATTGCAGAGAGCTCCTGGAAGTAAGGGGAGCTATCTAGGCTGCTAGGAAGCCTGTGAGTGCAAAGGGATAGGCCTCACAGTCTGCTGTCTGAAGGAAGCACAGAGTCTGGAGACAGCCAAGGACAGCCAAAGAACCCAAGACTTAGGTGGGCACTTTCCTTATTTATGTGCATGTTTATTTACTTACCTCCTGAATTACTTTGGGACCCACCTGTAGTGGGAGAAACCCTGCATAGGAGGATTGGGCTGGCTACTCGGGGTGTGCTGGATGCCAGACTTTGAATTGAACAGCAAGTCCGAGAAGCAGGCAGTCTGAGTGTGGCAGCGAAGCAGCTAATTCCCCAAAGACTGCATGGATTGGCTCCCCTTTTGAGGCAGGAGAGCCCCACTGCCACAAAAGGAACGACGATTGTATTTCTCCTTTACTTTTCTACCTGAACGAATCCTGCACAAGCTCCTAGTCTTCACCTATAAAGCTCTTCACAACCTCGCTCCCCCCTGCCTCTCTGCACTTATCGCCCTCCATACTTTATTACTTTGTAAAGTGCCAGGTACACTGCTGGTGCTATATAAATGTTTGTTAATAATAATAATAATAATAATAATCATAATCTGTGTAATCGGTTTGCTGCTTCAGACACTAGTCTCTGTATTACTAATGTATTTTAAGTAAAACTGTTCAAATTATCTTGGCTCTTGCTGATGTCCTGGGTGGGGAAGAGAGAGAACTCAGTGAACATTTAGAATCTTCTGACTGGGATTTACTCCCCTTCCCCCTTAAATTTAATCTCAACATATCTGGGAAACAGTTTTTCTGACTTCCCTTTGCCTCCCTTTTTGGGATTTCGATCCACGATGGTTTGTTGGGGGAGGGGGGGGGAGAGTTTTCTTAAACTTTCTACCTTGAACCCCTTGTTTTTCTGGGAAACCCTGTTCCTCATGGTGGTGCTGACTCCAATACATCTTTCCAGTGTTCCTACAAGTGCCCCCCAGACTCCTCCCCCTCTGATTTTTCCCTAAACCACCTCTCATGAATCACTAACCATTGAAGAATCTCTCTCTCTTCTCTATACCTCCTCCTCCTTCCATGGTGGCGAATGCCTGACTAGGAGGAACAAGGAGTTCCTGGACTCTTTGACACCCACTCCTGTTGCTTCCCAGGCTATGGGGACATCCTCGCCGGACCCTATGGGTGCTTTCCTACAAGACAGGACGTGCAGCCTTTGGCTCAGCGGGGAAGACCAAATGGCACAAAGCTTCCATCTCGTGGGAAGAATGGAACTTTGCCGGAAAACATTTGCATCCATGTCATGGGAGGGGGTGATAGGGAAGCTCCAGGGACCCCTGCCCACTCATACACAATACTCAAACTCACGCTCTGCAAGGATGCCCTGGGAAGGTAGTGCCCATTAGGATAGTATGGTAGCCTAAATGACCTCAAAGAGGTCCGGCCTCTATCATCATTGGGTGCAGAGCTTTGAAGTGGAAGCACACGCACGCTACCCACACACTCAGGGGGGACGGGACTGGAATGCAGGTGTGGCTGACAAGTGAGGACTCCAGGGGTAGGGCACCAAGGGGGAATCTGGGGACTCTCACACTCCACAGTAGTAGGGAAGCTAACCCCGGAGGGGGGGATGGAAGGGTCACACAGCCCCACCACCACTATCTAGGGATGGGCAAATGCGGTTCGGAAGTTCTGAGTTCAGATCGAACTCGGTCTGTTTAGTTGACCGAACCGAACTTCCAAACCAAACAAATTTCAAACCGAACCAAATTTCTGAACTCCGTTCTGTTCGCCCATCCCTAGTGGCAACACACACCAAAAAACCTGGTTTTGAATGGCCGAACTTGGTTTGGAATTCGACCGAACTCAGTCTGTTCGGTTGACTGAACTGAACTTCTGAACCGAACTTGAATTTCAAACTGAACCGAACCGAATTTCAGAACTCGAATTTCAAACCGAACTGAACCGAACCGAACTTCAGAACTCCGTTCTATTTGCCCGTCCCTACCACTATCAAATACAATCTACTCAGAAAGATTCANCCGTTCTGTTCGCCCATCCCTAGTGGCAACACACACCAAAAAACCTGGTTTTGAATGGCCGAACTTGGTTTGGAATTCGACCGAACTCAGTCTGTTCGGTTGACTGAACTGAACTTCTGAACCGAACTTGAATTTCAAACTGAACCGAACCGAATTTCAGAACTCGAATTTCAAACCGAACTGAACCGAACCGAACTTCAGAACTCCGTTCTATTTGCCCGTCCCTACCACTATCAAATACAATCTACTCAGAAAGATTCACCACAGGGGTCCACACGCCCTCAAACAATCACTCAGAATTCCCTATCTTGTTCTCTACTCCAAATCATACCTGGAGCAGGGCATTGGGGGGGGGGCGAGGGGGGGAGAGACAAGAACAAGGGACAGGGGGGACAAAAGGAATGACCAATGGAACACACACGTAACACCAGGGTTGAAACAGTCAAAATTACAAGGCAACAAATCACACTTAGCTTTGGGGACCAGCTTCTCAGTCTCTGATTACCGGTACTGTCTACCTGGCGGTGCCGGTGTTTATAGGCCAGGCTCCGCCCCCTGACGTGCCTGGATGCGTGCAGAACAGCGCACAGGAATGAACGCCGACCTCACTTCCTGTGAGGTAGACGGAAGTGGTTCCAGCATTGTGCCGCTGTCAGGGGTTGCCCTGGCAACTGTACGCAGCGGCGGGGTTACTGCAGCCAGCGGTTCTGCAGGGGGCGGCGTGGATCCCACAGGTGAGCGAAGGGGGGCTTGTTGGTGTCTCGGCCACCCGTGCCGCTGCTGTCGCCACACCCCACGCCCCCTGCTCCTGACAGTCCAGCAGAGTAGTGAAATCCTATTCTGCAGGACGTGCATGTTCGCCGGCAAAGAACTGCACTTCCACTCTCCCCATGAGACAGAAGCTGTGTGTCATTTAACTCTCAGAGAATCCTGCGGAGCCAAAGGCTGTGCATTCCATCTCATTGGAAAGTGCCCTATGTCTCCTCTGTCTTTGGAATCCAGTGAGGATTCCTGAGATTTGGGACATGCTAATCCAAAACTCATACCCAAAGTGGAATTTTGTAGAATGGAGATGCTTCGCTGTTCCACTTTGTGTCTTCAGGTTCTTGGTGATGAGGCAGACGCTAAACATTTCTCCTGGAGGGTTCATCTGTGGATGATCCCTCTTCTGAAGAGAGGGTCCCTGATTCAGAGCAGCCTTCTGAGATAGCTATAGTACGTTTGGATACAGGAGTTTAAGGGAGACTCCCTAGTTGCCCATCGTACTTGTCTCCGCTTAGATGGAGGTCAGTCTCTACCTTCTAGCCAGTCCCAAATTAAATTAGTTGTTCTTCAACAGGGGGACCCTTTATTGATTAAGAAATAAATTCCTAAACTAGTTAAACATAATTTGAGCCTCCAAATTAATTAGTCAATAGTCCTGTTGGTAACACTATCAAGCCTCTCCTTGTACAGAAGCTGTTCCATACCACTGATAATTTTTGTTGTCCTTCTCTGGACCTTTTCCAGTTCTACTATATATTTTTTGAGGTGGAGAGAATAGAACTGCACACAATATTCGAGGTGCGGTCACACCATGAATTTCTCTCTCTCTTTCCCCCTGCCCTGGCACTTGGAGCACTTTACATATAGCAGTTTAACACAACTTAATCCTCACAACAACCCTGTGAGGTAGGTTAGGCTGAGAGAATATTGTGATTGGCCCAAGTTCACGATACATTTTCTGCTTTATTCTCCTTTCCTTTCCAAATAGTTCCCAACATTCTGTTTGCCTTTTTGACCTCACCCAGAGTACTGTGTTCAGTTTTGTGGCAAGATGATAAGAAGTTTGTTATGCAGATCATAAAAGGAGTAAAATGTTGCTGAAGGAAATTGTGGAAGATTTTATGGAGGCTGGGCAAATATTTGTTTAGTTCTGGTGAATCTGGCCTTGGTGGAGAGAGTCTCAGCCCCTGTCACTCTATGGGGTGGATTTCCACAGATTTTTTTTGAGACTTTCCAAAGAACAGGAGTAGTTGAAAAGGTTGCCAATTCCAGTCCTCAGGTATTATGCTGAGGGAAGGTCTGTAAAAAGCTTTGCCTGGACAAGCCGTGCATAGCAATCAGGGCAGGCCTTACCACAGGGTGACCTGGAGTGGTTGCCTCAGGGCCTGCTCTTTCTGAGGGCCTCCAGTGACCTCTATATTCACCAGGGGGCACCACTCCCTCTCTGTGAGGCCTCAAACACAAGCACCTTCAGAGCAGCGCACAGAGGTTGCCCCCAAGGGGGAGGGGCCACCAGGGGCCTGGCCTTTTATCTTCATCCTGGGCCCCGCAAATCCTGACGCCGGCCCTGAACAGACAAGGAAAGGCTTGCCGTGACCACAGCTCTTTGAAAATAAGTGTATTTTCAGACGTTACGGGCCTCGCTCTTACCACAGTCAATCCCCTGTGGTGGTGGAGAGGCCCGTCATGTCTAATGGGGTTCCCGCCAGATGTTCACCCCAGTGAACCTCCAGTGGGAAGCCGAGTAACCACGATTCTGGAGGAGAGGCCGGCCTCGCCTCACTACCACGATCCAGGATCGGTGGAAGGTAACGTCTGTTACCTCTGCCGGCCTGGATCGTGGCCCAGACCAGTTTGGAAAAGGGCCGTAGAAGTGCAGAACAGCCCCAGCGGTCACGTTGCGCAGGCACGGCCATTTTAATTTTTTTTAAAAATTGTTTTAAAATAAATTAAATGAAAAAATAAAATAAAAATAAGAATGAATGAAATCAAATTAATGTTGTTTGCTTTCTTTGTTCGTTTTCAGTATCTTAGTTACGAAAATGAATGGGGCTCCATTCCTGTTTGTAATCAATTAAAGCAATAGGAATTACATACCCTCTAGGGCTAATGGGTTAGAGCAGAGGGTTCTGGGAGCCAGGACTCCTGGGTTCTCTGGGAGGGGAGTCGGGGCTAGTGGGTTAGAGCGGGGGGAGAGGGGCTGGTAGCCAGGACTCCTGGCTTCTCTGGGAGGGGAGTCGGGGCTAGTGGGTGAGAGCAGGGGGGCTGGGAGCCAGGACTCCTGGGTTCTCTGGGAGAGGTGTGGGGGCTAGTGGGTTAGGGCAGGGGGGCTAGGAGCCAGGACGCCTGGGTTCTTTGGGAAGGGAGGGAGGCCATTTTACCTCTTAGCATGAGTTCAGGACCTGGTGGTCATGTGTCCTTCTGTGTGGAAGGCTGCAGGGATGTCTGTGCCATGTGAGAGGAAGAAGGTGCAGGAAGCTATTCACGATGTCTTGGCTGCCTTCCGCAATCACGCCAAAGAGAAAGATAAAAAGTGGGTGCTGGATACGAAGGGATTCCAAAGCCTTCTGGAGACCCTGACGGTGAGTCCCTCACAACGTCCCGGCAACTGGGAGCAGGGGATCCCCATCAATCTGCCAATACCCCTGATTTCCAACCTGCATCCTCCCTGTTCTTGCCGCCCTAAGCACTTTTCAGCTCTGCTGCTGCCCCTCAGTCCCCACCCACTGTTCCTGCTGCCCCATTCCTGCTACTTCAGAATGTATCTCTTCCTAAGTCCTCCCCCTCCCTACCCCTCTCAGTTGGGGTTCCCCAGGGCTCTGTCCTTAGCCCTCTTCTCTATCTACACCCAATCCCTAGGCAAACTCATTGCGTCCCACAGTTTCCAATACCACCTATACGCTGACGACACTCAACTCTCTCTCCACTCCTTCCCTCTCCCCCTCTGTTCAAGCTCGTCTCACCAACTGTCTGTCCGATATCTCCGCCTGGATGTCTCAATGCCAACTCAAACTGAACATGGTGAAAACTGAACTCCTGATCTTCCCTCTCAATCCTTCTTCTCCCTCTTCCCTGTCAATTGCCATTGACGGGGTCTCCATCCTTCCTGTCCCCCAAGCCAGCAGCTTGGGCTTCATCTTCGACTCATACCTTACCTTCAACCCCTACATTGACTCCATGGCCAAATCCTGCCACTTCTCCCTCCATGCAGCCACAAAGGGTATACACGTACAGAGAATATAACAAACAAACCAACACACCTGTACAAAAATGGCAACAAATGTTGAAAGAATGAGTGAGGCAATGAACCCTAAAAATCCAAGAAAATGTATTACTGAACAAATTAGTATGCACAAGAAAACAGGGGATATACAAAATATACCAATTGGCAGAGAAAACTCCTCTACTACAACATGGCACAGAGACAAACAGAAACGCAATGCAAAAGCGAAGAGTGAAAAGGCACAGGAGACAATGGAACTTCACTGAAGGTGAAGGTATTGACGTTTCACTGGAATGCTTCCTCAGGAATATGCTGTCCTGCCGTTCTTACTCGTGCAACAGTGCTCTCCAAAGTATAATCATGTTGTTGTACAAAGATGATCCCCTGTACATTAAATACTTAATGCATCCTATCCAGTGGACCATTGAACAGCTTGCCTTGCTTATTTTCTCTTTTTTTGGCCAAAAAATGGAGCTTCCTAGTGTAACTTCTTACTGGTAAGGCCTGCCCCACCAGGTGCTTTCCCCCAAGGCTTTCCTTCCTCTAAGGCTGGACTTCTTACAATGGTGTATAGGATGTCTTTGCTGCGCCCAATTGGCTAGACCTTACTCCTCACTTCCATTGGAAGCTTCGAATGAGGAAGGAAAGCCTTGGGGAAAAGCACCTGATGGGGCAGGCCTTACCAGTAAGAAACCATTTCCCCTCAATTTTCTTACCCATGTGAATAGGTTAGTTCACAGGATTGAGCAGCCCCTACTGATTTGTAAAATAAACCCACAATTCATTAGGAATAATTTGCAATTGTTGTTTCACGGGGCCCATATCAAAGCAGGCAAACTGAGCGGGTATTGTATTTACCAAAAATATTTGATTCAACTCTAGAACAGGTGCACAGACAGAAGACCACACACAGAAGGACAGGCAGACTGAAACACAAACACATCTTGCCCCACACTGGTGGCCAAGGGAAAGTCTGTTTTGCCCCATTTGCTGGTTCTGGGTCAGTTTGGGCTGATGGGGTGGACTGACTTTACCCTCTTGTTATCTCTTCTTCCTCCAGGACCCTGATTGCAAGACGGTGGCTGAAACCTTCAGTAAGAACCTCAACGACCAAGACGTTGACTTTGACAAATTCTGGAAGATGACCACTGTCATGGCCAAGGGCATCTCCAAGAAATAATATACCAGAACCAGAAAAATGCGGGTAGAGGCCTTGTTGGGGGAAGGGCATCTCCTGGTGGGGGGGTAGAATCTGAAAGTCCCCCCTCCCCATGCCCCCAAACCTAATGCAAATCCATCAATAAATAGCAGAGAAAATGAACATTGCCTATTTGCCTTGCAAGAGTTTTGTGTGTGTGTGGTGTGTGTGTGTGTGTGTGTGTGTATTTCTCAATATTGGTCTATCCATCCAATCCGTCCATCCATCTACCCTCACAACATCCTTCTTTCCATCTCTCTTTTCTTTTTCTCTCTCTCTCTCCCAGAACATAAGACTGTCTATTAATATCATTGCACCAGTAATGTTCCTTGTATTATACAACCATTAATTAGAGAACGGGTCCTTTTCCAATGAGCTTACAGTTTAGGATGGGCAAGGCAGGGGAGGCAAGAGAGTGACATATAGGGAGAGACAGGTCACAAAGCTGAGACATTCAGTGTTGATAAGTGCAAGGTGCTGCTCCTTGCTTTACATACACAACGCTAGGTTCTGATCTGGGTGCAACCACTCAGGAGAAGACTCTTGGTGGCTAGTTCCTTGAAGACACTGGTTCAGTGAGCGGCAGCAGTCAATAAGGCAAACCGAATGCTAGGCGTTGTTGGAAAAGGAACAGAGAATAAGAGGGAAAATATCGTAATGTCACTGTATAAATATTTGGTATGACCCCACCTTGATTTTTGTGTGCAGTTCTGGTCACTATCTCTCGAGAAAGATAGAACAGAATTGGAGAAATTTCAGAAAAGGGCAACAAGGGTGATAGAAGGAATGGATCGACTTCTATATGAGAGGCTCAACAGGTTAGAGCTGTTTAACTTGAAGAAAAAGAAGGAACTGGGGTGGGGTGGAATATGCCAGAAGCTCATAAAAAAAAAAAGCAAACAGGGAAGTGTTGTTTGCCTTTTCTCACAAGGGGACACTCTCTGAATTTTAATAGCAGCAAATTTAAAACAAACAAAAAGGAAGTACTTTCCCACTCAGCGGACAATACATTTGGGGAACTTGTTGCTAGAGGAGACTGTGAAAGCGAGCACCGTAACTAGCTTCAAGTCAAAACTAGATAGATTGCTAAAGGATAGAGCCATAAATGCTTACTAGTTGGGGCTTAAACCCATGGCTACTGCTAGTTGGGAGTGGTTAGCAGGAGATGAATCACACCTCCATGACCTGGACTGGTACTTCTCTTGAGCTACTGTAGCTGGCTGCGGTCAGAGACAGGATGCTGGGCCCGATGGACCATGGGTGTGACCCAGTACAGCATTGTATGTTCTTATGTCAGGTGCACGTGTTTAGCCTAGTTACAGGAGAGAAGGAGCCCCTGAACGATAGGACATAGAAGGAACATCAGTGAGCTGTCCGTGGGGGCGGGGGGGGGCAGTGTTTGTCTGTCTGTCTGGGGCATGATCTATCCCCCACCCTCCCTTATGAAAAGTGATCACAACAAGAACAGAGGCCTCGGACTTTGATGAACTAATTCCATAAACGGCACAAACCTGCTCCAGGTTCAGGAGCAGAATCTGTGAAAGGGATGCAGGGCTTGGATTAAAGAGGAGAGAAAAAAGGGTCAGATACTCCATGCTCCGTGTTCATGTGCATATGTGCCCCATTCCCCAATGTCTTCCTCGAAGCTACAGCAACAGCCTAAATATGCTGAAAATAGTGTCCGGATGTCTGTCTCAGGGCACTTTCTCACCCATTGGTGCCTTGGGGAAGTCCGGGACTCAAAATGCAGAGCTTTGCCTGCAAACATGCATGTCTGGCTGGGTAACTTTTCCCTACCTTGCCAGCCGTGCATTTTTGTAGGCAAAGATCTGCATTTCCTCCCGTCTCACACGACGGAAGCTGCACGTCTTTCGAGTCCCGGACTTCCCCACAGCGCCAATGGGTGCGTATTAGCGCATGTGAGAAAGCGGTCTCAGCCCCCATCACCTTTAAAAAGGACCTAAAGACTAAGACTGCTTTTACACGAAACACTAATTAAGGGATTGTAATTTGCTCCTGCAAGTTAACATGGGCTTTTCTGCATGCGTCCCTCAAGTTAGGCCTTGAGTGCTTGTGCATTACCAGGCTCCAAAATCCTACTCTTACAGTGACGGGTGTTATGTTTGTGCAAAATTGGGAACATGGGACTACCTCTCGGTATTACAGTCATGGGATAGCAGGTGTGGAAGCCCACAAACATGCTGGACGGAGACATGGTTCGTTCCTGTCTAGCTAATTTCAGCCGGCTTGCTGATTTCAACCCCACTCTGAGGTCAGTCGGGCAGCGGGCGCACAGCAGAAGAGGGAGGGTGAAAATTGTGCATAATCTGCATTTGTGAGAACGCTAGGGCCCGTGATTAGCGACATCCCATGTAAAAGGCACAAAGGAAAAAAATTTCAGGAGACACCTCTTGTGAGAAGGTTGCTCAGAAATAAAATGGCGTGATTTTAAAATGGCGGGAAGATTGCAGGAACAATAAAATCGTGGGAGACAAAGTCTCGTGTGACAGCAGCCTCCGTTATTCCTCACGTGCTTCCCCCGATGTGTTTTCTCCTCCCTCGTTACCCCCCTCCTTTTAAATGGTTTTAAAATGGAGTTTATATTCTTTTATTATTATGTTATGAAGTGCTGTGAGTGCCATTGGGTGGAGGAGGGTGCTATAGAAAGAAAAAAGCGAGTAGTAGTAGTATTAGTATTATTGTCCATTAGGGACATCCAGTAAATGACTTAAAAATAGATATTCCTGCTCTAGAGAGTCATCATGGTAGATCCCTAGGGAACTGTAGAGAGCATGTGATTAATAGCCTGTCTTCTTGTGTCATCCTATAACCACCAAGGCAACTAAAATGAATTTTACTATAAAAATAAATACCATAACAACAATGATCATAAAGAATATAAAATCAACTAAACATATAGATAATGTTTCCAACCGATACAATAATCACAATCCAACTTGTTTCAGGACATTTCCCTTCATCAGGGGTACAGTTGAGATGTCTATGGCTCCATATATGGTCGCCAAAGTAAAAGAGGCTGTCGACAACCTCTTCCAAAAATGTATCTTGCAGACCTCTTACAACCTCTGTCTGGTATCAAATCCACTGTCTAAATGCTGGGTTGTGATTATCATATTGGTTGGGAACATTATCTATATGTATAGTTGATTTTATATTCTTTATGATCATTGTTGTTATGGTATTTTTATAGTAAAATTCATTTTTAGTAGCCTTGTTTGTTTTTCTGCATGTCTTCCTTGGCTACATTCCATTCCCTTGTTTTTTTGTGTATCCGATAACTACCAAAATCATGTTCAAGAAACAGCCAACCAGCCCTTCAACCTTTGTGGCAGTTTCATATACTAATGCTAAGTGTCCCGTTAATGATTTAATGTCCAAATTGCTATCAATAAACTGGTTTGGGAGGAAGCATTAGTTTTGGAAATGTCCCAGACAGTAAATACGAGTCACAGACTTTCTGAAAAGGATGCATATCTTATTAGAAAGTGCCTTTTTTTCCTTTACCAAATATCTAATCTATCTATCTATCTATCTATATCAGAGTTTCAAAATGAAAAGGCTACCTTGCCCCATGTTAAGAGTAGAACTGAACTGAACATATACATTTTAAAACTTATCCATGGTTAATATTTGATATTCCTGCTAGTTCAATGGTTATTTGGCATTGATCCACATTACCAGTTAATACTGTGAAAGCAAAGTGACTTACAACATTACTGTAACCATCTTACCATGGGTGATTTCAACAGTGACGTGGTGAATGTCCACCAGTCAACCTCAGTCAAATGTGGGGGGGGGGGTGTGAAAGCGCCGTGCATGTCTGTTTGCTCGCATCCAGATGTTCACCACAGTCAAACACGGCCCGGGGTGAAGCTAACCGCGCTTCATGAGGTCGGGGCAGGAGGAGGTCCAGAAGTGTGATGAATGGTCACCACGGCAGGGGTGAATGAAAAGTAACTTCTGAATGGAAACCCGCAGCCGCGGTGGAAGGAATTGACCCCAGCCGTGGTGCATTCTGGGGCTCTAACCGCGGTCCACGTCTCCACTGCATGTCTGTTGTGTTCCCCCGGCCCATGTTCTCTCTGATTGCCCCCGGGCGGTGGTCACGATCCTGTCACTTCTGTTGGGGCAGCACGTGTCACCACAGCCCGAGGTGAATCCGTTCACACCGGGGTGGAATTCACTGTGGTGAATTGGAACGCGTCACTTCTGAAATCACCCTATGTAACCAAATACTATTGTTACCATACTACATACTATTGTTATCACACTACAACTACACTAACACCAGGGTTGCGGGTGGAGGGAGGGAGTAAAAAGAAAAGTAATGATGGGCAAATGGTAATATGGTACAAAGTGTGTTTACAGAGTGTAGACAGGATGGAGTGTTTTCTAATGCCAAGGATAATTCTGTGCACACAGTTAGACACAATGGGGCATTCCTATCTAACTCTGGATCAATAGAGGAACTCCCTCATTATCTTTTTTGTTGTATTTTTAAAAAATCAGTCAATTTGAGAGCATTGGTTTCTCCCCGAAGGTATTCCTAGCTTCACGTGGGAATACGGAAATACGATTGGCTTCACAAGCTTCAGAAATGACGACATCAGCGGGCAGTTTTGCCCACGTGGCAGATTACCAAAGGAAGTGGGTGTTGAAATGTGCTTCTCTTTCAATGTACTATCTTCCCTAAGGTTTGGTTTGATGGCAGTCTCTAGTATTTTGTTTGCTGTTTGTAGAACTGGATTTACTTTTTATTGTTCCATTACTTGTTTACCTTCCACATGTTCAAAATCACAGTTTCCCAATGTAGGACTGCATATTTGCTCATGGTTTTAACGATGCCTGAAAAGGCATATGCCACACGGCATTTAAATAAGCGCTAACATTTCCTGATAGGTAAAGCAAAGCAAATTCAAGATATACAGTTTTATTATATTTTACCTTAGAGCACAATGCAATGATGCTTTCATGGAATCATAGAATGGAAGAGATGGAAGGGACCTCATGGGTCATGTAGTCTAGGGGCGGGGAGTCTTTTCCCTCCTGGACGCCACTTGAACAACTAGTACAAGCTCCGAGGGCTGCACACAAGTCCGAGGCAGGGGTGCTTAAGGGATGTATTCAAGAAAAGGAGGTCCCAGATAATCGATCTGGGCCACGGATCTGTCTCCTCCCCGTATCTGCAAGCCCTCATCTCTGCTCTCTTACCTTCAGCACAATTTTTCAGTGGTTGGGGAAGAAACTGGATCCAGGGGCCAGTTCCAGGAACTGGATCCAGGGGCCACAGAAATTCCTCGTTCGTTTTTGTAATTAAAATACAAAACCAGATGACAAAAGGCTAATGAAAATGGACAAACGTGAACAAAAAAGCATCCGTTGTTATAAAAGTTATAACCTGCAGTGATTTAAAAAATTTTATTTATTTTTTTAAAATTAATTTAAAAAAGAAATAAATCACTGAGCATGTGCAAAATGACTGCCAGGCCATTCTGCATGCACACAGCCCCTTCTCAAAATGGCGCCAGCAGCTTCGGCACCATTTTGGAAAAGGGCTGAGCATGCACAGAAGGCTCTGGTGGCCATTTGCGCATGCTGCGTGATTTAAATTTTTTAAATTTAAAATAAAATAAATAAATCCCCCAAACCGAACACACTTTACATTCCCTGCTCCCCCAAGGTTTTTTTATAAGATAAAATTAAAAATAAAATTAAAACAAAAGTGCTTGCTGCCTATGCACCCTAGGAATTAGTCAAAGCCCGGATAACCACCAAACTATCTGGAATAGTAGATATTGGGTATTTTCAGACGTTACAAGATCATGCTCAACCACGGTGAATCCCCACATGGTGAGCGTGATCCTGTAACGTCGGTTGGGGGGGAACGGAAGCTCCCCGCCAGATGTTCACCACCCCCGTGAATCCCACGGGGGGGGGGGAAATCACATTCAACACACAAATGGAGGTCCTGCCTGGACCATCTCCGTTTGCGTGTTGAATGCGATTCCCCCCCGTGATTCATGGGGGTGACCAACCGGCGTAACACTGAACAGACGTGACGTTGACATGCTCAACCACAGTGAATTCCCCGTGGTTGAGCGTGCCAAGTCACATCTGGCCACTGACCACGGCCCGGAATCGGCGTCCGTGTTCGCTGCCGATTGGCCACATCGGCCGTATTGGCCACAGCGCCCACCCGTCTTTGGGAGGGCGGGCTGCTGGGGGAGCGTGGGGGGGGCAGGGCTGTGCGGCCACATGTTGGGCCTTGTAGCCCCCCCTCAGATTCCCCGCCGGGATCGGCCAACATTTCTGTTGGCGGTTATGTGTTGGCCCGGGCGGTGAGTCAGTAGGGGGTTTCTGTGATGGGGCGAATTGAGTCACGTCACGTCTGAAAATACCCATTAATCACAGAGAGCAAAATTAGCATTTATTTCCATTCTATTTAAGGTATTACCTGGTGGGCTGGGGGAAATGGCTACGTGAGCAGTTCTTGGACCAGGAGGCAGGACTGGGACTAGGAGATAGACAGGTGGCCTCAGACAGGAGGACAGTCTCAGCGGCCACACCTGTGCTGATGTGGGTCCGCCTCTGTTCAGACCTCCTCACCTTCCAGCGGCAGTGTAAAACCTGGCTCTTCTGCTAGGCATTTGGTGGAGGGGATTGGTAGAGGGGTAAAGGGATGGGTTAGTTCATTAGTGGGTATGGGGTTAGGTTGGTTTTGTTTATTGTTTTGAATTACATTTTATTATTGTCTTATTGAAATTTTTATTGTTTTCTTATGTGAGCCACCCTGAACTGCCTAAAGCAGAAGGGGTGGGATAGAAATTAAAAAAAATAAAAAAATAGGAGGGGGCGGGGGACACCCTGGTTCTAGTCTTGCCTTAGCCAGAAATTCACTGGGTGACCTTGGGCCAGTCACATTCTTCTGTCAGACTAACCTACCTCACAGGGTTCTCGTGAGGATTTGAAAGTTATGTTAGTACCATGTGAAGCACTTCGAGTGCCATGGCAGGGGGGCACTATATAACAATAAAGGGGATTAATGATTATTATGTACAAATATAAAATGCTGGACAGCTGCTGACTGGACAGTAGCACAGCACTACGGAGAAGGATCTGGTGGCTTGAAAGGATGACAGATTGCATAGGAGTCAGAATAGGATGCTGTTGCAAAGCAGGCATTAAGGGAAGTATCATAGCCAGGGCCCCGAGGGATCCGCGGGTCTGCGAATCGCAGATTTCCCGCGGAATTCCCCTCCCCCCGCGGAATCTCCTGCCCCGCTTACCCCAGCGCAGAATTTCCAGCCTGCGCTGCGGGGACGCGGGGCAGGAGATTCTACGGGGGAAGGGGAATGAACAAACCCTCGGGGCTTCCCCTCCCCAGCCTCCCCACTTGCCAGGGCCCTTTAATTTGCTTACCAGGGATGGCAGCAGCAGCTGCTCCGTCCAGCGCGCTCTTTTCCTGCTCGTACTTCCTGGCCCCTCCCGACGGGGCTCTCAGGGCGACGCAGCCGGATGACGTCATCCGGCTGCGTCGCCCTGAGAGCCCCGTCGGGAGGGGCCAGGAAGTACGAGCAGGAAAAGAGCGCGCTGGACGGAGCAGCTGCTGCTGCCATCCCTGGTAAGCAAATCCTTTTGGGGTTTTTTTGGGGGGTGGGGGGTGGGAGTCAAGCACGCCCCAGCAGCTGGGGAGGGCAAGCCCCGGCAGCTGGGGAGGGGAGGCCCTGAGGGTTTACCAGTGCGGGGGGAGGAGGAGGCAAACCAAGCCCCCCCCCCGCATGGTAAATCGCGCCGAGGCGCAGAATTGGCCCCTGACTCCCGCGGAATTTTAAAAAAAATTCCGCGGAAGAATCGGGGCCCTGATCATAGCCAAGACTCTAGAATCAATTGGGTCACAGGATGCCACTGTACTTGACCTCAGTTGAAATATAATATCCAATTTCATCCGAGACAAACCAAGAACTGGGATTTCAACAAGATTTCTCACTTTTAAGCTAGGAGTTACCACTCAGGAAAAGGATCTGGGAGTGATTGTGGACAATACACTGAAATCCTCAGCCCAGTGTGCAGCTGCCGTCAAAACCGAATGTTAGGAGTTATTCGGAAGGGGATAGAGAATAAAACTAAGGATGCCATAATGTCCTTTATACAAATCAATGGTGTGACCACACCTGGAATATTGTGTTCAGTTTTGGTCACCCCATCTCAAAAAAGACACAGCTGAACTAGAAAAGGTACAGAGAAGGGCAACCAGAATGATAAAGGGTATGGAACGGCTTCCGTACAAAGAGAGACTTGACAAGCTGGGTCTCTTCAGCTTAGAGAAGACTGAGGGGACATAATAGAGGTTCATAAAATCTTGAGTGGTGTGGAACGAGTAGATAGGGAATGGTTATTTAATATTTACCCTCTCAAATAGTACTAGAACTAGGGGGCACTCTATGAAACTAGCTGCCGGCAGATTTAAAACAAATAAAAGGAAGTACTTTTTCACTCAACACATAATTAACTTATGAAAGTTGTTGCCAGAGGACGTTGTCAAGGCCAGTAGTATGGCGGGGTTTTAAAAGAGGACTAGATAAGTTCTTGGAGAGTAGGTCCATTAATGACTATTAAGCAAGTAGCTTACGGGATGAACTTCTTACTGCTGGGAGCTGGGAGTGAACGACGGGGAATGGATTGTGCATTGTGACTGATGGTTCTTCTTCCATGCGATTGAGATTGGCCACTGTCGGAGACAGGATGCTGGGCTGGATGGACCATTGGTCTGACTCAGTAGGACACTCCTTATGTTCTGATGTTCTTGCGAGATCTCGTTTCAGTTCTAGTTAAAATGTGGGGTAACCTCACATGTAACTTTGCTAAACACAGATACCTGTGGGGCCCCAGAAGCTGTATAATCAGCCCTGGATGATCCCCGGATTGCTGTTGTGTGTGAGTGAGGCACTCAGAGTTCCAGTCCAGCTTTAAACTCAGATCTGATTGATTCATCAGATCAGAGTTAAAGCAGGTCTGGAAATCGGAATGACACATCACACGCAACAGCAATCCGGGGATCATCCAGTGTTGATCATACAGCTTCCAGGGGCCTGTGGACTTCGAAGTTTAGCAGAGTTACATGCGATTTCACCCTCTGTGGACAAGGAAGGGGAGAGACAAAGGAGAGGGGAACAGGGAGAGACAGGAATCAATTCACCAATTTGAGAAGTTGCAGGTAAGAGAACTATTGCTTGGTCCAAGCCATAGAAAACAGTGGTTGCCGTTTATTCAGCCCTGTGGAGACCTCTCCCAGGGTACTGTGTTCAGTTTCTGGCATGTCACCTTAGGAAGGATGTTGACAAACGGAGAAGGATTCAAAATGGGTGGGAAGACAAGACGATTGGGACGCAGGCCATACATGGAGCAGAACACTCCGGAAGATCGCGAAAGATTTTAAATGGCGGCTGGGCAAATCTTTGTTTGGGATGGTTTCATTCTGGTGAACCTGGCCTTTGTGGAGGGGGTCGGACTGATGACCCTTGAGGTCTATCCAAGCCCCTATGATTCGGGGGGGGGGATTGCCATAGAATTTGCGTGATTATAAAAAAATAAAAGATAAAAAAAAATAGTAGAAGTGGTGGACGTAGAGTAGGAGTGGTTGAAAAGTGGCCAACTTCACCCCTCAGGTGTGATGCCATGGGTGGTTTTATAAAGGACATTCCCTGGAGACAAGGCATATAAGTATAAGAAAAATGAAAAGACTTATGGTGACCATAAGACCCTGAAAGGAAATGTTTGCCCTTGTTTTCCATTTGGGGTTTATTGAAGATCTTAATTCTGGAAGGAGCAAGATTTATTGGGTTTGAGTAGTGGCACCGGGAGTCAAAACTACTGGGTTTTCTGGAAGGGCTGCAAGGTCCAGAACAGAGGGGCTACGAGCCAGGATGCCTAGGTTCCATAGGAGCAGAATGGGGGCTACTGGGTTAGTGCAGGAGGGCTGGGAGCCAGGATGCCTGGGTTCTCTGTGAGAGGAGTGGGGGCTAGTGGGTTAGAGCAGGGGGGCTGGGAGCCAGGACGCCTGGGTTCTCTGTGAGAGGAGTGGGGGCTAGTGGGTTAGAGCAGGGGGGCTGGGAGCCAGGACGCCTGGGTTCTCTGTGAGAGGAGTGGGGGCTAGTGGGTTAGAGCAGGGGGGCTGGGA